>OW799235.1:79425573-79755573 GCA_941918925.1 Phyto melanocephala | reverse complement strand
TGGATGTATCGGCTTTTCAATGTATGCGTGCGGGTTTTCTGTGGCCCAAATGCGACAACTTTGCTTGTTTACATACCCGATAAGATCAAAATTAGCTTCATCTGAAAAGATTAATTTTTTTTGGCAAAATCGGCCAAAGTAATGTCGCAATATTTCCCAGCAATGTTCAAGCGTATACACAACCATATTCGTTCAGCGGAAGGATAAAACTTATTATCTGTTAAATCAGACATGAGCTATGTGCTACCATTCACGAAAGTAGCAATAGTTAAATAATAAACGTTAGATGGCGGACCCTTTATATATAAAATAAAAATTATTTTTAAAAAAGAAGATGATTTTTAAAGAAGAAGTTTGACCGAAATATTGGGAAAAGACAAATATTGAAAATAAATAAATTAAAAGCAAAAATATTAATACATATATTTTTTCAATTTATTTATAAATAATTTTCAATAAATGACCTCAAGCCGAATAAATAAAAATAGAACAAAATTTGATTTCCCTATTAAGTTCACTCTATAACTTTTAATTTTTCGGATCAACTGTCAAAATTTTGATATATAAATTTTTACATGTATGAATTAATTCTTTGATTTTAAGTAAAAACGTCTTAAGGAAAAAAAAAAACACTTTATTGCAATTTTATTAAAAAGTATTATAGATACGTAGTTCAACATCGTCGCATTTAAAAGGATATCAGATTGCCTCTGATTTTTTTTGTGTCCTTTAAGTCAGAAAGATTTTTAAAAATTAAATAAAAATTTCTCTTTAGAATGTTTCCTTCTCTATAGTCGTGACTATTGTAAAAGTTGAACGTTTTTTGAATCCCGAAATATAAATCAAATTGTAAATTGGGGTAAAAAAAATTTAACAAACAATAACAAATGCACTTCAACAAAACTATAGGAGACTTAATTAGTACTCGTATGAAATTTCGATCCATCTTTAGAACTCAATGCCAATGCACTAGTAGTATTTACTAAATGTTACAACCTAATGATACAATCATATCGTACTTAAATTAGTACATTAATGCATAAAGAAAAATTTGACGACATGACATTTAGAGCTGTGAGAGCTTTTACACGACCTTACATATTAAAACATCTTGTTGGAAACAAAATCATACTATATGTCAAAAAAATATTGTGTAAACGGTATATCTTTCAACTCTAATATTATAGATTTCGGTACAGTCATTCTTATATGAAATATTTATTAAAAAATATTCACATACGCAAACTAACCGGAATTAGTAGCAAAGAAAGTATATCGATAGCAACTATACATATTGTTTTAAAATGTCTTCACGGGAGATTTCTGATGGTATGTACCCAGATGCTGCTTCTAATATCCGTATTTATTTGCCTTTTCGACTTTTATATATAGTCCAAAATAAAGCAATCAAGAATTGTGGTACGCATAACGAAACAGAAATTTTGTGATAGTAAGCATTAAAATAAAATTGTTTTTCATCCCTATTTAAGATAAATATAAATAAATGCGATTGGGTAATATTTAACACGAAAATTTAATATAAATATTTATGATATTAACTTGCAATCATGTTTCATGAAAACTGTAATACATACAATACTTTTAATGGCAGCGAAGCCCACAGGGCTTAACTTGTTGTACATATTTAGATTTATTTATTTCCTTCATAAGTGAACAACGATGGCAACCATTTTTGCGAATTTCTCTTAGATGCCAAAAAATACCTACCAGTTTTCGACATGCGCAGAAGAAACAATTTCCGTTAACGAAGAAGAGTACAGGTAAAATAATTGTGATATAAACAAAATAAAAACATTAGACAAGCACGTTGTTGTCACACTGTGTGCTCTGTAAAATTTCGTTGTGGCAGTCAGAGCACAACAGCAAAGCTCGTCTATTGAATAGTCTGTATGTATTGTGTATATGTTTTCAGATATTACAAGAACAAATGGAACACACATACAATTAAGAGTGATATTTTCGGCCATGTCGAATTTTACACACCCTTAATATATTGTTTTAATAATACGAAATCTGTCGTTTTATGGTAGTGGCCATCTTGGATTTGTAATTTTTTCGTAGTGTGCTGTATTCTCCTAGACCTATCATTTGATGCTTACTTTGAGGGGATTGAAAAATATATGTGCTAAACAGCAAAATTTGAACGCAGTCTTGATAGAAATATTTTTGCAAATATTTCGAAAATATTGATACCATAAGCGGCTATGTGAAATATTAGGGTCTTCAAAAATAAACGCAGACATACGGCCAGATGGACATCACTTTATTAACTTTTTTATTTAACTTTAAAGACAACATAATTACAAATGAAAATACAAACAGGATGACAAAGCTGCACATATTCGCGCAACCATTCATGAAGGGTATAAAAATATTTTAGCGGCGTTGGCGTTCCTCTTTTTGCATGTGTTTCTCATTGTTGTTGTACAATTTGGCGGAGAGTAAAATGTATTGTTTTCTTATTCGGGTTTCTTCTATTCCTATTCTTTGTACCCCTGTCCTGCTTATTCAATTGATTCTTTGTCACAATCACGCACGTTTACTGAATGCCTGCCGGCATAGATTTGTAAGGTTCCTATGAGTTGTTATTGCATGTGTCCTAATACTAGTTGTATATACTAAGGGTGTGTGTATGTTATCGACAATTTTCCATTTTGAAGGCTTTTTCATTTAAATTCCACACAGTTAAAATGAATGAGATTTTTTATACGTCTCTGACCCTTTAGCGGCATGGCGAGAAGTAAAATAAATTGTCACGCAGTAGAGCTGCAAATCTCCAGCAAATGCTTAAATACATTAAACTGTTAATGCAACATAAGACATTATCAGCTGAGTTGGTTCTTATTTTTTTGTTATTTTATTAGGCTTTTTAGTATTTATTAACAACATTTTAATTTATAACAATTGTATGTTCCTTGATACTAAGTATGGACGAAGTGTAAAGTCACTCCTAGCAATTGCATTTTTTTCTCTCTCTCTGCAAGTTTTGTTTTTATTTCTCTTCGTCTAGTGGTTGTTGTTGTTGCTGTTGTTTGTGGTGAAATATTCATTATTTTCCTCTTAGTTTAAAATTGTGAATGCAACAATGGAATTATCAAGTTTTTGGCTGCTCTAGTTTATAAAATAAAATAGTAGTATTGTTAGTTATTGTTGTTGCAATTGCAGCAGCATCTAAAACTGTTTGGAAATACGTATTAAAGCACACATAAAGTCCACGTAATACATTGTTTACATACACATTAAAAATGCTGTATAAAAGTAAAACTTTTTTATCAGAAAACTTTCATTTTTTCCTTTCTATTATAAGTAGTATGTTTGCAAAAACTTTTTTCTTTGATGCTTTATAAGAGTTATTTAAGGAATGTGTTCGTTAAATGTAATATCTTAACGCAAAGTGTATACAATAAATGTTGAGATAACTAGAAAGTTAAATGTTTTAATTGCAGTGATTCAGATTAAACTCAATATTTACGAGGCAGCCTTTTATATTTCGGGATTGGGCAACCCCAGTGCTGCAATCTAGCATCTGACAATCCTATAGTAAGGTTTGACTTTTTTTTTACAATATTTGCGTTGTTTTCAGTAACTGGAAAAATTAATGTCGGCCAAAAAAATACAATTAAATCGTGAATATTTGTGTGCGATTATTTTTTACAACTTTCGATGTAGATTAAAGCATCAACAGTGCATCGATGAACTCAATTCGATTTATAGCCAAGAAGTATCATCCTTGTCCAGTGTTTACCGATAGTTTACATAAATCAATAGTGGCTCAACGGTGAGTTTCGCATAGGCCTTCCAAAATCGGTTGTTGTTCCAAAAAACATTGATGCTATGCATGAAATGATACTATAAGATATTCGTGCAACTTATCGTGAGATTGAAGCAACTTCAAAAATTATTGGAACCAGCATATATTCAATATAACATAAAAATTTGGATGTAAAAAAATATTTGTTCTCGTCGGATCCAACGTAGCTTGACAATCTTTCAAAAAAAATGTTTGTGTCAATTGGCCGGTAAAATGTTGATAAAAATACGATCACGGCACTTCAATATAAGTATGTGATGACATTGTAATAGGTCACGATGCTTATGAGCCCAAAAATAAACAGCAGTCGACCGCATGTGCATTCTAAGACGAGCAAAACCCTACAAAAGTCATTAAAAATGTGATTAAAATGCATGTTTTAAAAATACCTCAATAGGATGGGAAAATGTGCTTCGAAAATTGGTTCACAAGAATGCAAAATTATATTGATCTTCATGGGAAATATTTTGAAAAGAAATAATAAGTTTTTTGTTGGTATTTTTTTGATGATCTGTTGTCTCTAATTCTAAAATATAAAAGCCAACCTTCGTAAAAAAAAGGAAATTTCTCTCTAAATCTAAATTTTTATTCAAGAAATATTAGTGATCTTATACAAATAAAGTTTTAGTTATGCATAATTTTAGATTTCTATTTATTTCCGGCTTAAAAGCTTGAAATAATTTTCAAATTATGACATTTATCGGATTAACAACATTTTTAAATTTCCAAAAAGATCAATAATGCAAAATCTAGACGAGATCAAAATAGCGTAAGAAATAGCGCAAATTACCGGACCTCTGCTCAAAAAAAATAAAAGTGATGTTTTTAAATGGTTGTGAATTTGGAATGATATCAATGATTTAAGGGATTTCAATTGATTTTTTTTTTTTCTTAAACAATTTTTCTTAAAATTTCTACTCTCCAAAATAACTTTCCTTATTGTAAAAAATTCTATTTACTTTCTTATTTATAAAATAAATTTTAGATTAAAAAAAATGTTTTGCATAATGTCTTTATTAAAGATGTAGACACAATTTAGTTTTACTCTTTTCATAATTTTATTCCTTTAAGTAGCTGCAGCTAAACTACAATTCCTCTTATAAGTGAAAGAAAAATGTTGTACACTTAATTTGGATTTACAATGATTATCATGTAATCGTTTCTATGAAATTGGCTTCTTTTAAAAGGTGATTTATTTTAAGATCATTTTTTATTTAATGAAATAACAAGCATAACAGTTTACTATAGAAAATATCAACCAAAACGGATTTGAGCTATGTCTTGGTATTCAGCATTAAATAATGTATTAGATAGTAAAAATTTTACTCAGTGATAAGTCACATTTCTATTGTCCCGAATCTCCTGAATGATTTTTTTTGTGGGGTAAAAGCCAGTATGCATTTTAGACTGAATATTTATGTACGAAATTTCTACACGGAAAAGTAATCGAGTAGAGTTTTTATTTCAAAGAAATAAAAATAAATCGTACAAAAGACACAAATTCTTATTGCTCTTATTTGACCTTTATTTTATAAAATTTTCAAATTGATTCTTCAAGCTCGAGGTCTTTATAATATTTATTATTCAATATTTCGCTACTCCTTTGTGTAGCATCTTCAGGAAAGAAATTGTGTGTTTTTACAAAATTTTTATATAATTTTCTAACATAAAAATATTTCATAAAAAAATTTTTTTTGAAATGTTTATGAAATATTTTTATGTTAGAAAATTATATAAAAATTTTGCAAAAAGACACAAATGTTTAAGAAATACACGAATAAATACAAAATGTTTGAAATTTGTGAGACATATGTAAATCTGTATGTCTTTTAAAATTACAGGCAACCGTCGCTGACTGTTTTGAAGTAGCAGAGATTTCTGCCAACGGCTGCTGTCACATGTTTTCACAGACGAAAATAGAGCGCGCTCTAAGTGAAATTTTGTCAGATGTCTCAACACATGTTTTTTTGTACAGAAGTAGGTTGGTTAGGTTGAAAAGGAGGGGCAATAAAAGCCCAAACCCATGACAGGCATACACTTATGCCCAGTTGGCATGTTGTGCGCAGAAGTAATGTCTTAACGGTAACACACGACATGATCGTATTAGCAGAGTGGAATTGGACAAGTCAGACGTAAAAAAAATGCCGTGTATTAGCTTCTCAAACAATTATCAGAATATTTAGTTTTATTTAAGTTGACGAAACAATGCCACTTCTAAGTGTAATAGCGTCCCTGTATTAGTTAACATAAGTCAGAAAAAATTAAATTTTAATTTCTTGCTAGACCTGTAAGGTATAAATCCCAAATTTTTTGAATTCTGTAAGCACTGTACACTTTTTTAAATTATTAAAAGAGCGTAGAGGCATAATTTAGCCATAGGCGTAACTTTACCATTCTAGAGGGTTCAATGCACAAAGAAAGTCATTTAAAGTCATGTCTTCTACAAGTGCTCTTGAGGCAGGTAAGCACTAAGCAAGCGAATTATATATTAATTTTAGCTAATTAGACATTAAAAGAAAAGTAAATTTAATAAAAAATCTATTGTTGAAAATTGCGACATACGCACACCAGACTATCCATTATCAATGGTGATATTTTTGTTCCAGGTAAGCTTAAATAGAAGGGATGTTTTAATTGCAGCACAAATTATCCCTTGTTTGTCAAATACTTAATATTGTATGCCCACTACAAGGAAATTAGATGATATACATTTTCTGATGTAAATATTCGTTTAAGATCTCATAACATAAAATACATATTTATTACTTATGCAATGAATGTTGAAATTTTGTATATTACTTTCAGCTAGTCTTTGCCTTATGGTCAAAACACGGCCATTGTACTTAAAATTAGTTTAATAAATAAAAAAAAGGTAAAATTATCTAATTGTAACTAAAAAGCTATAACTGTTCCAACTCTCCCATTTCTGTATTAAATTTATACCTAAATTTTTTTCATGTACTCAATTTTTGCTTTTAAACTGTTCTTTTTCACTCACTAATACTACCACCAATTTAGTTTTGGAACACTGTTTTAATTGCGTCTTATTTTCTCTTTTATTCTTACTCTTACTCTCTTAATACCTTTTGTCCAATATCAGAGAAAAGCCTACAGCTTCAATAAAGAAAAGAAAGCCAGAAATTTGTGTTTATCCTTCTTTTGTTTTTTTTTTCTTGCGCATGTGTATGTACGATCATAAAATGAAACCATTTTGAAATAGCAATATTAGCGTTTGCCCACGACCTCGCCTGTGCAATTATCGGGACAGAAGATGGCCTTTATGTTAATTTAGTTTGTTATCTATCTGTGTAGCAAGTTTTATTTAATTCTGTTCTGCCGCTTTTACGTTATGTATACGTTATTGTATCAGGCCTGAAAGCATCTTCCGATGGTACTGAAGGAAAGCAATTACAATATTTTATCGATGGAAGCTGATTCTTTGGGAAATTTAAGAATTACAAAATGTACCATAAAATATTAACATGAAATAATGGTTAACAATTACAAAATTCTAAGTTTATAAACTTATGAAATATACAATAAAAATTATTAAAAAGTTCCCTTATCCTTTTCAAACTTAACTTGGACCAATAGTCCTTAATTAAAAAATTCTAGACTTTTAAAGCACAAAAATAAAGAGATTATTCCAATGTCACTTTTTTGCTCTTTCGAGTTAATCATTGCATTAGATTTGTTTTCTTGCTCTATTTCATTATGGTAAAACAGCTAAAGTCATACTTAACCCAGAACAGCTTCATAAATAAAATGCTGGCCAAAGTCACTAGGAAAGCATCTATAAAAGTTAAAGTTCAATTACAATTTTCTCAAAAGTAAATATTTTGACATTGGCCCTTTTAGCTCCAAGCCACAGATTTATACTCGTTATACATGAGTTTATAACACAATTGTCTTTTATCCTATGTCAGCCATTTGAACGTTACATGGTGTACCAAGAAAGTGTTGTTAATTATAGAAAAAAGAACCAAACACGTGTCAGCTTTTTTTTTAGTAGATAACGATATCCTTTCAAGTTAAAATGTTTATCAGATATCACTTTTACCTTTTTGGTAAAATTCTAAAAATGCCCTCGCAGAGGATCTATTAATTTTAAGAGGAACCGAAATTTCATGTATGTAGCTTTATTTGTTTTGGCTGTCCAATGATAAATAAGTTTATTCATTTTTGCCCTTGACTTCGCCTGGTTATCCTAATAAAAGTTGTCTATGTGTTAGTCTGGGTTGTTATCTATCTGTATGCCAAAGTTTATTTAGTTACGTTTTTTCGTTTTTGCTTGATTGAGTAACAAAGATCCACTTTTACTTTTGTATGCGATGAATATGTATTTGAATCTTTTAAAGTGAAGGTTTTCCACATTTTCTGTTATATTCAAAGAAAATCACCCTATTTGTTTGTGATTTTTTTTCTTCTTATAATTCTTTTTTGTCTCTATTTTTACTTGCGGGTATTTAAGTGTAGGTTTAATATTTTACATCTAGATTAGAAGGGATATTGAAAAGATATTGGCAATTATATTACAGATTAAATTTTTTTTCGGTACAAAGTAAATTTAAGTTGGATTAACAGCTATTCGTTACCTAAACAAAAAGAGAAAGGAAAGTATAACAATATATTCATTTCATATTGTGAAAAACTAAAAATAACATGAAAATTTTGTGTTTTGCTAAAAGTTATTTTTAACTTGTTTTTTTTTTTTTTTTTTTTTTTTTTGTTTTTTTTTTTGTTTTTTTTTTTGTATGTGGGACATTAAATAATGATGGACGGCAAAGTTAAGCAAACTTTAAATGATATTAAAATTTTGACTTGTTAGCTGAAAAAATCCAATTTATTTCACAGAACAAATTTAGATTAAAATTAATTTTCAAGTAATCAATCAAAACAGATTATCTATGAAGATAATGAGAATAAAAAGTCAACGGAAGCCGATGGAGTGCATAATAAGGGTGATAACCGTCGAAAGACTACGTTGACGTCACTGTGAACGAGTTAACGCTTAAATACGTTAAGGGACATGTGAGCAAAACTGGAAAGGGAATAGCAATAAAACTTTCAGCACCTCAAACATGCCTATCTACATCATAGTAATAAGTTTTGCTTCATTTTCTACATCTCTATATATTTCAAAGGATCTATATCAACGTTGTCAACTTTAAAATTTCAAAAAGCACCTAAACCCTTTAAAAGCGTTTAGTTTTCATAAAACTATAAATTTTTTCAGTTGCCCGCTGGAATAATGTATTTTACAACTGGCAACGAAACTAAAGTTATATTGCCATCGATGATCGATATTATATTTATAATAGTCTATAGATATTCTGTACTTTATATCATCTGGCCAAAACACAGTTTGAATTATAAATTATGATGCTATCAATATGGAAATTGCTATCAATGTAAATATTATCCTTATCAGGGTGTCAATTGTTGTTCTGTAAAATGAAAAGGGTTTGCAATCAATTTCTCATTATTTCTATTTTTTAACCTTTTTTAATTTATCAATATTTTATTTGGTTGTTGGGTTTAAGCTGGTCTATATGCATTTCACTGGTGCTTATGCTAGATCATCAGTAGACCTTTTACCCAAATTCTTGAAAAAGTTTTAATTGAAAAATTAGTTGGGAGCATATCCCGAATAATTAAGTAAATTATTTAAAAATGAAAAATTTTATTTTTCGGTTGCCATTTATACACATTTAGTGTTAACCAACGGTTAGCCAAATGTGAAATGGATAAGAAAAATAAAATACTTTAATAAGGAAAAAATGTTGGTTGGGTTTTTGAGGAAGTTTTTTTTATAGTTTTTCGTTTTATTTTTGAATTCTTATTTTGTTAATACGAATTTAAAAATATAATTTATAAAAATTTTAAACTTTTTCAAGAATTTGGGTAAAGGTTTACTGATGATCTGGCATAAGCACCAGTGAAATGCATATAGACCAGCTTAAACCCAACAACCAAATAAAATATTGAAAAATTAGTTGGGAGCATATCCCGAATAATTAAGTAAATTCTCTTTTTTAATTTATCTAATTACAAATGTAATTTTTTAAATATTCGATAGGATAAGCTTGAAATTTTACTTACAAAATTAATTCTCGTAGCAATTTAGTATTATAAAAAGTAGGTGCTTTATGTCGCATAAATCGTACAGGATATGAAAAAACGAGTATCGGTATCAAGTTACAATTAATAATTCAAAATAAACAATGCAATCAAATAACATAAACATTATATCAATTTTCTTAACTAATTGTTTTAATATAATCAGTTGAAAGTATTTTCAACTTAATATCACTTTAGAATGAGTAAATATTTTTTAGTTTTGTTAAGATACAAAATACGTCAGGGTAATTTAAGATAATTACTCTTACGAAAATTGTTTTTAATAAAAAAAAAAATAATTTGGAATTTAGTATTTGGTTTCACCGAAGAAAAAAGAAAAGCACTAAAAATAAAAGAAAAAGGACCAAGCATTGATTTCAAAGTTTTCCGCGTCAAAGAATTCAAAAAGCACTAAAAACAGTGCTTAAATCACCGAGTTGACATTGCTGATTTATATAAGTATATTAAAGATTGACTGCTTTATTATCGCAAAGCCCAAATGTAGATAGCTGGAAGTTAAGTCTGTGATTTCCAGTTCTGATATAAAGATCCAATAAGAAAAGATTTTTGAAAATTTTAACTTTACGAGTTTAAACCCCTAAAGTTTTCCCAAAAAACTAAAAAGAATCTGTAATCTCATTATAATGACAGGTGTCTGGTGGTTTTTTAATTTTCAATTGGCCAATAATGGGTAAAAACTATATTTTAGTACTTTTTCAATACTCTATGTAATTTCAAAATACATAAAAAAAATTTAATTGCATTAAAAAATGCACTTTTTAAATTTGCATATATGAGGAGTTACAATTTTCCCCTTTTTGGTAATTTAAAAAGAAAAAAAATGATCTTGTATAATACAAAAGCACATAAATTGATTACCGTAAAATAAAATATGGGTAGTTATTTAGGTTTAATTCATTTCCTACATCTAGGGGGACAAAAAGGTACTCAAAAGGGAAAAATAGGTATAACTCCTTACTACAGGGCTAATTCGAATAAAACCTATAATAAGTGTTTTACTAGACATACAAAATTATGTGAAATTAGTGAAATTTGAACCTTCGGAATGGGGTAGAAAGGGGTAAATTAAGTTTGGCACTTTTTAGAACAAATTTGTTTATATGCAATAGGAGTGAATAGGAGTTAAAAAAGATATTTAAATATTTTATACTTGAACATTGATATGGGAAACCCAAAAAAGTAAATTTCCCCATTTTTATGGTAATTTTTTGTATGTTATAGATTTGTGAAGGTAGAATTTTAAAATTAGAGATAATTGATTCAGGCTAAGAATGAAAATTATGTGGGGACCAAAGGGGTAAATTTCATTAAGGGCAAATGAATTAAAAAATTGCGATAGTTTTTTTTTGGTAAGGGGTGGGCAGGCCTAGAGAGTGAGGTGTTAGAGCGTAGTCATGGGATAAACATGGGATACAAATCTGAGGGATGAATTTTCTTTGTGATACTTACGTTTTTTGCTCAGTGTCTTGTGGATGGCTTGTTGACGAACCTCACTTGCTCTACCTCACTGCACCCCTGCCAAGTGGCTCCCTGAGCACCATACGAGCCTGTCTACACGTGGTTCCCTCCATCCACCTTCGCAAGTTCATAGAGTTCACCCATTAAAAGATCTTCGCCCGCACTTACCCATTGCCCAAAGCAGTTCTGGGTTCCGGTCCGCAGAATGCAGCCTCAGACCCCTTCTTCGCAAGTTCGTCAGCAGCCTCATTCCCAGCTATGCCTACGTGTCCCTTAACCCATATCAGCGTAGCCTCATTTGTAGAGGCACACCTATTGAGCTTTAGAACACACTCAAGCACCAAAGAGGAGTTCACATCAATTCGCTGCATACGTTTTATAACCGACTGGTTGTCAAGTGCAATAAGAATTCTCTTCCCATACATTCGACATTCCAACAGGTGGTCCAACGCGTGCAGCCAATCAAGCATTTCTGCCTGATAGACTGACACGTACTCCCCTAGATTCAGGGTGCAGGATAAGTTCAACTCAGATGAGTACACACCAGCACCTGCCCTTCCGTCCATAAAGGACCCATCAGCAAAGATACTGATGTCATTCTCAATGCCCTCATCGTGCATGAATCCATCCGCTATGAGCGTGTGATGTAGCCTTTCGACCACTTTCACCCGACTCATGCGTCCATCGGCATTTGAGCCTCCCTAACCTCTTTATCCACGAGGTAAAGGATTCTCCTATTACCCAAAACCGATCCAAAGTGATACCACAGGCCATCGCTTCGCATCCGAATCGCCGATCTTTCCACCGTCTCCCTTACTACTAAGTCCAGTGGAAGCAATCCCAGCATTGCCTCCATCGCTTGCGTTGGTGTGGTACGTATCGCGCCACATATACCAATGTAAGTAATCCTTTGAACCCTTTCCATTTTCCGCCTAATCGTCGCCTAATCGTCGCCTGAGAGGCCTTCGGCCACAGACAACAGATACGTAAGTGATCGTCGGGAGTGGCCGGACAACTCCAGCTTGTTTTGTTATTTAGCCTTGCTTTCCGTCATTCACCGGATTAGCCCAATAGACTCTTGACAAGAATGGAATTTTTTCGCATTTATGGTACTTTTTGTATTTTCTAGATTTGTGAATGCAGAATTGTGAAAGTAGAATTAAACTAAATTTGTTATCGGTAACTTTAAGGGTACTTTTTCGTACTTTTATAGTACTTTTTTTGATTCTATTTTTATGAATTTTTTAACTAGGGACTATTGATTCGTTTTAAAAACATAAGGGGTTAAAAAAGTCCTTACATTTTTGTGATACTTTAGTACTTACTATGTTTATGAATCTAGATTTTTTAAATTCTGAACTATTGATCCAAGTTGATAGTGCAAAAATATTAGGCAACATAAAATGTATTTTTTAGCATTTGATGGTATTTTCCATATTTCTGAAGTTATAACATAAAAATTAGAGACTATTCATTCAAGTTTGTATTGAAAATGATATGAGGGCCTTTAATGGTACTTTTTCAAATATATGCTTTTTGTATATTCTACGCTTATAAAGCAAGAATTTTAAAAAAGGAGAAATTATTATCCAAAATGAAATAAAATTACTATTCAAAATGAAACGGGCGCCACAAGTTGTACTTTTAAAAACGTTTTCTATTTGCTAAGCTTGTGAACAAAAATTTTTAAACTCTGAGCCCTAATTGTGATTAATAATGAGTGTGCAGTACAAAAGACATTTTTCTTTATTTAATCCTGCTTTTTATATTCTTTTGTGCTTTTAAATATGCATGAAATTCTAAAATTATACCCTTCTAATCCAAGTTGAGTTAATTTACAGAGATCTAGCTTGTGCCCGCAACTTCGTCTGCGTTGTTATCGGGATAACAGGTAGACTTAGTATTAACCTAAGTTGTTATTTATATGTTTGCCAAAATTAATTTAATTCCACTCAGCCATTGTTGCGTGATTGAGTTATAGATTCGCTTAGAAGATATAAATAATACCACATTTATTTAGTTCCGTTCAGCCGTGACTGAGTAACAAATATCCAAACATCCAAATATCCAAACATACAAACATACAAGCATTCACATTTATTATATTAGTAGGATTAGTAGGATTATTAAGAAGTTGTGATTTAACATCATTAGACTATTTCTTGTGGGGTAATAAACCCGACTATCTCTCTCTCCCTCTTTTTAAGCTTTTCAAGTCAATATGGAAGACATTCGGTTCATCAATATCGACTATAGTTCACATTGAATAAAAATCTTTTGAATTTCCTTAAGGCAATAATACACGGCATTTTTTTACATCTGACTTTAAAATTTGTGAGACATATGTTTATCTACATTTCTGCCAAATTGTACTTTTACGCTGACTGCTTTGTAGAAGCAGAGATTTCTACCAACGGCTTATGTCACATGTTTTGACAGAAGAGAATAGAGCGCACTCTAATTAAAATTTTGTCAGATGTCTCAACACATGTTTTTTTACAGAAGTAATGTTTTACGACATGTTTGTATCAGCAGTGGAGAATTTGACAAGTCAGATGTTAATAACATGCCGTGTACTACCTCCTTTAACAATAAGTGTGTTCGTTTTTTAAGAAATCATATTTCTCTTATTGGAAAACCTTTTCGATCAGACAGTCGATTAATCGAAACAAATAATTATTTAAGATATAACTACAAATATATTATTTTATTCTTATAATTACAACTTGTTTACATTTTCTTATACAAATATTACAATTGTTTAATAAAAATAATGTCTAATTATTTTTTATTTTTGTATATCCACACATACAATTTATATAAATAATTAAAATAAATTAAAACTAATTATTGGAGTAGTGATATATTTTTATTATTATTTCTCTTAACAAAGATACATTCTAAATGAAAACAAATAAAATAAAAATAACGGCAGTGGTCCTCTTTGCTAATTGTGAAAAAATTTAATAACAAAAAAAAAAAATAATTATTATTTAAGAAAGAAAGAAAGTGTTGTCGGTTCATAAAAGATAATTTTCACAAATCAATGTTGCTACGCATGTGAAACGTGTAGATGGTTCAAAATGTGAGGCGTATAAGTGATATATGTGATATGTTCGTATGTAGGTTTGTTTAAGCTGCCTACAAAAATTCGTTATTTAATTTATTTCTTTTTACATTCAACTAAAATTAATATCGTTTTTATTTGCATAGAGCGAAATTGAAGAGATAGAGAAATAGAAAACAGTTGTGTTTAGGGAACAGTGAACAGGGAATTAGGCTGGATTGCTGTTTTAGTTACAGTTTATATTTATATATAAATGAAATAGTTTAAGACTTAGTAACAGAAATTTGTAGAATTGCCAAGTAGTTTTGATTAATTTTTTTAGCATTTAAATGAAATAGTTGTTTCTTTTTCAGTTTTTTATAATTTGTTATTCTATACATTTGTTCGACATTCATTAACAATCAATTGGGTTGTACTTCACACACAAAATACGTCTCAAAACTGCAAGGTGAATCATTCCACTTTAGACCTTTGCCATCGCGATTCCACAACTCCAAGCAATTCTCCTCTTCGCCGTTTTCATAACGGAAATTATTGGGTTCACCAGCATTCCAATTGGTAAACGTAATCGGGCGACCTGTCGACATCCAAAAGAAATTACCCTCATCGGCCAAATCAGTGCCAGAAGTCCAAAAGTGTTCGTGACCCAAACCTGAGAAAGAAAAAACAAAATTTTTAATATTTTTTTCAAAAAACCACACAAAGTTAAATTGATGTAAATTGATATTGAACAAAACCACATTCACTTTTTCGTTTTTTTCTTCTTTTCTTTTTAATGCTGGTGCAGTTCAAACAATACCATGTAATTCTTTTAAAAAACATGAGATGTTTGTAAGTATGTACGAGCATGTTTGTGTGGTGTAGTGAAAAGAGGCCGGGTAGGGGTGTTTACAGGTTTATTTGAACATTGTCCAGTGCAACCAGTTACACGTTTAAAGTAAAAAACACGAAAAGAAAATTATTTTAATGCATAGTAACAACTGATTTAGTGAGGTTTAGTTAAAGTCCTAGTTTATATTAAATAATGTTTTTATGTTTATGCCCTAGTTAAAAAAATATCTTACAAAAAAAGTACAACTCGATACGGTATGATATTTAGAACCGTATTTTTTCCTATAAATTCCTAAACTGTTGTTTCTGAATTTCTTGTCTAAAGTTACTCCTAAATTCTTTAAGAGGTTACAGAATAAGTCAATTTTATTTTTATTGGATTTTGTAGTTCAAAAACTTTATTCAAATCAAATCATTCTTATTATTAAATTTTTCTTAAATCTAATATTTTGGGTCATATCCATTATTTGCTATTTTAATCTGGATGGCTTGGAATTGAATAGGGATATTAAATGACTAGCATTTAACCCGCTACTTCGATAGCGCAGTTCTTACTATTTATTGAATACTCATGTTCTATTTATAATTATTAAATATTTTTGGTTCAATTTATGAAATTTTTTATCTCCGATTCAATTTACTTAGAAATATAAAAAGTAGAGTAAGGATATATCGGGCATATATTTCCTAAATAAAAGCATGATCAATGCTACTGAGTTTCAAAAATTAAGATTCATATTTTGCAAAAATGACCCTAAAAATAATAAAAGTAACATTTTTTCCTTCACTAAAACTTCCACTTGGTTTATTATTACCTACATTCAGAATTCTATGTATACAAGATATAAAAAAAATTAAAAAAAGTAATTTTGGTCGTCCATATTATTAGGAGTTAGACCTCGGATCAAAAAACACTAATTTTAAGAATCTATATTTACAAACGTAAAAACACAAAGAGTATAACAAAAATGCGAAAAGGCTTTTTTGTGTCTCCAAAATCCTTTTAATTCTCAAATTGAATCAACAATCCCTTATTTCACAATTTTAGCTTTATGAACGTAGAAAATACAAAAAGTCCCATTAAAATTTAAAAAAGTACCTTTGTGGTCGCCCATAACATTTTCAGGTTTACCTGGAATCAAAAGTCCTTGATTGTACAATCATACCTTCATAATCGTAGAACATACAAAAGCTTCCATAAAGATTCAAAAAAGTACCTTTGTGGTCGCCCATAACGTTTTCAGTTTCACCTGGAATCAAAAGTCCTTGATTGTACAATCCTACCTTCATAATCGTAGAACATACAAAAGGTTCCATAAAAATTCAAAAAAGTACCTTTTTGGTCGCCCATAACATTTTTAGTCATTCCTTGTATCAATAGTCCCTAAATTCGAAATTCTTGCTTTGCAAACGTTAAAAATACAAAAAGTACCATACAAATTCAAGAAAGTACCTTTGTGGTCGCCCATAACATTTTCAGTTTCACCTGGAATCAAAAGTCCTTGATTGTACAACCCTACCTTCATAATCGTAGAACATACAAAAGGTTCCATAAAGATTCAAAAAAGTACCTTTTTGGTCGCCCATAAGATTTTTAGTCTCACCTGGAATCAATAGGCCTTGGTTGTACAATCCTACCTTCATAAACGTAGAAAATACAAAAAGTACCATAAAAATTCAAAAAAGTACCTTTTAGTCGCCCATAACATTTTAAGTCTCACCTGGAATCAAAAGTCCTTGATTGTACAATCCTACCTTTATAAAGGTAGAAAATACAAAAAGTACCATAGAAATGCGAAAAAGTACATTTTTGGTCCAAGTTCCAAATTCCAAGTTTAAAATGTTCTATGAAACAAAATATTTTAATAGACTTGATTTAAAGTCAATAAGTCTACTCTTTTTTGCATAAAAGTAATTATGTTCTAAAAAGTACCAAACTCCTCTCCCGATTTTTCGCCGTTTTACCCTGTTAGGAATGTGTTTAAATTTTTACTAAATTACATAGTTTTTATGTCTGGTGAAATCCCAATTAAAAATATTGTTTAAATTGGCCGTCCAATTAGGAATTACATACATTTTCCGGAATTTTTCCCTTTTTAGTACCTTTTTTGTCCCCAAAAATGCTTCCAAAAATTTCACCTAAATAGTTGTCCATATTCTATTAGGAAATAATAATTATCAAATTTTGTCCCCTTGAATAATGTTAGAAAAGTTTCTTTTAAAAAAAGTACCAAAAAAGGGACAATTTTTACCCCTTATACATGTGAATTTGAAAAAAGTGCCGAATTCCTATTAATATATTTTTGCGGATTACTTAAAACAGTTTAAACCTTTCTCCTAGCTTTATGTGTTTGGAAGTTACGCAGGATACCAAATTTTAGTTTTTACCCGTTTTTCCCCTTAGGATTTGAAAGTTCAAACAGGTCAGTGTCAGTCAAGTTACTCTTTTATATATGTATATAGATAAGTTTATACATTTTCCCATTGCAATTTTATTAGTTGTTGTAATTGCTGTAAATTTGATGACTTATTTTTAATAGCTTTCCGATCTAAAGACTCTCGTAGGTATTCTCTGGGGTTTAGATTAAAATATTGCGAAGGTCACTAAAAAAATGGAACCATGGTCAGATTCAAAGTTGTAAGCTAAGCGCCTTGTGTGCTTAGGATCGTTATTTTACTGAAATGTTAAAATTTTTTTCCTCAGTCTTTGGACTATTATCAGACTTCTATTACGGGGGAAAGTGTGAGTTCTCTTAAATAAATATAATATTTTTTACAATTAAAACATTACTGCACTCCTGCTTTGCTTAGCAGGTGGTAACTGATATTTGAATGAATAGCTTTGTTTTGGTGCCCGGCGCACGCAGATAATACAATGAAGCAAAATAGATTTAATTTAGATTCGAGGATCTATTTTTTAATTTTTATCATTTGATTTGCGTAACGGGGCAGTCGATTTTCGTGATCGATTACTTTCTTACTTCATCTGCACATAATTTCTTACATGGCATATCAGTACACTGCGACAAATCGTTGGTTTGTCAGTAACAGATTGATTGACAATTTTATTTATTGATTTATACCCTGTTCAGTCAGAAATTTTTATTTGTTCAAATTTATCAATACTCAATTAGCATTTGAAAGCTGTAAAAATACGATGTATTTATACCAAATCAAATAATGCCTTCTCTTCAGTTTTTTCCTGTTCATAAAATATATTTACAATTATATTTATAAATATATATGTATGTATTTGACTTTATTCAAATATTTTATTAATATTTGCATCAACCATTTTCCATTTTCTTAATTTTTATTTTTTATATATTTATTTGTTTGACATTAGAAATGACACCTATAGAATTTCCTTCTCACTGAACATATTTCTCAAGAGTTCTATTTCGAGTTTTGGATAATAAGTGAAACAATTAAGTATAAATTGCTCAATTTAAAAATAATTTTTAGTATGGTAAATTGAGCTCAATAAGACCTTTAATTGCGATAATATTATAAATTGACAATTAAGGCGCGTGTGTGAACATAGCATTACCTTGTTTTAAAGCCTGTTTAACCGCAAAATTGCTTTAATCTAACGGCTGTTTTTAAGTGAAAAATTTTTTAAATTTATATTTTTTTTTTCTTGATAACAAGAATGCGTTGCATTCTTTCTCGACTGGATTTATTCTTTTTTTAATAAAAAAAGAACATTTTTCATAATATCTTTTCAAATTTTTCGCTACAGCCCTTAAATTTCTGCAGCAATGTTGACCTTGAGTTTAAGAATTATCTCGCGCTTGTTAACATATTCCAGCTCTGTCAAATAACCCCAAAGAAAATAGTCGGGTGCTGACAAGCCTACCAAACACGTTGCCCAATTAATTTCCGAATTTCTCTAAACAATTTGCTGTTTTAAAAATTTGATTTTAAAGTACCATTTTATCTCGGGCGCTGTTAGCAGTAGCTTCACATTGCTCAAACCACATCTCTTAATTTTTTGTCAAAAGCAGGACGTAAAAACTGTTTTACCTCTATTTGCTGTAATAGCACTTCCATCTTCATTTTATTTTCAGATGTAGTGCCACACCATACTGTACATCTAATGGCGATGATTAATACCTCCTGGAATTTCACAAGTCCAGCTCTGCTTATTAGCAAAGCCATTCAAATAAAAATAAGCTTTGTCACTTATACTATCAAGCTGATTTCATTTTTGGCCAACTGTTGAAACTAAACTGAAAAATTTAGACCCTGCAGATGACCGCCGGATTTTAAGTTCTTGCACTAATTTTACCTTATATGGGAATAACAGTATATATTTTTTTAAATTTTTTGTCGTGACGTACGAGCCATTCCTAGCTGAGCAGAATGCCTTCTGTTTAGTGTTTTTAGTGATTTGTTAAAATTTTGCTCTACACATTCAATACTTCCGCAGTGCAAATTAAACGTTGTGTATTATATATTTCTGTGGCTTGGAGCTAAAAGGGCCAATGTGAAAATATTTACTTTTTAAAAAATTGGAGTTGAACTTTAACTTTTATAGATACTTTCTTAGTGACATTGGCCAGCATTTTATTTATGAAGCTGTTCTGGGTTAAGTATGACTTTAGTTTTTGTACCATAATGAAATAGAGCAAGAAAACAAATCTAATGCAATGATTAACTCAAAAGAGCAAAAAAGTGACATTGGCCCTTTTAGCTCCAAGCCACAGATTTATTCCCGTCGTTCCAGTGTGGAGCATAGGGCCACACTTGCTTCGAGGCAAATCTCTTACGCTGCTATGTTGGTGATGAACTAAGAAAAAAATCATGTCGACGGTTAATCCTTTTCTTCTAAATAATATTCTGTTATTCCGGTTCTTTGTTCAGTTGTGAATTGCTCAATTATTTTTTCTCCACGTGTAATAGATTATTAAATATTTTGTTGACACAATGAAATAAAGTTAGTTAATATAAGACAACGACACACGTCAAAAGTCATAGTTTTAAACATTTGTTTACTGTTTAATACAGCCACTTAAAAGTGCTATTTGATATTTAACAGCTTTTAGTATGATTTTTTTATCTGTAATAATTTATTAAAATTATACTGCTTTCACAGCCCTGCATATTTTTTATTTAAATAGATTTAAAGATGTTGTTTAACTATATATATAGTTAGAAAGCTTCGATTAAAAAAAAAATGCGCAAAGATATTTTGAAAAAAAAAAATAAAATAACTTTTACCTACGTTAGGCTCTTTAAATTTTTGCCATATTTAGGATATTTATAGTCAAATATTAATATATCGATGCTTTTTTATATCGACAAACAATTAAAAATTATCGGACATTTTTTTTACAAATAGAAGCTCAAAGTGTGTGCAAAGATTTACAAGGCTTGGGCTTTGTAGAAGCACTCATATACATTTTAACAATTTTTTAAAAAATTACCTACAGCTTGAACAATATATTTTACTTAAAAAAAAATATAAAAACGAATCCTGTCATTTTCCAAATGTATTTAAAATACAGATGTTGATAGTAGTTGAGCCGCTACCAGAAAAAGTCGCAATCAGGCCAAATTGTTATAAAATGTTTTTAAAAAACACCTGCGTAACTGAGTCAGCAAAGTAATAGAGGTCATTTGCCTGATGTGTCAATACACCATCTAACGCTAGAATTATAGTAAATCCCTTGTTGTAGTGTGCCTACCATTTAGTTCTTTTTCCATTTTCTCTATTATTTTTTGTAATCTCAGATGTGTTTAATAGTGTAAAATACATAAGTTGGTTATGCATTTCTCTATGAAATTATATTTCCGGGTATTACTTTAACTTTTCAACTATTGCACACAATTGCATACATGCATATAAGTACATACGTATGTGTATTTGTATCTTTTGACATTGTTGTCATTAGAGTTTTGCTTTATATTTTATTTAAAGTTCGTTGTAACTACATTAACTTAAGTCTCCATTCAACTTCATAGAATTTCTGCTGGTAAAGGCAAAGAGACGAACAGATAGAAAATCATACATGAAATAAATTAAGTTCGTTATGAATATGTATATGAATAACTATGTCTGTATATGTGTACGTATAGAAATGCACAGCTGTGTAACCTATTTTAGACCATTGCCTTTATAACACTATTTAAGTATGTGCAAAAAACAGGGGGGCTGTAACACATTGTGTATAAATTGGAAAGCTGCAATAACTAAATTTAGTTTGGTTTATTAATTCCAATTTTTTACGTACAATCTTCGAAAAATTTTCAATTTACACAAAATAATACAAAATGAATGTATTAAAAAAATTAAAACTAACTGAAATATTATCAAAAAAATATATAATAGTTTTTTTAAGCTTAAGGTCTTTTCAATAATAAAAATTTTTTTGGTTTTATTTTATATTATTTGATCAATATTTCGCTACCTCTTTGTGTAGCATCATCAGGATACGAGTTTTTTATCAAACTATAAATCAAACTATAAATTTATAAAATAACAAATATCAAGACACTAAACCAACAAAAAACAAATATATAGATAATAAAAAACTCGTATCCTGATGATGCTACACAAAGAGGTAGCGAAATATTGATCAAATAATATAAAATAAAACCAAAAAAATTTTTATTATTGAAAAGAACTTAAGCTTAAAAAAACTATTATATATTATTATAAAAAGGTCAAAGAAACTAATAATTATTATCAAAAAACTTATTAAAAATACCGTACATCTATATTAAAAAATTGTTCTTAAATTACACTGTTACATAAAGGTCTGGCATCTCTTTTATTTAAAGACTGAAATCTAATTTTTAACACCAACTTTAATACTTGATATCTTAAATTTTTATACCCGCCACCAAAAAAATGGTGGGGGTATATTCATTTTGTCATTCCGTTTGTAACACTTTGAAATATCCATTTAAGACCCCATAAAGTATATATATTCTGAATCAGGGTTTGATTTGATGACGATCTAGCTATTTTCGTCCATCTGTCCGTCTGTTGAAAGCACGATAGAGGTCGCACCGAAAAAGCTAGGTGGCTAAAATTTTGCCAGAATCTTTCTTATAGACAAGGTTTGTTTGGTATTGAAAATGGGCTAAATCGGAATATTAGGAAGAGAGTTATAGCTCGTAATGCAAGAGTAGGTCGAAAAAACGTGTCCTTCGAACATCGAATAAAATGCAATTGTGTCCAAACATACGCCCACTTTTCACGTTACCTACCGTTTATGAAATTTAAAAGCTCATAAAACCGACAAAATTAGAGGTATGATGATGAAATTTGCTACGTTCTAGTCAATGTCATTGTTATGCCAAAAAATTTAGGTGACACGCCTACTCTAACGCCTACCTCCCATATAACGGTTTATCTCAAATTCATGTAATTTCTCTATTGACAAAGTTTTTAGGAAAATAAAGGACTATATTGAAATATCTAAGTTGTATTTATTAGCAGAAACTTTATTGACACGCCTACTTTAACGCCCACTTTCACTAAAATACTTAATTTACGAAAACATTTTACCATCGTATCGAAGTTATAAAGGGTGGTTGAATTTTAAGGGCCGATGTTGATTTTAAATAAAACACAAATTATTTAAGAAATTATTATCATTTCTTTTTATACTGATAATATTTGTATGGTTCAGTTATGTATACAACAAAATATCGGCCAAATGGCATTCCCCTATTCTTGGCGCCACTCCTCTATCTGATTGTCCAAATTTTCAATGACAATGTTTATGCTCAATTGTTGGGCACGATGATGAGTCGATGTTGACTGCTCTTTTTATTCCATAGCGATTAACAAAATAATTAATATTGTGCTTTAAATGTACACAAAATCGGTGGTGGGTATAAAAGATTCGGCACAGCCGAATATAGTACAGTTGTATAGTTGTACAGTTGTTGTATAGTTGTAGATCAAAATGTACGAAAACCAATACCACGCAGTGTATTTTTCGGTAAATTCAAAATTTAAAACGTAATAAAACTAACGAAATTAAATGTCTGATTCTGAAATTTTACAAACATTGCTTTTTGGTCAAAAGCTTTGTTCCAACGGAAAATAAATGTGGCGTTATGGCAAAAAATTTAAGTGACACGACCACTTTAACGCCTACCTCCTATTTAACTGTTTACCTTAAATTCATATAATTTCTCTATGGACAAATTTTTTGGAAGAACAAAAGAATATATTGAAATATCTAAGTTGAATTTATTAGTAAAAACTACATTGACACGCCTACTTCAACGCCCTCTTTTTACGTAATCTATTACACAGGCCAACACTCAATTTGCTTCCTTGAATTTATCAACTGATTCTAGTCAATTTGGGTGCGCTGAATTCAAATCTGTAATCAGTTTGTCTCTATCAGTTTTAGTTTTTATGATATAGCTTTTTTTTAAGTATTTAAGAAGCAAAACTTTTCCATAGGAACTTAAAAAAAACAAAGAAGTAAAACTGTTTCATACAGATTTATTAAATTAAAAAAAATTCTCACAAAGCATTAAAAACATAATATAAATATAATTCTAGTTACAGGATGTAAAGCTTCTTTTAAGAGATAATCTGGAATGAACAACCAGATTGGAGTCTCTTTGCAAATTCCAACAGTAATCTGCCATCATATGTGTATCCCACCTTCCCTGGTACCGATTCTCTATAATTTTGATATCTTGGTGAAACCTTGCTCCTTGTTCTTTGCTTAAATTACAAAAATTTTCGGAAAATCGGTCTAAGTGACTGTGCAAATAATGGATTTTAATACTCATGTTGCAGCCAAGGTCTCTGAACTTATTCAGCATATTCTCCACTAATTGAACATAATTTGGAGCTTTATTATTTCCCAAGAAATTTTCTATAACTTGCACGAATGATGTCCACGCATTTCGTTCAGTTTCGGTCATTAACTTATCAAAATCGTTGTCATTCATAAACCGCCTTATTTGAGGACCGTCAAAAACTCCTGCTCTTATCTTATCTCTACTTATATTAGGCATATGTTTGCTGCAAAACATACCCCATCGTGATTCAGAGCCTTGACAAACTGCTTCATGAGTCCTATTTCGTTTTCCTTGAGTCCACTGTCGCAAATTTACACAGCAAGTATTGCACACAATGTGCGGAGCCAAGCTTTTATCTTGGTCACCAAGATCAATTCCAAAGTAATCTAAATACGATTTTTTAACACATTCCGAAATAGGTCTTATGTTTTCTTTAAAGGTGTATTCTCCACAAATATAACAAAATGTGTCAGCGTTATTTTTACAACATCTTCTATTGGAAGTCATTTCTATTTAGATCAAAACTTTTTTAATAAACTTTGCCAACACTGCAATAAACCACTTCTTACAAGCAACTAACTTCCGATATGCAATTGGAGTACAAAAAGAAAAAATAACGTTCTGAATAATATTACACTGATAAAATTCCCGTTAATCAGCTAGCAATTACAAAAAAAATAATATTTTCGGAAAAAACGGAATGACAAACTGATATACCCTCCTCACTTACAGTGGAGGATAAAAAAAGGCATATCATGAAAACTAGAGCTGATAGAGACAAACTGATTACAGATTTGAATTCAGCGCACCCAAATTAACTACATTCAAAGAAGCAAACATCTTTTTTAATTTTGTCGCGCTGTGTTATTAAAGAAATTTAAATGCTAATAAAGCCAACAGAATTAGAGATTTGCTGATCACATTTAGCACATATAGCTTTCTAGTCAATATTACGCCTACTTTAACGCCTACCTTCCGAATAACGCTTTATCTTAAATTCATATAATTTCTCTATGGACAAAGTTGTGGAAGAATAAATGATATCGAAGTTATACAAAGAAAGTGATACATATTTTAGCATAAAGAGATTATTTCATACCGATTACTGTTAATAACAAATTACTACATTTTGTGCTATAAAAGTACACAAAATTGGTGGTGCTCTTACTTCTTTAATCGAGAATTTGATTTTATTAATATCGAGAATTGGATATATGTATGGTTCCACTACAAAATAATCCAATTCGAGGGAAAAATATTCAACATTAATATTTGGAGTTCGTAATAACAATATACATATATATCGATGGCTGAAAATAAAAAGGACGTATCTTGATTTTCTATTACTTACTTTGCAAGGGAAGAAAAAAACTGAGTAAAACTAAAAAAATAATGAAATAAAAAATGGGATTTTTACATGGCTATGAATACATAATTTTATACTATGACATATGAAAATTTTCAGAAGTGATATGTTTGTTAGTGGACTACCAAACCAACGTTAAAAACATCATTTCGAAAAAATCGAAATATGCCCTTTTTATATTAATCATCCATATAGAAAACTCATCTCCACGAAAGCATGTAGAGTGTAACACAGCTGTCATACGCTTAAATTAAAATTTTGCAAACTTTTTAGTTTGTTTATGATAGAGACAAACCGACAAACTCCAGAGTTTGCAAACTTTAATTTGAACATGTAAGAGCTGTGTGATTGAATTTTATGCGAACAGCGATTTATTGGAAAGAAAAATTTTCATTATGCTTTTTTATACAAATTAGATTTTTTTAAATTTTTCTAATATAAATTTTTTTTTCAGTTTCACGTAGAATTAATATATAAGTAAAATTAAAATAAAATTAATTTTTTTTTGTACACAAAATTTTGAAAAACTATAAAATTTGGATAAAATATAAAAATAACATAATTTTTAAGAATAAAAAAATATTTGTTTCAAAAAAAAATAATTTTTTTTAAAACCATTTAGAAAGAATTTCACTTGATATTGTAATTAAATTTGTTTTAATTGTAGACTTTTTTTGAAAATTTACAAACTTTTTTATGAAAACCATTAACGTTAATTTATTTAAAACAAAAAATTTTATTCGTATTTTATAAACCTTTGATAACTTTTATGAATAAGGCCGTTAATAATTGTAAAAAAAAATCGTGCTTAGTCTCAACTGAGGGAAATACGCTACAGTTTTCTATAAATCGTAAAAGTATTAAAAATGTTCAAACAATTCTTTTTTTAAAGAAAACTTTCAATAGATTTTCCAATATATTTTTGTCGCAACCTATTAAATATCTATAACTATGATTTTTTTTTTTTGCTGTTAGCAAAATTTAGCATTTTTTCTTCGTCTATGTTCATCCCAATCCTTTCCTCTTTGTTCACAATATAAACATTAATGTTTTTGTGAGTGTGCAAATAATTTTTTACTCCATTTTTGTGTAATTTCTAACCTAATTTAGTTTTTTTTAAAGACATTATTATTGCACGTAGTAAAGCAAAAACAAAAATATAAAACGATTTTTTAGTGAAAGTAAAATTGCACAACCACTGAACAACAAACAATTGTAAAAATACATGATATTTTTTTGAAAATCTATCCAGTGGCATTTGCTGTCTTTTGCACAATCAACTGTTTTTAGTTGTTTTAGTTTAGTCAAGTTAATTTAAAAATTTTATTTAAAAACATATTTTTGTTAGTTTTTGTTTGGTACGGTATTAACTTACCAAAGTCTCTAATATGCTTTTCCAGTCTATCGTTCTCCTCTTGTGATGATATGCTGGCCAAATGCATGCCATGGTAACGACAATATTGTGTAGCCTTAAACCAATTGGCCTAAAAAAAAAAGAAAAATATTATTGATTTTAATGAGAGTTAAAAAAAAAAATAGTAATAGAGTTCGGAAGTTTATGTAAATACATGATTTTTGTCACTACTGCTCGTTTTATAAGAATAAAATATCTTTGCGAATCAACAAATTTGGCTTCTGTTTGCTATTATATATTGTGACTGACTATTTGTAAGTTTGGATCTTTGTTACTCAATCATCCAAAAACGGCTGAACGGAACTAATAAAATTTGGCACGCAGATAGATAAACTTAGATAAGATTAGATTGACACCTAACTCTCAACCTCATAACTACGCTGAAAAAGTCGCGGGCAAAAGTTAGATGTGCTATAACAGCATAGTTTTTTATATATTAATGTAAATTGATATTGTAATATAGATTCAATGTTTTGCTACACATTTTAATAAAAATTAATTTTTTATTGTACACAACTTTGCCTAATTTATTTGTGTTGTTTACCATATTCAAACCCTTAGGCCCATACCTAAACAAGAGCGTTGAGCGTCAAGCGTTGCAATATTGCATGTATTTTGTTATTGTAACAAAAACAAAACACATGCAAAACTCCAACGCTCTTGTTTAGGTATGGGGGTTAGCATTTTGATTGAATACCTAAAACTATGCAACACATTTTGAATATATTAAAGTTGTTCGTAATTATCAAAAAAGTTAAAAAAAAATTAATTTATTTTTAAAACATTTATATGCAATTAGTTTTTGTTTATACAAATTTTAATTTTTTGTTGGCACAATTGAAGTCATTTAAATGATTTAATCGAAAATGCTGTAGACGGAAACTTGAGAAAGAAACAAGTAAGACTGCTATATTCGGCCATGGCGAATCTTATATACCCTTTACAACGTGTAGTCATGCAATAACAATTGTTTGTATCACCATTCATCTCATATAAAATACGTACTTACATATAAACAAGTAAAAGCGCTATATTCGGCCGTGCCGAATCTTATATACCCTTCACAACGTGTAGTCATGCAATAACAGTAAATTCACGTATGTATGTTAAAAAAAACAAAAAAAAAATTAAAAAAAAAAAAATTTTAAAAAAAATTAAAAAAAAAAAATTATTATATACATATATAATATATATAAAACAAAAAAAAAATAAAAAAAAAATTAAAAAAAAAAAAATAAAAAAAAAATAATAATAAAAATATATATAATATATTAAATAAAAAATAAAAAAAAAATAAAAAAAAAATTAAAAAAAAAAATTTTTAAAAAATTTTAAAAAAATTTTTTTGCCTCAGCTGGGATTCGATGCCACGTTTTCTCTAACCAGTATACACGTTTGTATGTATGTATGTTGTTGTTGTAATGTTGTTTTTATGAAAAGAAAATCGAGGTGGTCGTGGGTTTTTGCTCATATCTCAGTTGTTTATGTACCGATGTTTCTGATTTTCAATACCGATCTACTCCCGAATATTTCTGATATTTTAATACCTTACCCGGGTCCAACCTATGTCGGGGGGCTTCAAAAAGTTGATTTCAACATACACACGGACAGACGGTCAGACGGACAGACGGACAGACGGTCAGGGCTTAATCGACTCCTCTATTCATAAGCTTTCAGAAAATATATACTTTATGGGGTCGGAAATGAAAATTGTAGAAATTTCACACGGAATGACAAACCTATATATACCCTTTTTCACTGTGTGAAGGGTATAAAAACATACATATGGGCAATTCCATGAAAATGTCAACCACGACAGTGAAAACAAAAACTCTCAATAAAAGTTTAATGATAAAAAACCACTCAAATTTTACTATGCGCAGGTATTTAGAGCTTATTAAATTATTTTAAGAGTAATAATAAGAGTTTAATCTGATTATCTCTTGGTAAAATATCCAGCCTATTCCAAAGACAAAAAACTTCATACGTTTTCATATTCTGACCAAAACTTTATAAATGTCTCTCAAACTGCATATTCATTAAGGAAAAAAGTTAAAACTTAACTAGTTTGTGGTAGGCTAAGGTGACAGTTAAAACTTAGCACCTAATTTAGAATTTAACTTTTTTTCTTTACATATATACCTAAGAATATTTTATAAGAGAAAAATCTGTCACATACGATATGTCACGTACGATATTAAATTATATTTATTATAAAATCATTTAAAGATTGTTTTCAATTAAGTTTGATGGATTTTAAATAAAAAATATGTGGTTTAGTGTAAGAAATTAAAAAAAGAAAAAATACCTCCCAAGATTCGCAGATTTTTTCATATTTCCATATATACCTCAAAATCACTTCTGTTTTCAGTCACGTACGATATACTCTAATTTTGCTCGATATTTTAGACAACAATTATTCGAATATAATTATTTTTTTTTAAAAAAGTACCCTCGGAATGGAACATAAAGATCTATTTTTTTCAGTTACTCTTACTTTTGCAAAAATTATTCCACTTTATAAGAGTACAAATGTCACGTACGATGACATGAAATTGCCAATATATAAAAACATCCCATTGTAAAATTATAAACTAAGTTTATGTATATCTGTTAAAAAAATAAAAAAAAATATAAAAGACAGGAATTAAAAATAAAAAAATATATAATTAAAATATAAAAAATTTTTTTTTTACTCAGCTGGGATTCGAAGCCACGTTCACTCTAACCAGTATACCACGTTTGTATGTATGTGTTGTACATATGTATGTAAGTTGTTGTTGTGAAAAAAGAGGTGGTCCTGGTTTTTTCCTCTAATCTGAGTTTTTTATGTACCGATTGTTTTAATTTTCAATACCGATTTGATCCCAAATATTTCTGATATTTCAATACGCGTGTCCAGGCGATATCAGGGGCTTCCGAATGTCGATTTTAACATACACAAGGACAGATGGACAGACAAATCAACTCCTCTATTCATAAGCTTTCAGAAAATATATACTTTATGGGGTCGGAAATGAAAATTGAAGAACTTTTACATGGAATGACAAACCTACTTGTATATACCCTTTTTCAATTTTGTGCAAAGGGTATAAAGGGTATATTATTAAATAAAAATATATTAAAAAAAAAGTAATATATAAAAGAACATATCTGTGGCTTGGAGCTAAAAGGGCCAATGTCACTTTTTTGCTCTTTTGAGTTAATCATTGCATTAGATTTGTTTTCTTGCTCTATTTCATTATGGTAAAACAGCTAAAGTCATACTTAACCCAGAACAGCTTCATAAATAAAATGCTGGCCAATGTCACTATGAAAGCACATATAAAAGTTAAAGTTTCTCAAAAGTAAATATTTTGACATTGGCCCTTTTAGATCCAAGCCACGTATATAATCTTGCCTAGCAAAAAAAAAAAAAATGATTTCTATAATCATTTAGAGATGCAGAAAACAATTCACTATTTTTTTTAATATCAACGCTTCCAAAAGTTCAATGAAATAAGGAGAACAATTTAGTCCTGCTGTCATTGGAGCATCATATTAAAGTTGTTTTGTAATGTTGGATTTCTTACGAAATTTCTTCAAGGTAAGCAATAATTTTTGCTTTTAATTAAATTGCAAGCTTTTAAGAATAGTAACAATTAATCTGCTACGATTTCAATATCAGCACTGTTTTATCGATAAACTTAGATCCGATTTTAAACAACTATTTATGTTGCAATTTAATGAAATTAGCAATTGAGGATCATAAAATTTGTTTTATTTTTAAGTAGTTCAAAATGCTTAATTTTAAATTTAAAATGCTCATAAATTCTCATGACTTCTTAATCAATGGTGCAAGAGAAAGTATTTTTCATTCCTCTTTACATTTAAAGAAACTAGTCATAAATGATGTGCTTCAAAATAACTACTTAGAAATGCAGGCAAAATATGTAAAACCATTCATGTAAACATGGATTTATGTATTCCATGTATGTATTCGTTCTATGCACTTATTAAAATGAAGTAAATTTTTTCTCTCCAATGACACGTAAATATTAAAATAATGCATGTTTCACCTAAATGAACACATGCATTGACTATTTCTTTAGCATGCCTTTTTTGCTGGGTTGTGGCATATTTACTGGTTAAATAATAATCGATTTTACTTAAATGTATACGGATTTAAACATTTAGTTTCACGTACTATAAATATGTGTGACCATTTATAATGTATCAATTAATGATTTAAAATTGTCTAACTAGATTCAGCTCATACCAAAATTCAAAAATTGATAATTATTAATTATATGTGTATGTACATTGCAAAATCTGTCAACAGTTTGTAATCAACCATAAAGTGTATTTAAAAAATTACAGATATTTTAACCCTTTATTGAAATTCAGATCACAACAGAAGAATAATTACTTAACAACTTTTTGTAAAAAAAGATCATTTTTAAAAGTTTTATTTTATATTTGATAAACATTACAACAATGCGACCCTTTGGACTTCTTGTGAATACACCAAATGTTTCTTTGTATTCTTCGTTTCCTTTAAAGCTTCAATCTGTAATTCAAATTTCGCAGTTAAACCAGTTTTAATCTATTACTTCTTTAGTGGTGTTCCAACATACGGAAATCAAGCCATAAACGGGTTAAGTTTTTAAAAATACCATATAATAAAAACTTAGACGGATTTATGTCAAAATACTATTTGCAAATAATTACTAATATTTGCTAATAATAACCTGTAAACAATATATAAATGTTGTTGCCTAATAACAGTTCTCATGTCATAAATGTGTCTACGAATGTGTAAATTATTTTATTTAACGTCTACTGTATATCGAAAAATACGCGAACAATTGCAACAAGCAATTTCAACAAGATAAATTGATTGGGTATTTAGCAGGATTTTTTTTATATGATGATGTGACAATGTGCCAAAAGGGATTAAGTCAAAAAATACTTAATTATAATATTATTACAATTAGTTTAATTAGATTTTAATTTTGCTAGTTTAAGTTACATTAAACTAAAATTTGCCAAATTTATGTATGTACGTGAAGATTGGAAGAAGCTTGTGGTTAATTAAAATAACTAATTTACTGTATTTATAAGAAAAAGTGTACCGGGTATTCGAAAAATATAGTAGTTACACTTTTAGGCGGGTTACCCTAGGAATTCGTCATGATGATCTTATAAATAAACAAAAAAAAACTCCATCAAAGTAAACATGAAAGCTCAAAATGTTGTCAGAGACATGCAGTTAGGTTAGGTTGAAAAGGAGGGGCATTAAAAGCCCAAACCCATGACAGATATACACTTATGCCCAGTTGGCATGTTGTGCGCTCCATATGGAAAACGGAATTCCCAAGCAAAAACCATAAACATAATTTCCCATAAATAACGGACTAGTCCAAGAACTCAGTCCCCTAAATGTAGTTCCTTATAGATCTCCAGTCCGAGTTCCCCAGGTACTCCAAATTCAGCATAGTATCCACTGTAAAATTTCCGCGTCTAATATGCCCAAACGCAGGATAATGACAAAAATAGTGTATCAAAGTCTCATCCTCTTCCTCGCATGCTCTGCATGTCGTCTCCTCAGACAGTTTCATGCGAGCTAGATGAGTTCTTAACTCCGTATGACCTGTAATCACACTGGTTAGTCTCCTAAGTGTTGGTCTATTTAGTCTCAGAATTTCATTTGATTTCTCAAGATTTGGGTAACCCCATAGTATTTTTGTCACTTTACTGACGTCAGTGCCTTGCCATTTTCTGGCATGTTCCTCCGTCGCCTAACATTTAAGTTCATTCTTGAATCGTTTGAGGGGTTTAGCGTTATCCAAAGTTATATTACTCTGAAGAGCTCCCATTTTGGATAATTTGTCGGATTTCTCGTTTCCGATCAGGCCGTGATGGCTTGGTATCCATATTACCTCCAGATGTCCGTATTTTGCATATGAGTTTATCTCGCTCTGGCATTGTAGAACGTTCCGGGATTTAACTTTCTCCTTTCTCAATGTCTTAATCACCGATTGGCTATCTGTAAAGATTCGAATCGGGGCTTCGCTATTCGTTTCCTTTATCCATTTAGTTCCTTTCGTAATCGACATGATCTCAGCCTGGAAAATGGTATTGTGATCTGGTAGACGGAAGAATTTGCTTCTGTTTCGGCTTATGTCATATAAGCCCACTCCAGTTTGGTCACCAATCTTTGAACCGTCTGTATAAAGATCGCCATGGAGTTACTTCCATTATTCAAATTCAAGGAAAGATCTTCTTCGTTATATCTACCAATTAATCATAAATTAAACAATGAAATAAATTGCAGAAAGAATTCAAAGCTAAGGTGAGGATAAAGAAGAGCCCGGCGATATCATGGAATCTGATTATGACAACTAAAAATTGTACGAAGGAACCATAACAACATTTATGTTATATAAAAAAGGTTGTCTATCTGTTTTCTTACGATTTAGTGAGTAGATTTGTATTGTTTTACTATACAGCTCTCAGTATCAGTAAAATGTGTGTGCTTGTTAGAAAAAACGTAGTGTTGTCTTTTTTTTCCCTTTAACAATATGTCCAATAAATTACGTTCCCTCCGTAGAAATCTATTTTCTGTAGATTTCTAGCTCAGGAAAAGTAACGATATATTTTTAGTAAACAGTAACATAAATTGCTTATGCGACAGATTTTGTCTGCTGGTTTGTAACATCGCGATGTAAATCTACTAACTAAATCATTAGTAAGTGTTACCAATAGTCTTTGAGATACAAGTTCATTTAAAGATTTAGAAATTAAAAAAAAAATTTAAAACACAAGCGGATTAAGTCCGACTTTGTTTACTTTAAAGGTAGTTTTTGGGTATTTGTTTATCTAAAAGATGCCAGTTTTTTTTTATCTAGTTAGATAAAATATATGTCAATATCCCGAATAATTAAAAGATAATATTCCAGACAGCAACAAACATTTTTTATTGCAATTTAACTTTAACCTCTTCTTATCATTATAAAACATAAGTCACCTGGACCCCTTGTGCTCTAAACTCCTTATATAAGCATAAGTAATAATCAAGTTAAATTAAATATGTAATAGTAAAATATAAAATTAACTTTTATTATATATCTGTGTGCTTAAATAAACATTTATAGCGTTAATTTTAAGAGTGCTGACTAATATTTGCAATTAAAAGAATCTCGGTTAATTAAACGGAAATAAACTAACGTTTATAAAAGTTATAAATGTAAAAATACATTGACTGCGTTAATAAAGCAGAAAATTTTCAAAATAACAATTAAATATATGTAGACATGAACAAGACTTTTAATTTAAGATAAAACCGACTTAAACTGTTATGCCTTAATGCTAAAGACAAGCATGCATACACGTTTTTGTTTTGTTACTTAGAAAAGAGAGATACAAAGTAATTGCTGCCTAATAATGCACACACAAAAATTTTATTTCAAATTTTAAAAAGAAGAAAAAAAATCACACAAGTTATAATTTAAATGTTGCCTAATTGTAACTGAAATTGAGAAATTTGCTTAAGAAATAACACTTTGTGTTAATTAATTTTACAACGTTGTTATTTTTGAATATATTTGACAGTTGAGGCATTTAGATTAATGTGCGAATGCTATTTGTTTTTTAATAAAGTGTAACATAAATAAAAGCCTTTAATAATTAATATCAGAATTTAAGAGTTAAAAAGCATTTGTAAACAATTTGTAATATTTACATAAAATAAAAAACATAATTTATTTTAAAAACAAATTATTTAAAAGACATAAAAACAATTTGTTAAAAAGTGTTAAAATTTAAGAAATTGGGTCGCTTTTGATTGATGGTTCAAAAGGTATAAATGTAGGTGTTGAACGTGCTTTTTTTAAAGGTCGGAAATGAAAATTTTAGATATTAAAAATGTTTGATATATATATTTACAGTTTTTAGAAAATCTCTTATCAACTTTAGTTTAAGAAAGAAGCTATATTCGGCCGTGCCGAATCTGATATACCCTTCACCATTATGTACTATATTTTATGTTATACGCCTTTTTTATTTCCGGCGCCATCATCGATTTTGAATTTTTTAAGTAGTTATCTATATTTTTGTCAAGCCCTTTTATTTAATATGAATATTGATGGGGTTAAACAAAATTTTTCCGCCATATTGTTTTAGATGCCATCTTAAATTTTACATTTTTCAATAATTTACTGTATTCTTCTGGTCAAACCCTTTCATTTGATACCAATATTTAGAGGGTTCAAGAAGTTACATTTCAAAATACCAGATTTGACCCACATATAAATTTATTGTCCGCCATTTTGTAGTGGCGGCCAACATGAATTTTAATTTTCTTATAGTGCATATATTGCGCTAGTCGTTTCAGATGATACCAATATTGACACTCTCGGTTTTGTAGAAGCTGCAAAAAACGATTTTCGTTTATAAATTTTTGGAATATATATTAAAAAAAAATTTGCCTATAACTTTCACGAATATCTCTGAAGGCATATTATATCTACAAATAGTAGCAAAGGTACCTATAAATTATTCTATTGCTGAAAAATTTTAATTTTGGTGGTAAAATATGGGAAAAAACAGAGGCAGTCGTGTTTATTTGCTCATATCTCAGAAGGTTATGGGGCGATTGTGCTGAATTTCAATAGCCCGGATACTTCCAAGAGATTGCTACCATACACAGATCTGAGGAACATATAGTTACTTCTAAAAGTTGACTTCAACCAACACAGAAAATATATACTTTATGGTTTCTTTATTTAGGATGTTATAAAAGCAATGGTGGTTTTAAAATTTAATAACTTTTTGGTTTATAAATATTAATTTTTTTTTTGCAGATTATAAATTATACAGAATGGAATGTTTTTAAACTAATTATGAAAAATAATGTCACTCCGTTTTCAGTCTGGCATTGATGGGCACGTTTTAGAACCTTTTGAGTAATGTCTTTAAAAATTTGTGGATATATCGCTCTCATTTCCGCAACAATGTTGGTCTTGTTTTCAGGGTTTGTCACATACTTGTTCGCATATACTTGTTCCCTTAAATAACCCCGAGGGAAATAGTCGGGTGCTGAAGAATTTATTTGCTCTTCAAGAATTTTATATAAGAATTTTATATTGTTATATTATTTCTCGGGCAGTGGCTTCATTCTGCTTTCAAGAACAGTATGCAAAAAGTGTTATTTTACAAACCGATGTCGCTTTCAATTAACGGTTTTAGGAGTTCCATCTTAATTTTCAAAGAATTAAGACCCAATGATACTTCCAAATGTAAATCCACACCATACTGTGCCATAAATGGGGTGCAATTGGCAATGATTAATGGCACAATCAACAGTAATATTATTAACAAAGTTATTAAAATAAAAATAAGATTCAGCACTTATAAATAATAAATTTTCAATAAAGTTGATTTTATTTGTGGCTAACTGCTGCAATTTAACAGCAAAATTTTAATGATCTGCGGATTCCAACACCAATTGCATTCTATGTAGGAATAACCGTAAATATTTTTTGAAAAAGCACCATAGCGCTATCTGTTTTATGTTTCTGGTGTTTCGCTAACGCTTCGCTCTATGCGTTTAATATTTTCTACAGTATGAAATAAACGTGGGCTATAAGTGAGTGGCAAATATTATGATGCCATGTTTGTTTTTCTATCTGTTGATGAGGCCAAGAGGGCGAAATCCTGACGTTCAAATATCGTTGATAAACTCGTTACGTTTAAATTATCATTATTATGTGCTTAGTTGTGAATGTCGCTATTATTTATTCTCCAGGTGTTATTTATATATTTAATTTAAAAAAAGAGTTCTTAAATTTGTAAAGCCCTTGGTGACTTTTGGCCTACGATGTCTTGGTAAAAACGTTTTAGAAATCGCATGAATAATTAAAAACTATTTATAGACTAATTAATAGAGTATAATTTATGCATCTGGTTATGAGGCAACATTTCTAGGATTTTGTATTGGAGGTGTCATTATCAGCTTTAAGAAATTCTTATGAAAATCTTGTCTAGAAAAAAACTAGCCAAATTGTTCTCACCGTTTTCAAGCTATAACATGACTAACATTAAACGTTATATTCGTTTAAGACCCAATAAAGAATATGTTTTCTGAATCCTTATAAATATAGTTTTGAAACAATCTCACGTGTGTTTATCGGCGTTGATGTCCGTTTAAAGCACGTTTTGACTCAAACAAAAAAGCCTTACGCTTAAAACTTAAAAATAATATTTTTATTTCTTGTAAAATATTTGATATTAAAAATTGGAGTGAGTCTCCTAATAGTAAAATGTTGTCAATATGCAACGCTTTAACGAGAAAAACGAAGAATGATAAAATATTATATTTGGGACTTTTTTTTGTTACTTTAGTTGAAAATAAAATTAAATAAAATAAAGTAAAATAAAAATATTTTTGATAAAAAAATATATTTCTATGGTTTCAACTACTTTTGTAAATCAAATTTTTCAGAAAAGCCGATAAACCGTTTTTTTCACCAGTGAATAAATATTCATATCTATATAAAGGGTCCACCAAATAACTTTTTTTTTTTTGAAAATGCTATAAAAAAAGTGTAGCTCCGGCTGTGTGGCAGGTAGCGCCGTCCTGTTGAAACCAAATGTTGCCAATATCCTCCTCTTCAATTTTTGTGAACAAAAATTCGTTCAACATGATAGCGATCGCCATTGACTACGGCCAATCCTTTCTGATTTTCGAAAAAAAATGGCCCAATTATGCCTCTGGACCAAAATCCGCACCAAACCTGTGACTCGTTTTGGGTGTATCGGCTCTTCAAATGTATGCGTGCGGGTTTTCTGTGCCCCGAATGCGACAATTTTGCTTATTTAATACCCGCCAAGATCAAAATGAGCTTCGTCTGAAAATATGATTTTTTTTGGCAAAATCGGCCAAAGTAATTTCGCAATATTTCCCAGCGTTGTTCAAGCGTATACACAACCATATTCGTTAAGCGGAAGAATAAAACTAATTATCTGTCAAATCATACATAAGCTAAGTGTTACCCTTCACGAAATAAGCACTAGTTGAAAAAAAAACGTTAGATGGTGGACCCTTTATATATATGCACATACAAATTTCAGACAAACATCCTTTTAAAATTAGATCCTAGCGGTTCTGAAAGGAGCGATAGTGCAGTGGGATTTTTGTTCTGTTAATAAAATATAAATATACAGAAAGAATTTAAGTCCTAATCCATGGAAAAGAATTATCAGTTTAAATAAACAAAAATTTAACATGCTCAGTGTCTTTTTATTTTTTTTTTTTTACTATATAAAAGGTAAGCTGATATAAAGGCATGGATCTTACATGTTAATGTATAGGTTTTGATTTAGGGCCGTTAACAATAAAACAAATAACGTACAGTTAACACTAAACTCAAAATTTAAACCTTGGTTAGCCAAAACCCATTAACACAAATTTCAGTTATTTTATAATTTTAGATTATTTTGCCAAATTTCAGTTAAATTTAACCGAGTACTATTTGGCGTTTAAGTTCTTAACTGGGAGAAAATATTTGATGTTTGAATTTAAGTATATATTTTTGATTTTTTAAACAATTGAAAGATGCCTCTATGATTAAAAAGATTTACACATTTGTATAATTTATATAAAGTAAATATCTCTTATGGTATGAAAATAAAATATAACCACAAAAGTCGAATGGATCATTTTAATTTACCTGATGTAGAGTTTTTCATGGGATATTGTTTATCAAAGACAATTGTTAAATTTATAGCAAAAATTATTTCAATATACATTAAATTCTTAATAAATTTATTAGCAGATGGGTGCACATTAAGAATTTATATTTATGTATACATTTCTTCTTCTTTTTGAAATTCATTCATAATAATTGATAACTACAAGTAAACTAACTCTTGCCTTCAGTTTAAGCTTACTGAAAGTTAGTAAACTTTAACGTTCAATTTATTTAACTGAATATTATGTTAATAGGCCTAAGTGTAAATAAATTTGACATGCCTACATTAAAGCCCACCCATAAAAGACCTATTTTTCTCTATCTACATGCAAAGAATAATTGTGGTAACCATAATCGAAGAGTAACATACTATGATTTAGTTGTATGATTGTGGTTTAAATATGCAATGGTTGCCAATTATCATTATTATGTTTAATTGAAGCATAATGCAATAACAATATATATGAGTACAGTTAAAGTCGAACATCTTTGCTTTTACACGGCAATTTATTGTCTTGAGCTGTTAGTTGCATAAAATAATTTACTTCCCTTTTTAATTGCAATTTCTATTCCAATACTTTTTAAAAATTTTCTTGTTTATTTTCAAGTTTCTCCAATTTTTTTTACAATTTTTGTGTATTTTTTTGACATCTCAAACTACTAAAATAATAAAAATTTATTCAGCAAGAAGAACAATGGTTCAAATCAAATTATTATTAAAGAAAATCATAGCTTGATTGTTTTGTAATTATACGGTTGTCTCACCTATTATTTCATTATTATTTTTAATTTTCAATAAATACTTTTGAATATAATATTATTTTTGTTGGATTATTTTTTTTTTAAACATACTATGTTGAAACGACAACCATATCGATATTTTTAGGAAAAATAAACATTAAATGATAAAATGCAAACAAATGCTTGATTATCGTGACAAAATATATGATATAATAAAATTAAAAAATTAACTATTACTTGTTTTCGACAACCAAATATTATTATAGCGAATATAATATGACCATCGTGATCCATGCTTGTACCCATTGTCCTTTCCATAGTGAATATATTTGGAGGGATTCTATGCCCGTTGTTTTGACTTCGTTTTTCTGCAGCCTTTTTCTATAACTCGCTAAACGTAAATCTCTATCACGAAAATTCTAAAAAATATATTTAGTGATTTTTATATATGTGGCTTGGAGCTAAAAGGGCCAATGTCATTTTTTTGCTCTTTTGAGTTAATCATTGCATTAGGTTTGTTTTCTTGCTCTATTTATTTATTTATTTATTTATTTATTTATTTATAAGGAAAATACAGTACAACAAGATACAATCTTATTTAATAGTACTGGGAAGATAAAGGCAAAAAAAAATAATATTTTACAATGATTTTGTCTAGATCATAAAATTAAACATTGAGAATAAAAAAAAAAAATAATAATAATAATAATAAATATAAATATATAAAAATAGTTAGGTACACAAAAAATATTATAAATAATGTTATTTACGTATAACTTATTTATTTATTTTGTTATTTATCCAAAGTGTGTAAAAATTGCGTATTTAAAGTGCTTTGCATTGTTTATTACTTGAATTAGAGATGGGAGTTCGTTCCAGAGACGAATGGCATTTACATAGAAATGTCTCTCAGATATCAGTTTACGGAATCGAATGGAGTTTATTCTATAGCCTCTATTCGATCTTGAGAATTGTAACCTTCTGTAAAGATAAGCTGGTTGATGAGTGTAGATAATTTTATGTAAAAATAATAGTGTACGACATTTTAACAGATTTTCGAACGAAACATTATAAATTTGATATGAAAAATGAGATATTCTACTATATCTTGAACGTCCGTAAACATATCTAGCAACATTGTTATAAGCAACCTTAAGTTTATTCCTGTTCATTAAGTCGCAACTTGAAAACAGTTCACATCCATACATTAGTGTTGGTAGTATATATGTCTTGGCAAGCAACATACGGATATCAAGTGGTGTAAAATACTGAGTCATCCAAAGATTCCTGAGCATAGTGTGTACTTTTCCACATATGGCATTAACATGATTTGACCATGAAAGGTTATTATTAAAAGTTACTCCCAGATTTTTGGCACTTTCAACAAGTTGGATAGTGGAACAACCAATGATTATTGGTGGTATAGCATACCTTAAATCATTTTGTTTACTTATCATCATTGCCTTTGACTTTTTTGCATTCAGACAAAGACCATTTGTTGACGCCCATTTAAGTACGTTGTCGAGATCGCGATTTAATTTATTTATGCATTCACTAATATTAGATGGCGAGCAGCTAATAAAAAGTTGTACATCGTCTGCGTACATCTGCACTCCACAGTAGTTAAGTCTATACGGTAAGTCATTGGAGTATATTGTATAGATTAGTGGACCAAGAATTGATCCTTGTGGCACACCACGAGTCATTGAGCAACTATTTGATTTTTCCGAACCAGAATATACCAATTGACTTCTACCACATAGATAAGAGTGAAGTAATTTAACGGCAGTGTCTGAAAAATGGCACATGTATTTCAATTTTTGACAAAGTATATTATGTTCAACGGTATCAAACGCCTTAGAGTGATCGAGTAGAACTAAAAATGATACTAAATTATCGTCCATTTTTGAACGTAACTCCTCTGAAACATCGATGAGTGTAGAAATACAGCCATGTTTAGGTCTAAAACCAGATTGTTTTTCAGATAACAGATTTCATTAAAGTAAAACAGCAAAAGTCATAATTAACCCAGAACAGCTTATTAAATAAAGTGCTGGCCAATGTCACTATGAAAGCATATATTATATATTATTAAGTTATTATATATATTATTTAAGTTGACGAAACAATGCCACTTCTAAGTGTAATAGCGTCCCTGTATTAGTTAACATAAGTCAGAAAAAATTAAATTTAAATTTCTTGCTAGACCTGTAAGGTATAGATCCCAAATTTTTTGAATTCTGTAAGCACTGCACACTTTTTTATATTATTAAAAGAGCGTAAAGGCATAATTTAGCCATAGGCGTAACTTTACCATTCTAGAGGGTTCAATGCACAAAGAAAGTCATTTAAAGTCATGTCTTCTACAAGTGCTCTTTAGGCAGGTAAGCACTAAGCAAGTGAATTATATATTAATTTTAGCTAATTAGACATTAAAAGAAAAGTAAATTTAATAAAAAATCTATTGTTGAAAATTGCGACATACGCACACCAGACTATCCATCATCAATCGTGATATTTTTGTTCCAGGTAAGCTCAAATAGAAGGGATGTTTTAATTGCAGCACAAATTATCCCTTGATTGTCAAATACTTAATATTGTATGTCCACTACAAGGAAATTGGATGATATACATTTTCTGATGTAAATATTCGTTTAAGATCTCATAACATAAAATACATATTTATTACTTATGCAATGAATGTTGAAATTTTGTCTATTACTTTCAGCTAGTCTTTGCCTTATGGTCAAAACACGGCCATTGTACTTAAAATTAGTTTAATAAATAAAAAAAGGTAAAATTATCCAATTGTAACTAAAAAGCTATAACTGTTCCAACTCTCCCATTTCTGTATTAAATATATACCTAAATTTTTTTCATGTACTCAATTTTTGCTTTTAAACTGTTCTTTCTCACTCACTAATCCTACCACCAATTTAGTTTTGGAACACTGTTTTAATTGCGTCTTATTTTCTCTTTTATCCTTACTCTTACTCTTACTCTCTTAATACCTTTTGTCCAATATCAGAGAAAAGCCTACAGCTTCAATAAAGAAAATAGTGTCAGAAATTTTGTTAATCCTTCTTTTGTTTTTTTTCTTGCGCATGTGTATGTACGATCATAAAAAGAAACCATTTTGAAACAGCAATATTAGCGTTTGCCCACGACCTCGCCTCTATCTGTGTAGCAAATTTTTTTTAATTCTGTTCTGCCGCTTTTACGTTATTGTATCAGGCCTGAAAGCATCTTCCGATGGTACTGAAGGAAAGCAATTACAATATTTTATCGATGGAAGCTGCTTCTTTGGGAAATTTAAGAATTACAAAAAGTACCATAAAATATTAACATGAAATAATGGTTAACAATTACAAAATTCTAAATTTATAAACTTAGGAAATATACAATAAAAATTATTAAAAAGTTCCCTTATCCTTTTCAAACTTAACTTGGACCAATAGTCCTTAATTAAAAAATTCTAGACTTTTAAAGCACAAAAATAAAGAGATTATTCCAATGTCACTTTTTTGCTCTTTTGAGTTAATTGCATTAGATTTGTTTTCTTGCTCTATTTCATTCTGGTAAAACAGCTAAAGTCATACTTAACCCAGAACAGCTTCATAAATAAAATGCTGGCCAATGTCAATATGAAAGCATATATAAAAGTAAAAGTTCAATTAAAATTTTCTCAAAAGTGAATATTTTGACATTGGCCCTTTTAGCACCAAGCCACAGATATAAAAATCACTAAATATATTTTTTAGAATTTTGGTGATAGAGATTCAGAATAAGGCTGTTGCAGGGCCGTTAACTTGAAGGCATAGGCTACAAAAATCTTTAAATATAATTTTTAGGGTTTTAGAGATTTAGCTAAAGCAAGCTGCTGTTCTGCTATAGAAATCAACACTACAAAAATTAATCCATACTGAAATAACTTCCTATTTTGTATTGAAAGCGACTGTTCTTATATTAAAAATAAATACATAAATTGTTTGATATATTGAAATTTTGTATAAGGAACATGACTACGTTAAAAAATTAGACAACTTATACATGTATACATATAGATGAAGTTATTGAAAAGAGTATAAAAATATTGGTTAAAATTTTATGTGTAGTTTCTCCATCAATCAAAATTTGTTTACTTTCTTTTATGTGGTTTTTTTTTAAATAAAATTAAAAAAAGATTTGTAATTAACAATCATGTGAGCATTTTTAAACACCTTTTCATTGAACTCATGTGGTTTTTTCCGCTTTGCATTTCATATATGATGTTTAAATGCATTTATTTTGCTCGTATTTAATTTTTCATTTTTAACCATTTAATTCAATTTATTTATTCAAGTGAAAATTTTATCTTCCACTTTAGTCAAATAAGGTCATCTGAAGAGTGATGCTTGTTTAATATTTCTGATTTGGTTACATTCATATTTGAACAGCTTTAAGCAAAATATACAAAAATACCCAGCAAAAAAATTTTGCACTAGTTCAGTGTGAATGTGAACATTTATGAAGTCATAAAAAACAAGCAAAAGGAGACATGAAGAATGTCTTCTGAAAATCTAAAATAGTAAGCCTTTAATTTAAATACATGCAAAGGCATGCAAAAGATCTGTAGAATTTCATGTAAACAAACATTATTACATTTGAAACATGGGTTTCTTTTTAATCTGCTATGCATGCGTTTTATGCACTTATGCGAATAAAGTAAATTTTGTTAATAAGCTTTCCAATGACACGTTAATGTAAAAATCATGCATGATTCACCTAAACCACTTCATCATGGTGTGAACTCATGCATTCACTTCTTCTTTTGCATGTCTTTTTTGCTGGGTTTTTAAACACCAACTTTAAGTGACCTTGTACTGTTCAATAAAACTAGGTTTTATATCCAATTTGATTAGGATTTTCAATAACATGGAAGGATCCTTTTGCTAATAATCCTATTATGTGAATAAAACCATTTACTGGGTAATAAAATATGTGTTTATTGCATTTTGTCTCCATCTTTTTTTGATTATTTTTACCATAGATTTTTGCTTTAAAGTTATTTCTAATTCTATAGATATTTAAAATCGAATTAATTTAGGTAAAATTTCTTTAAACGTTAAGACTGTCAGTGCCACTTAGTGTTAAAAATAGAACATTTAGGATACACTACAAATTAGGCAATGGTGTTATTTTAAAAAGAAAGAGAATTGAAGAAGTATGTCATTTAACTTCTCCTGAGGTAAAAGAAATTTTTTCGAGTCACTTTTCCATAAAAAATTATTTTTTTCTACATGACCCCATGATCGATTTTTGATAAGACGTTCAAAGTTCTTCGACACCAGGATTTATATAGACTAGCATGGACTGTGCGGTTGGCACTTGTGTGTTCTCTGGTAAACTGGTGTTATGGTGAGATGATTTGTTTGTTTGGAATGTGTTGATAGGTATTCAGTTAAGTAGAGCGAGCACGCCGCTTGGGTATGGATAATAAGCTGCAGTTTTTGTAGAGAAATAAAATAAAGAATTATTTACAGCTAAGAAGCCGTTTAGATTATCCAATTTCTTCTGTCTTTTCTAAATGAATGTTACAGCTATTTATATGAATTCTTAAATCTAAAATCTTTACATATCTATACATATGATTATAAATTCTATTTGTTTACATTTACATTCAGCGTGGTGTGTGGTGGGTTATTCTTACTTTAGCATTTTGTTAATTCTTACTTAAGCAATGCAAATGTGACCAACACACTACACTAGGATTATAGCCCACTTTAAGCCTTTCGGGTTAATGCAGCGTATTATATTAGATACCTGGGAGGTATGCAGGACAATAAATGATAGGAAAAATTCATGGAAATATTGATATATTTTTTAACAGTCCCGTCACCCACATTATGCACTACCGCGTTTAAACTAGTTGGTCAATGCAGGAAAGAGTTGTCGAGGCTTGGTTATCTTGCCGACATTACTCTAGTTTGGGTACCTGCTCAAAAGGGCCACTATGGTAGCGAGCTTGCGGATGAGCTTGCGCGAAGGGATCTTGCCTAGATATCTCAAAAGCAAATGCAGAATACAATCCCGTTGCGGACTATCAAGAACAAGATCTTCAAAGGCCTGTATAAAGGGTGGCGTGGGATGAATACATGTAGAGCTCCCAGATTGAAATGGCCCTCTTTTGATATCAGGCGTACATCACAACTTACGAATCGAGATCGGAGGAACATATCAAGTTTTCTTGCAGTATTAACGGGTTACTGTTACTGTTATGTTGCATTTCGATTATGTATGTTACAACTATCTTTTTTCTTCGCATAAATATTTCGCTAGTTTCGATGGAATTTAGTACGTAAATTGCTTGCGCCCACGATAATGAAACAATTGCCCATCTAATGTCTAAAATTTGGCACAATCGAGCATAGCTCTTGACTTGGTTTTTTATAATTTGGTCACATAAAATTTCTAGACATTATGTTAAGCAATGTATATCAAAATCCAAAATCTTTTTCTTTTAATATTATCTAAATAACCTTTAAATTGTTAAAACTATTTCTTTATATACCCTTCACCTGTGGTGCACAAGGGTATATATAGCTTTGTCATTCCGTTTGTAATTTCTACAATTTTCATTTCCGAACCCATAAAGTATATTTTTTCTGAAAACTTATGAATAGGGGAGTAGATTAAGCCCTGACCGTCTGTCCGTGTGTTGGTTGAAATCAACTTCCTCAGATATGTGTATGGTATCAATCTTTTGGAAATATCCGGGAATAAATCGCTATTGAAATTCAGCACAACGCTCCATAACTTTCTTAGATATGAGCAAATAAACACTACTGCCTCTGTTTTTTCCCCATATTTTTACCACCAAAATTAAAATTTTTCAGCCATAGAATAATTTATATATATAATTTATACTACAAAATGGCGGACAATAGATTTATATATGAGCCAAATCTTTAAAATGTAACTCCTTCAACCCCTCCACAGTATTTGTATCAAATGAAAGGTATTGAACAGTAGAATACAGTAAAATGTTAAAAAATGTAATATCCAAGATGGCGTCTAAAACAAAATGGCGGATTGAATTTTTTTAACCCCATCAATATGGGTATCAAATTAAAGGGCTTGACTAGTAGAATACAGCTCAGAACGTAAAAACTCAAAATCAAGGATGGCGTCAGAAAAAAATAAAGAAAATGGCATATAACATGAAATATAGGTTAAGCTACGATGTGGGATTATACCTATGTACATGATGGTGAGGGGTATTATCAGAATCCACACTGCCGAATATAGCACTCTTACTTGTTCGATTTAGCGATGTCATCTAACATGTGCTAGTTAAAATCAATTTTCTTACCCATAAATAGTAATAAAAACAATGAAAATCCAAGCGGTAGGTCACTCCATAAATGACTTCATTATTCCTTAACGACTTGTAAGTAAATCTACTCATTATTCTATTAATATTTATAATCCCTTAATATGGTGAGTCTTTTAAACGATTACTGTTAATGGTCTTCTTGCATGCCTTAACTCGTTTTCTTAAGAATAAACTAAACTGTTCATGTTTTTCTTCACTTTTAATGTTGTAGTCATTATGAAATATTATTTAATATATTAATGTTAACATACTCATTCACATGTGTTATTTCTTTTGTTTATTTATGTGCTACTTTTCTGCATGTAAAGGTTTAACGAACAACTCAATCACTGACTTGTGAATTGATCAATTATATTTGAGTTTATAATATCCACTACCAAATTCAAATGTTTTTCAAATGCTAATTAAAAAAAAACGCATTTGATTATGTTAAGCCTAAAAAAATTAATTAGTTTTAAATAAGGTTTATCTGTAGTTGGTTCAATATTCAAACGTTAAATGTAAAATTTTAAATTTATCGTTTTTGTTTTTACTTCCAGCTATTTTATACAAAACCCCCGTGAATTACCAATGACAAGGAAAATAGTAATTTATTTACAATTTATAAATAAAAATAATAATAATAACAGCTATGAATAGTAAACCAATAAATTGGTTTTAAAATTCAATATCAAGGTAATGGTAACAAAATGCAGCAAATTCAATCACGACACAAATATGCAGATTTTTTTTCTTAATTTTATTATAAAACAGGTAATAAATGTTGTATGGAATGCAAGTAATTCGAACAACAAACACCCTGCATTAAAAAGTTGAAAATTAAAAATAAAATTGTTGAAAGCTTCTAGTAGAATAAGAACTTTTAAAGCTTCTTAAATTTTAAGTGTAAAGTAAACTAAGTGTTTTAGATTTTATTAAAAACTTAAAAAGTATTAATGATGTTCTTGGCTAACCTTAGAATCAGAACTAATTGTTATTTGACAGTTACCTCAAGTTTTTCTACTATAATTTGAAGAGTTGACTTGAATAGGCTAACACAACTGCCGTTTAATGTTTGCAACGTGCACAACGTTTACACTAATAACCACTAATTTTACATTAAATGTAATTTAATTTCGTTAAAAGAAATTTTAAAGATTTTTATAATTCTACTAGTTTAACCCGGTCCGTATTGCTGACCCCAATAATATATTTGCATTGTATTCGTTTTAAGATAGCTATGACATATTTGCCCTTAGTTGTTGCCGATTAGACTCATAGTATATTGGGCGGTGGCCTGGACGCAGGCAATAGACACAGACAAGACTTGCTTAGTCAATAAAAAGCCAGCCTGAAGAAATGCTAAATGCGGTTTTGTGGTGGCTCAGTCTTCAGAGGTGGACGCTGGAGAACAAGGGTTTTTTGTCGGTATGCCTTGTGACGACCTTTGGTGTATGTGGCAATATATTTTTACCTCCCTGTTCCCACAAAACAATATATCGTTGTTAGTACAAATTAAAAGTTTATTGTTGTTAGTTCAATTTCTGCTATATTCACCTATATTCTGACGTGTATGCATTTCTTACCAACGTTCCATTACCAATCCTATACAGTGACCTAGAAATCAAGATACCGCCACACAAAATTTTACCAAAATATATTCAGTCGATTTTTAACTCCCTTGAAAGACATAAAGGCAAACAAAATTCTTTAAATTAATGTTTCCTATTAAAAGTGGAGATTTTTTTATTTTTGTTTTAAAGATCAAAATTTGAGTGCAGCTTAGATTGCAAATAAAATCAAATACTTGGCAAATGCATATACGAACAAAACATTCCAACTTAAAATCAAACAATTAATCACTTTTTGAACCTTTTTGTTTTTTATACAAAAAATTCTCTACGTTTGTAATTAAAAACTTGTCGAGTATTATATCAGTACTGCAAGTGTTAAAGTTAATTCATTCACTGACATAGTTTTTTTTCCTGCTTGACGTTTTTAGCTCTTTTACAAAGTTTGATTTTAAATACAATGAAATGCAAACCAGTCATGCATGCTGTTGTATTTTTTTATATTGTGTTTTTCGTAAACAAATCCAAATAAACCGCAAATAAATTATGGTCAATAAAATCGATAAACAGTTTTTTTTACTTTTAAATACGAGTTGTTTAGATGGGATTAATAAACATTTTAGAAAAATACCTGAATATGCACAACATCGTTTATCTAGTTTCATTAGGTTGGACAATTGTTTTGTGAGATAAAGAGTTGTTTTTGTTAGAAAAAATTTATTTATTTAAGATACTAAAATATAACTAAAAGCTCCGTTATTCTTACATAAACCATCTAATCGTCAAAGTTATAGGCAAAATGATTTTTTTTCAATATATTGTTACGTTTATACCTTTTGGATTATTTTCTTTAAATAAACGTTGAGTTCTTTTATTGCAATTAAAAGCACTTGAAATTAGTTATAAAATTAAGAGCACTTTATTTACTTAAACACACTCAAAGATTGCTTTAATATCACTTTACTTATTACACTTATGGTTATACACTTTTATTATCAAACACACTTTGATACGCACCCTACAAGCTCTGCTGTAATACTGATCATGTTAGCTGTGTTGTTCGGCTATTTATAGTAACATAGTGGTGTTCGGTAACATTCGACAAAGTTCTCGTATGTACATTCTAGTACATTCGAAAACCGTTAAATTTAAATTAAGACGTTAAGCAATAGGTACGAATAATAGAAGTGCCTAAAAGTATGCTACACATAACAACAAACATCATGTTCGAACAACCAGCAAAATAAACTAATACAAATACAACTACAGTAACTTTAACTACTTCAACTAAAATAAATTATAATGTAATGTATTTAAAAATAAATCTGTAACAATATGTATATATTTTTTAATATATTAAGTTACTAAATCTCTTAATTACTTTTTGGACACGTTTTAGATATCTAACTACAAGCCGTAGTCTCGAAAATCATTGTTGAGAAAAACTAACAAACCGGCTTGAAACTAACTGAGTTATAAGCACTTTGGAGTTTTTCCTACAAATTACAACAGATTACAGCTTCTCTTTAAGAGAGTGGAACGATATGGGTATTAAAATAGAGATCTTAACTAAAAAAAAATTATAGACAATGAAAAATTTAAAATCAATGTGGCCGCCATTACAAAATATCGTACAATGTTGTAATATACGGATCGAATCGTATAATTAAAAATGTACCCCCTCATTATAGGTATCAAACGTAAGGGATTAATCCGTAAAATACAGTAAAATATGAACAATTTAAGATCTAAAATGTCCCCCTAAGCAAAATGGCGAACAATTTGTTTTCTTTCTCTCAACCCCATCAATATGGTTATCGAATAAAAAGATTTCACTAGTAGAATACCGCGAAGTATGTTGAAATTCAAAATCAAAGATGAAGTCGGAAATCAAAAAGCATAATTGCATGTAACATTCAATCTGATTTTATTAATAAGCAAAATAAACTTGAGCCAGAATTAAATGATTTACAATAGAAAAGTTAAAATTTTAGCATTACACTTGAACTATATACTATCGTTAGTATAACGAACTATCAGACATTTTGAATGGATCGACTGTCGATAGTTTTGCAGCTCTAGTTCCTATTAAGATAATTAATATTATTTAAAACTAGAAAAGCACGGCGCGCGTTGCTACGCCCCTTAATGAATAAAAATGCATTTTGAATTTTTATTGAATATCAAGTGCAAAAAGCTAAAAATTATAACTTTTTTTAATGGGCGTGGCACTGCCCACTTTTCGAATCATGAAATTGTATAATCATGAGAGTTCAATATGTGTGTGCAAAGTTTCAGAAAAATCGGTCAAGTGAAAGAAGTTACAAATTATAACTTTTTGTTATGGGCGTGGCACTGCCCACTTTTCTAATTACGAAACTGTATAGTTATAACAGCTCAATATGTGTGCAAAGTTTCAGAAAAATTGGTCCAGTGCAAGTACCTCAAAATTATAACTTTTTTATGGGCGTGGCCCCGACCACTTTTCTAATCGCGAAGTTATATAGTCATGATAGCTCAATATGTGTGCAAAGTTTCAGAAAAATCGGTCAAGTGCAAGCAGCTAAAAATGATAACTAATTTTTCATGGGCGTGGCCCGCCCACTTTTTTCCACCCATAAACACTCCCTGGAATCTAAAGCTAACACACACAGAGTTTCACTTTTATATATATATAGATAGATAGATAGACAGACAGATAGATAGATAGATAGATAGATAGATAGATAGATAGATAGATAGATAGATAGATAGATAAAAAAAATTTTTCCTTCAACCCCACCCTCAACATACAATTGAAATTCTTCTAAAATTAAAATAAAAAACACATTACCAAATTTGGAAATTTCGATAATAATTTTTAATAGTATAGAATCTATCTCATAATAAGACTTTAAAAATGTAAATAAATATAAAAGACCACGTATAAAAATATTTTCAGATTTAACACAAATTTAAAAATGCAGCCAGTTTTTCTAGTTTGTCGCACGAGTCGAATAACTTAAAAAAATAAAAATAAACAAACAAAAAACTACAAAAAACAACACTATTTGAACATAACTTAAGTTGTTTGGTGATAATAAACATTTTTATTATAATTTGTTTGTTAATTTTGCTGTTTATGTTATGACAAATTATAAATTTTATTAATTGATTTTCCAAAAACCGAAGAACAAATACGTCAACACCACTGTAACACATAAAAATTAATCAGCAATTCTGACACAGAAATGTGACTAAGTTACACTGATCACAGAACTAGTGTAGTGAATAACGCATCTATAGTATAATAAAATCGCGTTTTAAATTAAACAAAAAAAAAATTCTAACAACAACGAGTTTTAAATCTGACCATGAACTTAAATTGACAAATGCTGCAGCTCGTTAATCGGCCAATGAATGTAAAACAAATTCAACAAGTTTATAAAAGTATTTTTTATTGTTGTTAATAAAAATTATTTATAGTATATTGACGTTATACAAAAAAAATCTGGACTTGTTGGCATTTTTTGCATTAATTTCAATACAAAATTGTTTCTTTCTAATAAAAAGACAAATGAATATATAGAAAATTATTAGATGCGACCACAGCACATTGTTAATGTGTATTATCAAATAAATTATTTGGCTGCCTTTTATATCTATTTAGAATTACAAATAAATCTAGTTTTGTTTGTGTGGTCAATTCTTAATGTTAAAAGAAAAAAAATTTAAAAATTTGTTTCTCTTGCCACACCAAGAAAAATACGAAACAGTCTTCTGTCGATTATTGAAAATATTCGAATCTTACCACACCACTCGAAATGTTAACGTTAAACTTAAGCTTTAAAGTTCATTTATTTAAAATGAAATTAATTTGTTGCCAGAGATGCAAGTGCTGTTGAGCAGTGGTTCTAAAACATTTTATTGTGCCCTTCACACGAGAGTGTAAATATTAGTTTTTCATTTCGTTTGTAATTTCTTCAATATTCATTTTAAATCCTTAATCCTTAAAGATATTGGAATTCATTTAGCTTAGTCCCTCTGTCTGTGAAATCAACTTTTGCCCCCACGTATACATCAGCCTCTTATATCAAGCCAATATATCAAATGTGCTTTCGAGAATCATTTATATTACGAGCTGAGATATGACGAAAGCAAAACACGATTGTCTCTGTTTTTAACCCAAACAAAGTCAGATTTCGCAGCTCATATCGAACTTCGTGCAACGTTTGTTAAGCATGTAGGTATAAAATATGTACCTTTGGCAATACTATTTGCAAAAAATCTTGTTTGAATGGGTCAATTATCGACAAAAATACCGGCGAAAAAATTTCGCAAAAAATTTCATTAAATCATTAAAATTATCAATTTCCTAAATACATTTTGTTTACATTTGCACCATATGATTTAATGGTCATTACAAGATGGTACAAACTGTGTGAAGGGTATGGAGGATTCGTTACAGCCGAATATAGCGCTGCTTCTTGTTCTTAAAATAATTCATTACTTAAGCAGCTAATACACGGCATATTTTTTACGTCTGACTAGATAAATTTGTATCCATATGCAACTAATTATGTCTTTCAAAATTGTTTTTTAACACTCAAACGCCGTTGACTGTTTCTAGCATTAGAGAGTTTTGTCAACAGCAAATTAGAGCACGCTCTAATTGAAATTTCGTCAGATGTCTCGACACATGTTTTTTTACAGAAGTTATGTTTTAATGCTAACACACGATATGTACGCATTTAGCAGTGGATAATTTTAAAAGTCAGATGTTTAAAACAACCCTGTAAAAGCTGCTTTATGAACATAAATATTTTAGGATGATTTTTTCGAATTGTATTATAAAAAAGATTAAATCTTAACATAACTTTATGATATTTAACCTATCCTCGGATAACGCTTCTAAAATAAGCTCCATAAATAATATTTATCGATTTCCTAACGCTGGTAGTTATAACTCCAGATTAGTAGTAGTTTTAAGACTTCTTTCGATGCACTACCATAACCACAAAATTATACTACGGTTCTAAGCAACACAAGATGCAATCGGTAAACCACCAACACTTGTCGTTTAACTACAAAATCTTGTTAAAACTGATATAAGTAATATTCATACGACGATATTATAATGAATTCGTTTCAGCAGCACATTATCCATTATTTGGAGCACATTATCTAATATTATCTTCACAAGCTTAATAGATTTAATCTTAAGAATCCAAAGTTACTGAAAAATATACAAGATAAAACGTTTCAGAACCACTAGCTAATGGAGATTTAAAATTCATTTAATTTATTTTCTTCGATTTTAGTTTAAACAGTGGGGAGGCTGTGTATATCGCAATATTAATTAATGTAAAACATCTTGCTGTTTGTTTAAATGGAATGTGGCTTACCTTGAAGAAGATACCAAGATAGTAGCGTTTTTCGCCCAACTTTAAGAGTGGCATTGTCCATTTGTTCATGTACTGTAATTCATCTACACAATTTGGACAATCTGTAAAATGAAGAATGAAAAAGAAAAACGACGTTCATTTGAATGCATATTCAATAAAATAATTAAATAATGTTGTTAGTTTTAATTAAAGACAAATTAAAAAAAAAAATAAAAATTATGTCTGAATTCAATTATAGTTCTTTACTGATTAAAGTATATGGAAATCTTAATCATATACTTAAATAATGAATTTAAGGAAAAAATATCTGAAAAAAGTGGATAATAATAAAAGAAACTTGCAAACCTTATGCAAAAACAAAAATCGGTATAAAAACGCGTTATTATCAAAACATAAAACATTTGCTAAATTACCTTTAAAAATAAGTTTTTTCACACTTTCTAGCAATAAAAAAATTTATCGAAAACTTTCGAAATATTAACAAAAATGTCGCTTTTGCAATAATTTCTGATCGTGTGTTGTGTGGACCATTCGTCCACACAATATTATGTCGTAAGTATCACAACGGGACCCTCGGAGGACCCAAGTGAGCTATGCCTTAGGGCGGCTGCCGGATCTAACATAAACCATTGATGTAACACAGTGATGTAAAAATTTTGCATCATCATAACGACAAAAATATATTCACACAGTGAGTTAAAATGACATACTCTCAACAACAGCTGATTTAAATGGTGCTTGATGCAGCTGGAATTTTAGTTTTCTTTTTTGGTGAGCTTTTGTAAATTCTAGATTATTTTGCATTACGTCTTATTTATTGCAGCAGTTACAGAATTCTGCGTACAACTTAATTCAACAACTTTTCAACTTTTTCACTCAAAAAAAGTGTTGTCAAATATTGCAGAATTGTGGTTACAAAAAGGTCAAAGTACCGCTAATGTATGAAACTACACCAGTACGAAAGGGAGTAAAAGAGAGTGAGAGAGATGTAAAAGAGGTACAACAATAGGGGCATTCATTTAAACTTCTATTTTTAGTTACACTTAAATGGTTTCATATTAAGCAACTTTATGAAACGAATACAACTAGTAAATCTGGTGATTGTTTAATTAAGTTTAAAAAAATAAGACAACAAGTAAGAGTGCTATATTCGGCCATGCCGAATCTGATAATACCCTTCACCATCATGTACATAAGTATAATCCCACATCGTAGCTTAACCTATATTTCATGTTATACGCCATTTTTCTTTATTATTTCAGATGCCATCCTTGATTTTGAATTTTTACGTAGTTGACTGTATTCTACTAGTCAAGCTCTTTCATTTGATACACATATCGATGGGGTTAAGAAAAATTTATCCAACATTTTGTTTTAGACGCCATCTTGGATTTTAAATTTTTTAATAATTTACTGTATTCTACTGGTCGCGCTCTTTCATTTGATACCAATATTAAGCAGGTTCAAGAAATGTATGCCTACTCAACATCAAAGCATCCTTCAATTGGATGGCGATGCATTCGAATATCACCTTATATGAATGCGGGTTCACTGAATTAGTTGTGACAGCTGCATAGGTGTTGGCATTGCTTAGAAATGGTGAAATACCCTGCTCACGTTATCTGCAGGGTACTTTGTCACATCTACATGAATAGATGATTCTGGGTATAATATTGCGAGAACAACATGGCCTAGAGTGAATGCTAAGCGCACCAAACGTCTGCTGGGATTTATTGAGAAGCGGCTGTAGGACATTGTGACTACGCTGACTAGTCATTGAAAATTTGTCGACAATGCTAGGAGAATAGGACTGCCTTCTAATGAATTTTTAGAAGTTGTCTTGACGGAAAGGAGAAAGCGATCACTTCCTATGTCATTGTCCCGCAGTATAAAATAACCGAAAGACAATTTTCGGCGCCTGCAGAAAAAAATTTCTACCTTTACGAGGCAGTGTAGGTGGTTCTCTGAACCAGTGCAGAAATGCGAAGCTAATGTCATCAGGGGCAACTTCCCTTTATTTTTTATTAATTATAATTGAAAAAAAAGACTTAGACGTTTATTATTTGTAACCACAGATATATATAGAAATATTACTGTCACAAATTTGCGAATTTATATGTGTTATGTCATCTTTAAAGCCTTTTCATAACCACTATGACTTTCGCTTCATCCTGCCACTATCTGTAAAACTTTCACAAATTTTTGCTTTTTGAATTTCAAATGACGACATATATCTTATTATTATATATGACTCATTTATTTTCAAATTGTTGAAGGTAGATTTGAATATATTTTATTGAAAACTTTTAATTGGAATTTACTTTCATAATTTTTAACAAACTGTTTTGCTTTGATATGTTAAAACTTAAATGCAGATCATTTTTATACACATATAAAAATTTTATTTGAAATATTTAATTAAATTCACAGCTTAAAAACAGTAACTGAAACAAAACAAGCAACAAATTTCAAACTAAAACTTTTTTTATTTGTTTATGAGATAATAAAGAACTAAGTTTAACAACTTAAAATTAACATTAACTCGACCTGTGTAACTGGACTTTATATAAATGCGTTTTAAATTTTTTGCAAATTTATTTTATCTTTGAAGCAAATATTTCAATTTCAAAATTTTTATTGTTATTGCACTTTGCAGTAGTTGCAGCAGAAGTGTTAACAACATTACATTTAAGTATTTCAACCTGTTACATAAAGTAATTATTACTGTATTGAAAAAATGTTTACATGTATGTATTTATGTACATATGTGTAACATTTCGCAATAAGTAGTTTCAGCAAAAAAGATCTGTGTAGATTTATGCGAAAAATTCCAATGAAATGTTTAACTGTTGGATCGAAGATGTTGTACAACTTTTAAACATTTTATACAATTCGTGTTTTAAACAATTTTTGTATTTTCTGTTCGACACGTTTTGGAAATATGAGTTTCCTTATTACAGTCAGAGACAAAGATACAATAGTTGGTATAATTCTATATCAGACTTTATTATATCTTTTCTAAATAATAAATTTTCAATTGTTATTCGGTTCAAATGGACAGTAAAATAAAGGTTACGTGAAAAAATAAGAAAAAAAATATTGAAAAAAAATCTAATATGAACTTTGGAAAATATAGCAAACGATCTGAAGGTTCACACTGTATAAGCTGTATAAGAAAGACTTATATATAGAAAGAAAACCTGGATCAGGAAGAAGAGAAAATCTAATAGATATTAGGAACGCAAAATAAGTTGAAACGGTAAAGTTAAATGCTTTTATACTTTTGTACGCAGAGCCATAGATAGAGCGGGGTAGCGATCTTCAAAATTCTTAAAAATAAAAACAAGTAACAGTGCTATGCCGAATCTTATGTACGCTTCACAACGTGTAGTCACGCAATAACAATTGTTTGAATCACCATTCATTTCATATGAAATACGTACATACATATAAAAAACATACATATATAAAAACATCCCATTGTAAAATTATAAATTTACGTATGTGTGTTATGAAAAAATACAAAAAAAAAAAAATTAAAAAAAAAAATAAAAACATAAATAATAAATATAAAATAAAAAACAATTTTAAAAAATTTAAAAAAATTGAAAAAAAAAAATTAAAATAAAATTAAAAAAAATATTAAAAAATAAGAAAAAAAATAAAAAAAACTTTAAAAAATAATACAAATATAAATTATATATAAAATAAAAACAAGTTTTTTTGTAGTTCAAAGTCACGTTTACTCTAACCAGTATACCACGTTTGTATGTATGTATGTTGTTGTTATACCTTTCACCTGCGGTGCACAAGTAATTTCTACAATTTTCATTTCCGACCCCATAAAATATATATTTTCTCAAAGCTTATGAATAGAGGAGTCGATTGAGCCCTGACCGTCTGTCCGTGTGTTGGTTGAAATCAACTTTTAGAAGCAACTACATGCTCCTCAGATCTGTATATGGTATCAACATCTTGGAAATATCCAGGAATGAATCGCTATTGAAATTCAGCACAATCGCCCTATAACTTTCTGATATATGAGCAAAAAACCACGACCACCTCGTTGTTTTTCACAATTAAAACAACCTACATACATACTGGTTCAAGTAAACGTGGCATCGAATTCCAGCTGAGCCAAAAATAATTTTTTTTCATTTTATATATTATTTATATTTTTTTTTTAATTTTTTTTTTAAATTTTTTAATTTTTTTTTTTTTAATTTTTTTATGTTTTTTTTTTTGAATTTTTTTTTTATGGAAACATACGTAAACTCAATTTATAATTCTGCAATGGGATGTTTTTTATATGTATGTTCTTTACATATTTTATTTTATTTTATACTAGCCAATCCCGGCGCGCGTTGCTACGCCCCTTCATGAATTTTAATCGCATTCTAAATTTTAATCGAATATCAAGTGCAAGGCTAAAAACTATAACTTTTTCTTTATGAGCGTGGCACTGCCCACTTTTCTAATGACGAAAGTGTAAAGTCATGACAGCTCAGTATGTTTGCAAAGTTTCAGAAAATTCGGTCCAGTGCAAGTAGCTAAAACTGATAACTAATTTTTTATGGGCATGGCCCCGCCCACTTTTCTAATCATAAAATTATATGGTTATGACAGCTTAGTATGTGTGCAAAATTTCAGAAAAATCGGTCCAGTGCAAGTACCTCAAAATTAAAACTTTTTTAGGGGCGTGGCCCCGCCCACTTTTCTTATCACGAAATTATTTAGTCATGACAGCTCGATATGTGTGCAAAATTTCAGAAAAATCGGTCAAGTGCAAGTAGCTAAAACTGATAACTAGTTTTTATGGGCGTGGCCCCGCCCACTTTTTTCCATCCATAAACACTCCCTGGTATGTGTACAACAACTTGCCAAAGTTTGAGTCCGATCGGTTTTACAGTTTCGGACACACACACACACACAGAGTTTCACTTTTATATATATAGATGAGATGAATGGTGATACAAACAATTGTTATTGCATTACTATACGTTGTAAAGGGTATATAAGATTCGGCACGGCCAAATATAGAACTGTTACTTGTTTTAAATTGCAATTGTAGCTGTCAACTAACTTTTATTCTGTACTGTACTTATTAGTACTTATTAAGCCTATACAGTTATTTATTAATGTGTTTATATAAACTCAAATCATTAATTAAACACTTAAAATTTCTTGTAAATATTTAAGAATTTTCTTATTAAATTACCCATGCGGTGATTTATCAAAAATTTTGACGTGTGACCTTGGAAGGTAAAAAAATAAAATGAAAAAAACAACAAAGAGGTAAAACAAAATGCTGATTAATTGCGGTCATAATGAAAGATTGGTGCAATAAGTAATTTAAAAAAATTGTTTTTTATTTGCTAAAGTTTTTATGCTTTTTAGTGTGATTTTTGTTTAATGGTTTTAACAGAATTACATATTAATGAACGAAGGGTTATACGTATTTATCTATTTTTCAAAAGTTGTTTTAGTTATTAGGCTTGAGATCAGCTTTTTATAAAAATAAATAAAATTATTTTTATTTTTAAAAATAAATAAAATTATTTTTCTAAAAAATCTGATCTCAAGTTTGAAAAATAAAAAAAACTATTTAAATAAATAAAAAAAGATTAAAGACACTTGCTGATTATTCGTATTTATTTTTGTAATAGTAGAAATATATTATATGGCAATAAATTTTCTTGTTCCCAGCAAAATCTTTCTGGCTTTATAAGTATAATAAATTGTCATTTTTTCATACGTAACATAGCAATTAAAACAATGAACATTTAGTAATGACCTGTGTTAATATTTAATTATATCATTTAGTTTTAAAAGCTTCTAAATAAAATATGTTGTCAAGGCCATTATACTATGATTGTTGTAATAGTTTTCCTTATCATATTATATGAGAACAATCATATTAAATTTTTCATGAAAAGTAATTATTAAATAATAAAATTCTAAAAAACGCTTTGTTTTCGGAACCAAACAAATAACTATAATTTGTTTGCTATGAATAAATATTATTATAGAGAATTTAATATAACTGTCGTGAACATGTCATAAATATTTTTTAATATTTAAAAATTAACAATATATTACTATTTACTAAAATAAAATAATTTTAATAATATTTTAATCCAAAATCTATTTGTTGTAAGTTCCACAATAAAAACAAGGGTAAGAGCACCACCAATTTTATGTATTTTTATAGCACAAGCTTTATTATTTTGTTATTAACAGCAATCGCTATGGAATATGAATTGCTTTTTCGTAATTTTTTTTTTTAATTTTTAAATGAAAATGGGCATTAAAAAAGGCGTGTCAATGTAGTTTCTGCTAATTAATTCAACTTAGATATTCCAATATATAGTCCTTTATTCTTCCAAAAACTTTACGAAGAAAAGAGAAAATATATGACTTTAAGATAAACCGTTACTTGGGAGGTAGGCGTTAAAGTGGTCGCGCCCACTTCATTTTCTGAAAAAATAATGACATTGAATAGAAAGTTATATGTACAATCATACCTTTAATTTTGACGTTATAGTAGGCGTGTCGAAGTAGTTTCTGTCAATAAACTTAACTCAGATATTTCAATGTACAGTAATTTATTCTTCCAAAATTTTTATTCATAAAGGAATTATATGAATTAAAAATAAAGCGTTATCTGAAAGGTGTGCGTAAAAATGGGCGTGTCGCATTTATTTTACGTTGGTACAAAGCCTTTGATAAAAAAGCAATGTTCGCAAAATTTTGCCAGTTTTATTGCGTTTTAAATTTTGAATATACCGAAAAATACACTGTGCGGTATAAATTTTCGTATATTTTGATCTACAACTCCCTTCCTTATGCATAGATTTAAGCAAGTTTCAGAGAAAAATATCAGGAAATATACATTCGAAATTGGATTGCATTTTATTCGATGTTGAAAAAACATGGTTTTTTTTCACCTACTCTTGCATTACGCAACTCTCTTCCTAAAATTCCGATTTAGCCCATTTTTAATACCAAACAATTCTTGTGTATAGGAAATATTGTGGCAAAATTTGAGCTCCCTAGCTTTTTCGGTTCGACCTCTATCGTGATTTCAACAGACGTACGGACATAGCTACATCGTCATAAAATGAATATTCTATAACGGATATTTCGATGTGTTACAAGCAGAATGACAAAATGAATATACCCCCACCATTTTTTTGGTGGCGGGTTTAAAAAAATCTCTTAGTGAAATTTTTAATGCACTTGCTAACATGTTTTTAATAATGCATTTATGTGTTATTGAAATGACGACTGACATTAAGTAAATAAGACTGTATAATTAAGAGTATTTAGTTAATGTAAATCAATTAATTAAATATTAGTTATCTAAATCATAACACTTCTAGTTGAATTCTATTTAAATCTATCATTTAAACTATATTTACGCGTATAATGAAAATTTCAACACTACTTGCACGAGTATAATGGTATTTTAAATATAAATTGCTGTAATTTATTACAAGAAGATAATGTGTTAATCATAAGAATAAAGTATAGAAAAGAATAATTTTGCTGCAATACTAAAAGCATAGTTATAGTAATTATAAATAAATCTTTAAAATTATTTAAAAAAAAAACAATAAAAAGCAATAAAATATTTGTATAAAAAGAAAATTTTTTAAACATTTTAAATAATTAATAAATAATTTAATACAAAAATGGTAAATTTGACAATAAATAATAATTTTTTGTACCTTTTAACATTAACACACATTATTTAATTATTAGGGGCCGTATTTATAAAAAATATTTAAGGCTTATTAAAGGTTTATTTGACAGATGTTGTAGAGAAATTTGTCAAAAAAGCCTTCAATAAACCTAAAATATATTTTTTTTTAATACGGCCCTAGGTCTTTATGAAACAAAAATAGTATTAAATTATTATTTATATTTTATCAAACAAAAATGGTGTTACAATGTAATAACTCTAAATTTAAAATTTTAAAAAGGTTAAAAAACTGCAATTAATTATAAAAAAATTTTTTTTCATTTCATTTATTTTCATTAATTTTTGGAAAATTATGACAATGCGACACTTAGGACTTTTTGTAAATACAACAAATGTAAATATAAAAGTATATATATATTATGTTATATTTTATGTATTAAAAGTCTGTAAAATTAATAACTTAATAATTAATAATAATTTGTAACGCTTTCTACATAAATGGACGCTCATTTATACTTATGGTAATAAGATACTGAAACATATTAAAAATTATTAAAGTGATCTAATTTTAAACAGGGAGAGGATAATGTAAAGTTAAGTCCAGCAATTTTTGTTCTAATTTTATTTTTGGTCGTGCATTTGGCATTCGACCTCGATTTTCAAGTTTCGACCACGCTCAAATGCCATAATTTGCCTCGGAAGTTTGCATACTTATTAAGATAAGGCCATGCGATTCTGAAAATACACTTTACCATTCGGTACAGTGACCACAATGTAGCTTATCTTATGCTAGGCGCACAATTGGAACGAACGACGAATTTCTCGTCTGATAATGCATACAATTGTGGCGTCAGTCGAAGTTCGCTATACGCGGCGAACTCTGCAATAGATTTATTTCTGTTTTTTACGCCGGCGAACGACGATCAAATTGGTACAAGGTTACCATTTTTTATTATATATGGTTTTATTTCTCAACTTTTTAAGAAAATAAAGTTAGTTTTTACTTTAATAGATGTTTTATTTTTTATTTTAAGACATTTAAAATAAGTATAAAAAAGTTAAGTACAAAAATTTGTTTTTATTTGTGATTTGACAAATCTTTAAGTGTATTAAGTGATTTTTTTCCATATGGTCACACTTTTAGCTGCTATGCAAAAACAACATTTTTATTATTTTGTACTGCACGTACCCACGACATGACACGAATGACAGAAATTATATTTTATTATTTTGTTGAGTTTCACAAAAATTTCAAGTCTTTGATTATTTTTGTTCTTTCTTTGCACAAACAGTAAACAATTTTATCAACTATAAAAGATGTTACTTTTTCGTCGTTATTGAACTTCACACGACGAATTTACACAGCGAATTTTTACCGACGAATTCGTCGTGTTGGGCGAAACTCGTCGTTCGTCCCAATTGTGCGCCGAGCATTAGGTTTCAGTTTTGATGTTATATTTTGCTGTATTACTTCCGACACCATTTTATTATTATTTTAAAGCAGGGACCGAAAATAACAGTTATTTTGAAATTTTAAAACAAAAAAAGCATATAGAAGTAAATGTCGAAAAACGGATTCAAGTATACCATATTGATTCTTATGCATTAGTCTATGATAAAATATGTTGCTTTTTAAAATTTTGATTTTTATTTTTTTCGAGCAAGAATAAAAGTTATTTTTTATTTATTTGATCAAAAATAAAAGTTATTTTTTAATTTTTATTTTTTCGAGCCAATATCAAGTATATTTTAAACATCAGAATGACAAATTGTACCGCAACTCTCCTAGAACCAGTTTGAGGGCTGAAAAGGATCTCTCTAAAGTAAGAATGCACGACAAAATCCAGTCTATGTAGCCAGGGAAGTACATATTTCTTACTGTTGTTTTAAAAACTTTTCAGCAATCATGTAGGATGATTTACTAAATACCCGAACAACTTCGTAACTCAGGCAAACGAGCGCCCACCATTGATTTAGAATACATAGTATACAAAAATGTGAGAAATCACAAAAAATGTATGATCACATGGGGATTTTTTATGCACATTAAAATAAATATTTGATATTAACTAAATTATTGTAACACGTACATTTCGTTAGAAAATAACTTTTATTTTTGCTCAAAAAAATAAAAATAAATAAATAATTGTTATTTTTGATCGAAAAATTAAAAATAAAAAAATAACTTTTATTTTTGCTCAAAAAAATAAAAATCAAAATATAACTTTTATTTTTGTTTGAAAAAATAAAAACCAAAACTTAATTTTTAATTTTATCGAAAAAATAAAAATCACAAAATAACTGTTATCGTCTGATTTTTATGAAAAAAGGAATAATTGTTACTGTCCCTGTTTTAAACTAATAAAATACTTAAAACTTTTACATAGTTAGCTGTTTTGTAATGGCGGCCATAATTTATTTAAAATTTTTTTTTTCATTTTTTTTTAGTCTATTCCTATTATTTGATATCCAGATTTATTATTTCTGTTGTCCCCAAGCTTAAAAAAAGTAGGTTTTTGTTTGTAAATATATACTATGAGTTAGTTTCAAACCGATTTATTAGTTTTTCTCAGAAATAATTTTTGGGACTACATTGTATAATCAAATACTTTTAGCGTGTCCAAGCATATTTAGAAGCTATTGCAATTTGATAAATTAAAAAATATATATCTAAAAAAATTTGTTTGCTTATTACTTTGCCGCTTAGTGACCGATTTGTCCAAAATTTTAACAAATCGACCTAGAGGCATATTATATTTGAAAATAGTAACAAAGGTATCCATTAATTGTTTTAGGGCTGAAAGATTTTTCTGATAAATCATTCAAATTAAATCGAAATCATACATATAATAAAATCAAAATATAACAATTATTCCTCGCAAAAAAAATTCAAACATTTACAATTGTTCCGAAAAGAAAAAATATAAATTAAAAAAAATTTACTATTTCTGAAAAAAATATATAAAAATCATTCCTGCAAAAAAAAACAAAAATATTATTTCTGCAGAAATAAATAAAAAACATTAAAATAAAAATTATTTCTGCCAATAAACAAGAATATATAGTTAAAAACCATCAAAATTGTGTTCCTAACCTGGTTCTCCTATAATTTCTCTGAATGCTTTTTTTCTTCTTTGAAAAATCAAATGAATATTATTTTCAAAAAAGTTTCGTTATAAACTAAAAATTATTACTAAATTAATATTAAAATCTATTTTTTATTATATTTCAAACTCGAAGACTACACAAATGTCAAAATAAAATCCCATTAAATACAGCAAAAGAAAAGTACCGCGTTCTATTTAAATTCCAATGCAATATTTAAATATAATTTTAATTTATTTTTTTTTTTATCAATCAACAAATTTTGGATTAATTACGACCATCAAAAAATGTTAAAAAAAAATCTTTCAAGATTTCCATTTCGATATAAAAAAAATATTTTTATTAAAACATTCTTATAAAAATATTTTCCATTAATTCGACCTTGCTTTTTTTTTTTGGTATTTATTTCAATTAATTATATTATGCAAATTTCACTACTCAACATTGTTTCCCATCCGTTAACCAATTATTTCCTATCAAAGAAATTTCCCACTTTAAGACATCTCAATTCATTCATCAATTTACATATTTTTTAAACATCATAAATTAGATTAAATTTCTCACCATTAAAAACAAAAATACATTTTTCAGAAAGATTCATATTCACCATATCGCACAACACATCTTAATGTGTCAGGGCCAACATGTTTTGTGCCTAAATAAAGATTGTAGCAAATCTTACCTGCAGTTGCTATTTGTTTTGCTGTTGCCGCATCAGCACCCATCAGCAAATATTGCAGAGTTGCTATCACAGTTATTAAAAAATACTTTTGCATTTTATTTTATTATTAAGTTAGTTACTATGAAAATAGAAAATTTATAAATAATTTGTGCAATTTTTTTCTACCAACAAAACAAAACACAACACCTTAACTTTTAATAAAAACTATTTATTAGACTTAATTAACAGCAGTAGGAGGCATTTAAAAATATATTAAAAAATATAATAAAACAATTCAAATATAATCATTGACTATTTATGAAGTTCATGTTATTACAAAAACTTTGTCAAATACAATATATTTATGCACAATTGTGTATTTTTAAGAAATAAAAACAATCATAAAATTGTTTATTAAATTTTTTCAATTCATAAAAAAAACTATATTTTCACTGTTGTTGTTTCTTTGGAATAAATTTTCAATGTTGTTTTAGAAAAAAATGTTGTAATAACGAAAATTAAAGCAGCCACCGTAAAAAAAAATGTTTTAATTTAGCAATTTAAATAAATTTGTCATCAACGTTAGTTAGTTAAATATGAAGAGTTTCATGGTAATATTTAATAAAAACGAGATCGATTTTTTCTTAATGTATTTTGATTTCTATTGTTTTGAACACAACAACACAGTTGGATTGGATATTGCGCATGTGCGCCTAAACTGACCGTCAACGAAGAACTAAACACAATTATTAAGTCTCCGCTAAGACACTGAATACTCAAACAACTCTTAAGTTAAAAGTTTGTGGCTGGTTTTAAGACTCGTCATCATGGCTCATTAAACAGTATCTTAAAGGTTTTTCAATAAAAAGTATTAAATTAACTGCCACCAAAGTAGTCAGCATCACAAGCATCTCAACCATCACTACACCAAGAGTAGTGAGTGCAAAGTGGTAAGTTTGCCTTTAAGCTCTTAAATCGCAGAGAGTAAACTGCTTTCTCTCTCATTTTCTAAGAGGCTTTCTGGTTTAACTTTTTAAACAAACTAAAATACTTGTTGCAATCTCAGTAGCAAAATTTAAAACAATTGGAGTAACTTTAACTTTATCTTTGACTTGTGTTTTCGTTTTCACTAAAATCATCAACCAGCCCAACTGGTTATTTTATTTATCTCTCTTAATGAATGTAAAATACTTTTGTCAGCAGCAACAAACCAAAAACATCACACATAAGAAGCCATCAAAAAGTATTATTACATTTACGCGTTTGCTACACTGTTGACCAGTTAACATCTATCCCTCTCCCAGCAGCTGATTCGAAAACGGGAAGTGCTTCGAAAAGTAAAGGCGTTTTTGATCAATTCGTAGGCTTATATCGAGGGAACATATCGTTGCTTCTAAAAGTTGATTTCAACCAACACACGGACAGACGGGCAGACAGACAGACGGTCAGGGCTTGATCGACTCCTTTAACCATAAGCTTTCAGAAAATATATACTTTATGGAGTTGGAATAGAAAATTGTAGAAATTACAAACGGAATGACAAAGCTATATATACCCTTGTGCACCACAGATGAAGGGTACAAAATCGGGGATCAGTGAGAAATGTAAGAGAAATAGAAACCATTCGTCACAATTATATTTATGTAACCTTTAAAAATAATATCGCAGTTTGAGGTGCAGATGTCTCAACCAGAATGTCTTGCTTTAAATTTTTTTTGCGGTTTTTTGCATGGGTGCCTGCATGATGCATTGAAACACTTCACTGTCCGTCTACGTGTCTTTCTTCATTCACCATCTTCTGTTCGGGTTTTTATTAACTCTTTTTGTTGGTATTTTATACTTTCAAATATATTTGAGTAGGCTCAAATTACTGTCTTGTCTGTCAGTCATTCTTCGGTCTATTGGTCTAAATAATTTTTAAATTTATTTACATTTTTATGTACCTATGTAAATATTTTATGACATTTTATTTGACTACACAAAATAAGTGCTTAATAATTAATTTTGAAATATTTCTATAGTCTTTTCAATTAAAGTTTATTTGAATATAAAAAGTGAGATTTTATTTACTTTTAAATATGTGCACACACAGTACATATTCGTGTTATTTAACAAACAAATTAAAGAAATTTGCCAATAAATTTTTAAACAAACATTTTAAAGCGTTTTTGGCATTACGAGATGAGTACGTAAATAATTTTGCAATATTAAATTTTATTTAAATACTTAAATAAAAAAATATTTTTTCCCTAATATTTATCTTCCATTAAGCGGAATGGATTTTTATTTATTTTTTTTTCTTAAGATAAAATGTAAATAGTAGGCAATTAAAATAAAATATTATATTTATGAAACTACACAAGCACGGTTTCATTGCTGGACCTGAACATTTTAGCAAAAATCTCTAAAATTAATTATTTTTTTAAATCTATAGCTTTTAGGTTAGGGTTAGGTTAGATTGAAAAGGAGGGGCACTAAAAGCCCAAACCCATGACAGGTATATGCCCAGTTGGCTTGTTGGGAAAACGGAATTCCCAAACAAAAACCATAAGCATAATTCCCCATAAATAACGGACTTGTCTGAGAACCCAGTCCTCTCAATGTAACTCTCTGTGGATCTCCAGTTTGAGCTCCCCAGGTATTTCAAGTTCGGCATAGTATCCACTGTAAAATTGTCGGGCCTAATATGCCAAAACGCAATACAATGACAGAGATAGTGAACCAAAGTCTCATCCTCTTCTTCGCATGCTTCCGCGCATCTATAGCTCCTACAGTTTACATGTAATACAAAACATTTAATTTCGTATGACAAATGTCACTTATGACCCCGGTTTTGAATAAGTTAAATATTTTTGAAATGAACAGGCTTAAAAATATAAAAACTGTAGTGCCACAGAATTCTAATAAACTATATTTTATTCATGTTAAAGGAACCATGCCCACAATTTCGGTGCTAGTTATTTTAAGCCAACTATTATGAGAGTAACTCCTACTAAATTTTGATAAGTTAGACAATCTACATATTCTTATGTACTCGTATGCAAAATTAACGTGATTGATTGCCCGATAATCGCATAGCTTAAACGCAAAATGCTAAAAATATGAAATCTAGACGTTAGGTTCCCCTTCTGATGTATAGTTCCAGAAGAAAACGATTTTTGGAAATTCAATAGTTAAGAGCGTTAAATTTTTTAACTTATATTTGCTAAGCTAAGTAAGAAAGTTTAATAAAGTGTCCGCCAAACAACTTTTTTTTTAAATGCTATAAAAAAACTACTACTACGTAGCACCGTCCTGTTGAAACCAAATGTTGCCAATATCCTCCTCTTCAATTTTTGTGAACAAAAATTCGTTCAACTTGGCCCGATAACGATCGCCATTGACTGTAACGGCCACCACTTGCTAATGCCCCAATTATGCCTCTGGACCAAAATCCGCACCAAACAGTGACTCGTTTCGGGTGTATCGGCTTTTCAATGTATGCGTGCGGGTTTTCTGTGCCCCTAATGTGACAATTTTGCTTGTTTACATACCCGCCAAGATCAAAATGAGCTTCATCTGAATGTCGCAATATTTCTCAGCGTTGTTTAAGCGTATACACAACCATGTTCGTTCAGCGGAAGGATAATACTAATTATCCGTCAAATCAGACATGAACTAAGTGTTACCATTCACGAAATAAGCACTAGTTATAAAAAAAACGTTAGATAGCGGACCCTTTACATATCTATTTTTTTTTTTTTTTGTTCCTGCAGATTGCCATTTTTATTTCAATCAAATAATTGTCTAATGTACTATTAGACATTATTGTCTAATAGTACATTAGACAATAATGATCAATTCAAACGTCTACCAAAATTTAAGGTGCTGCTCCGTACATCATGTCGTAACTGAGGAACGACGTACTCGAGTTTGTTAGGCAATCCATCCAAAAATTTCAAATTACGCCAGCTTAAAGTTTTCTAATGTCATTTTCGGTTTTGGGAGTCGAAATTTTTTTTTTGTTTTTAAATTTAAAAAATTAATAAATAAATAAAACGGAATTTATAAATGCCAGTTTTAGTACTTAATCCTAAAGCTGCTACATTAGAAATAAAATAAATTGTATTGCATGAAGATCCATCCATTAATTCAAGTTTTATTCCCGATAGAGTGAAAGCACCTAGTTTTTATATTTTTTATCGCAAATTTGTGTAAGTCTAAAATTTTTATAATTTTTTATTTATTTTTTTTTAAATGACGAATTATATTAAAAGGATTGGGCGTTGAGATTTTCTTAAAATATACGAATTGTTTGTTTAATAGCTTCTTAAACAATTACTTATCTAAAGAAAGAAATTGGTTGAGATATTCCTTTTTTTTCTCCCCCCTGGAAATGTGCTTATCTAGGTTTTGGTGAAAGTATATTATGAATGACTAAGAAGCACTTATTTAAAAGAAATAAAAAAAGGAGGTTAATAATAAACTTTAAATTAATTAAATTAAAATAATTTAATTAATTTAACTAAAATATATTTTATGTTTGAGAAAATTAACTTGAGTATTAAATAAGTAGTAAGAATTGCGCTAAAGAAGTAGCGAATATATAACTCGTACGTCATAAAATCAATTAATTAGTTTTAAAGTGTACCCTGTATCCTTTACTAATTCCTATAATGTTTTGAGCTGATAAAAATACAAGTGATATCAAAGTAATAAATCATACGAAGGCTATAAATATAATTTAACACGAGCTCCTTTTCATTTTATAATTTTGCTAGTCAATGCATATAACATAGATTTATCAAATTTAAATAATTTCAATTTAAAGATAATCGATTTTAATTTTATATATTCTTGTTTTGCAAATACTTTGTTAAAGTTTATGCTTAATTTGACAGCTGACATTTTGATACATTAATTAAATGGAGATTTGCCAGTTAGCAGCAAAAGCATTTACTACTGGCAGTAAAAAAAAATTAAATATAAAATATTTACAATCGATATTTCCATTTATTTAAAAAATTTTTGACTGCTAGTGGATTTTGAATAATAAAGTAGTTGTTTTTGTTTACTAGTGGCTGTTATAAAATGGTGTTCAGAGAAACATTTAATTAGAAACATTGAACAAGATTAGAAATTAAATTTTCGGTTACAATACAAGTTCGAATAAAATAAATTTCAATACTTGAAAGGAACTTCACATACAGGATGGGTCAAAAGTCACGATTTAATAATTTTTTTTTTATTTTTTTTTTTATATTATTTTGAATTATATACATAAAACCTGAAGAATAAATAATGGAGATACTCACATCTGAACATATAACCAGTACTTTATTATTTAAATCAGCGTTGAATTATTTGATCTCTATGGGCATATCGTCGACATTTTAACGTCAGAATTTCGCCCTGTGAAGCACTAATTCATTGCTTAGTTTATAGCCACTACTAACATGACACCGTAAGAGATTTTCCTTAGTGTAGTGCAAAGTGTTAACAAAACATCTACCAGAATGTGTTCTGGTCAGTTAGGAATAGCTTCTACGTCACTATGGAATCCGAAAGTCATTCATCATCACCAATTTCACCATATTAGATGTACAGTATGGTGTGGCATTAGATCAATGCCATAATGGGCCTTACGTCTTCTAAAATTATGATAAAAGTTCTGCAACCGTAAAAAGATAGCTGTATCAGCTTATGATAGAAAATATTTTACATCCTGAGACTCAATTCTTGTTATATGAAATTGTCAAATGAAAAGTCTTTGTACAGCAAAACGAATGGTGGCACCATATCATATTACACGCAAAAAGTTTTCATTTTACAGTTTCACAGAACGAGAACTAAGCCCCCGCTCTAGAACACAGGCCTAATATGTGGTTTAAGCAGGGTGCTTACACTGCCCGAGATACAATTATACTTTTAAGTAAAAATTTTAATGAGCTAATATTTTTCACAAATTCGGAAATTAATTGTTCGCAACATTTGTCAGCACCCGACAAGCCCAAGAAAATCTTTGAACCTAAGGCCAACATTGTTGCAGAGTTAAGAGCGCTAAAGCCAGAAATTTTAAAAGATTTTATAAAAAAGTATAATTATTTTCCATGCTAAGTGCAACAAATTTTTATTTTGTATATTTTATAATCAGTAACAAAAATATATATAAACGAAAAAATTAACAAATTTGTAAGCCCATGGTGACTAACAAAAACTAAATATAAAATTTTATCACTTGCCCTTACTTCTACAAAAAGTCAACTTTGACAGCTAATTAAACTTTACACAACGAACTATTTTGAACACTTAAGTTCCATTCATTATTTTGGTTCAGTTTTGCCGACTATTTGAATTACATTGTGGTTCCCGGAAAAAATTAATCGGGCTTTTGGCAAAATGATCTAATGCAACCGGCTGAACCAAGTTTAATATTCTGCCTAATTATTGCTACTGAAAAATTACTGAAACCAGAATTTTGAATGATTATATTACCACAATCTTCATTAGCATTTTATTTCACAAACATGTTTTTACAGTTGTTTGTTTTTTAATAAGAATTTAAATATTTATCAATTTTATTATATATTTTAAAATTAAATTCTCATTTTTTTAAAACGAATTATACTTAAACGACAGAATAGCTCATTAACGTAAGAACAATTTGTTTAATTAAAATATACTTAAAATTATATTTAAATTGGATAATAAAGCCCAACGCAAACCTGAATACACTGCATTGCATTACTATAACTACACTAAATTTTTTTAAAATGCAAACATTTGGAAAAAAATTTAAGAATTTGGTTGACTTCTAAAACGTATCAGTACAAAGTTTGCTAAAGTTATGCTGTGGTGTTTAGATCGTATACATATACAAAGTGGCGAAACATTGCAACCATGTTTACCATTTATGTTTGTCAGCCATACCTAAACAAGAGCGTCAAAAAAATTTAGAAAATATGCAGAAAATAAAAGTCAACAAACGATGAGAAAACAAATTTTACAAAAATCTCGGAATTTTAGCTTGTTTTCCGGCATTTATTTACGATAAGAAACATTTTAGGTTTCTTTTTTGCTGGCCAGGTGAGTTTAAAAACAAATGGTCGATTTTTCAACCAACACCAGCCGAAGGATGCTCGCTTATCTTTATACTGTATGGGGTGCTAATACAGACCACTATCCTAATTATGTCATGTTTTGATTGAGAGAAACAGTTTTTTACTTACATCACACCGACTTATATTAAATTTTTTTTTTTCACTGTTACCATTTAAAACAATCGAACTAACAGTGCTTCATTCATGAATGTAAAAACAATGAAAATAAAGAAATGTTGTTTTGTAGATTACGTTACCAACAACAACAATACGTTTTTAATGGTTCGTCATTACAATTGTTTTAAATCATAAAGCAATAGAGCCTATGTTCCATGCAGAACGATGGGGTTAGGGAGGTAAAAAAAATATACAACGGTCGAAATTTCATAAATACTAAAAGCTTACAATAACCGAACGGGTGGTGTTGATGTATTCGAAAATGCCATGAATAGCTGCCAAATTCCTGTACGCTGTAAAAATGGAATTAGACGCTGATAACTAATGCTTACATTCAATGCTTAATATCATTAAGAATCTGTTAAAGACAATGGCCATAACGCAGAAGAAAGTAGTGCTCAAGGAGATCTTGAATTCCGTGTCTATATTGCTAAAAGTTTGCTGCGCCATTCGAACTCAACGACATCTAAGATCGCAAGTCCAATAAACATTAATGTTAAACTGCGAAACGATTGAACAGACCATGGAATGGAGAAACTGAAAAGTCTAGTCGATCCAGCGTTCGTCATACACATCCTTCGTTCAAATCATCAAAATGTGATGTTGCTATTCATACAAAATATTTTTATATATTTCATCTTTAAATTATAAAAAGTAATAAACACAACAATTTAAAAACACATTATTACTGCTTTGGTATGCATATATGCCTGTAGATGTCACAAAATTGTTTCTTTTTATACCCTTCACCTGTGGTGCACAAGGGTATATATTATAGCTTTGGCATTCCGTTTGTAATTTCTACAATTTTCATTTCCGACCCCATAAAGTATATATTTTCGATTAAGCTCTGTCAGTCTGTCCGTCTGACCATCTGTCCGTGTGTATGTTGAAATCAACTTTTTGAAGCCTCCCGACATTGCCTGGACCCGGGTGAGGTATTAATATCTATCGAAAATATTCGGAAGTAGATCCGTATTGAAAATCAGAAATATCGGTACATAAACAACTGAGATATGAGCAAAAACCCACGGCCACCTAGTTTTTTTTAACATAAAAACAATATACAACAACAACATACATACATACATCCAAACGTGGTATACTGGTTAGAGTAAACATGGCATCGAACCCCAGCTGAGCCCCAAAAAAAATTATTTTATTTTTATTTTATATATTTTTTTATATTTTTATAATTTTTTTTTAATTTTTTTTTATTTTTTTTCATTTTCTTTTTTTAATTTTTTTCTTATTTTTATTTTATATTTATTATTAATATTTTTATTATTTTTCTTTTAATTTTTTTTTTTTTGTATTTTTTTATATATGTATGTTTTTTATATGTATGCACGTATTTCATATGAGATGAATGGTGATACAAACTATTGTTATTTCGTGACTACACGTTGTGAAGGGCCTAAAAGATTCGGCATGGCCGAATATAGCACTCTTACTTGTTTTCTTTAATATTGATAATTTTTTTGAAAACTTCAATGATAAAACTTTATATTCTCGTTTTAGAAATTTTTAAAACGTCTTAAGCCAACTAAAACTGCAAATTATTTATCGTAGACAAGGCAAATTTATTCATCATGTACAGCTGACTATGTTTTTTCTTCACTTATTTAAAATTTCAGCTGTCAAAATCTATAGATAAAAAATAATTTTCTCTTCTCTCCCATTTATTTCAAATGTCAAACTTCATACTTATATAAAAAATATAAACAAAAAAATTCTCTCCGAACTGCAATTACCTGATGAATTAATATACCTTGATCGTAGATATAAAATAAAAAAAAATAATTTTGATGAATGCAGACACGTTATTAAAAAAATTTGGCACTACCTGCGAACGCTTAAATAAATCTGAATAAGCTGAAATTTTAACATATATAACAATGTTTTTTTTTTGTCATCTAAATTACCTACAATATTTTTTCCATTTTTTATATCGAATTCAATCAATGGACAACAAAAAAGAAAAAAAGATTTCAAACGGTTTTTACACGGTAGATGGTTTCCAACGTCAATATGTCATGCTAAGAACAAATTGTTAGAAACTAAAAATGTCATGGCGAAATAAACATATGAAAAGTTATAAAATGCTTTACATTTGGTTATTACAAACAATCCAAAAAGTTGTTCGTTTAAAACAAAATTGTCTGCGGTACTGTTTAAACAGTCACCTTTTTCTGTTCATTCTTCCGATAAAAAAAGATTGTTTCAATAGCAAGTAAAGGCATCTACGCAAATATTTTCAAAGTAATGTTGGTGGGGTTGAACGGTTTGGAAAAGTTTTTGTGATAAAGGTATCCTTGATTGTCATTTTTATGTAAGAAAACAAATTCCTTAGAGTACCCAGCATTGCTAGAATGCAAAGAAATATATATTCTGGAAAGCAATTCAAAATTAATACTTTTCTCTTAAGTCTGTAAACGTAAGCTGGCAAAATTGATTTTATTCGAATTAAAATAATTCTAATAAAAAATATATTTGCTTAATATATTAATATAAGAGTTAAATTAAAATGATATGTCTGAGTGATGATTTATTTTTGTCTAAACATACTCAGGCTTAAGCAAATAAAAAAATCTCTTTGAATTTTTTCAAAGTGTATTCGTAGTTTTGCTGCAAAGTATAGAAGCAAATAAGCTAAATAAAATGAATCAAAAAAATTTAAGAAGGTATATAACACCAATATAATTTAAAAAATGTTACACAAATCAAGAATTATTTTCAGAAATTTTTTTAAACTGAGCTTTTGTCGAATATCTTTATATTTCTACCAATATTAAATTTATAAAAAAAATCTATAAGCACTGGGCTATATATAATTCTAAATATATAAACTGACATCATGTAGAAAATATTTGTGTTTGTCAATTAAGTACAGAGTAGGCCATAAGTCGCAATAACTGTTTTTTTTTTATAAATTTTGTTTATATTATATAAATAACACCTGGAGAATAAATAATGGAAAGATTCACAATTAAACAAGCAACCAGAATAATAAAATTTAATTATTTAAATTAGCAATCAATTGGCCAATTCACAAGAGTGTCCTAAGTGTCGTATGCTCATAAAGTCATAATATCCCAAAAAGTTTAAAATGATTAAACAATGTTGTATTTTTTATTGCAAAATTTATAGACTTTCTTAAAATCTTCAACATTTATGACTTTATGATAATACGACACTTAGGACACCTTCTGAATTAGCCAAATGTTCTTACCGCATCGACCTTTTAACGTCAAAAAGTCGACCACTGAGGCAATGATTCATTGATTATTTCATCGTCACCACCAACATGGTAACATCAGACATATGTCTCGAACATGACATGATCATGCCATTTCCACTGCGAAAAATATTAAAAGTGTAAAGCAAAGTTTTAACGAAATATCAGAAACATTTACCAGAAGGCGTCCTTCACAGCTAGGAATAGCAATATCGTTACCATATAGCATTTCAAAAAATATTACTATTATTTTCATATGTAGTGCAATTTGTGCAAAAATGAAAGCCCGCAGATCATCGGCAACATATTAATTTTGCAGTTTAATTTTGACAGTTGGCCAGTTGGTTATGAGTGATAAAGTTCATCTTTATTTGAATTTTAATGTTTATAAGCAGAACTGTTTATTGTACTACTTTAAAAATCCAAGAGCCATTCATCAACGCCAATTATACCTCATTAGGTGTACAGTTTGGTGTAGCATTATATCTCGGCCTTGCTTTTTCGAAAACGAAGATGAACTGTAACCGTAAATGAAGATCACTATCGGTTTGGAATATAATATTTTTACGTCTTGTTCTTGAAAACCGACCTGAGATGTGCATTAAGCAGGACGAAACCTGCTACTACTTATGAATATTTAAAAAAAAAATAGATAAATCGGTCCAGCCCTTCTTTAATTTTAGATAATATAAAAAAGTAAGCGTGTCTTTCTTTCCGTACTAACATAAGTTGGATTATGACAAACATTTAAAACAATTAGCGATTTTCAACAAACGAAATTTGAATATTATTCATATGGATTCATATTTGACTGTTAGCGATTTTCGATTTCCGCTTATTTCCGTTAGTTTGTTTTTACGACATATTGCCTTAGTAACCCAGCAAAAAAGTGAAAATAGTGCACAGTGAATTAAATTTTCAAGACTTCCAAATTTATGGTATAGTATAGTCATAATATGCTTTAAAACGAATACAAAATAATTTTTATGCAGAGTATTAAATTTTACCTTGTGAAATAATGAACGATTTTGAAATAAAAAAAAATTGCGAAGACATTAAACATGCTTTTATTTATGTAAATACAAAATTTTACGAAGATATTAATTTATTTCCTATAAACAGACATATGCAAATAAGTTATATCCCTCCACCAAATTGTAAGAGAAACTGTTTTATTATTACATTAACAGTAATACGTGTAGAAAACCTTAGTGAGCTACACCCTTTATTCACTTAAAGCATTTTTTTTATACCCGCCACCAAAAAAATGGTGGAGGTATATTCATTTTGTCATTCCGTTTGTAACACATCGAAATATCCATTTAACACCCCATAAAGTATATATATTCTGAATCGGGGTTTGATTTTATGACGATCTAGCTATGTCCGTCCGTCTGTTGAAGGCACGATAGAGGTCGCACCGAAAAAGCTAGGGGGCTCAAATTTTGCCAGAATCTTTCTTATAGACAAAGTTTTTTTGGTATTGAAAATGGGCTAAATCGGAATATTAGGAAGAGAGTTATAGCTCGAAACGCAAGAGTAAGTCGAAAAAACCGTGTCCTTCGAACATCGAATAAAGTGGTATTGTGCCCAAACTCATTAACGTACAGTCATGAAACTTCGAATATATATTTCTCGAGTCAAAACAATACCTCTCCCCAAAAATTGCTTACATCTATGCATTTGGAAAGGAGTTATGGATAAAAATGTACGAATATTTATACCGCGCAGTGTATTTTTCAGTATATTTTAAATTTAAAACCTAATAAAACGGACAAAATTAGATGTACGCCGCTGAAATTTTGCACACTTTGCTCTTTGGTAAAAATCTTTTCTGTAACGGAAAATCAATGAGCCATGCCCACTTTTACGCCCACCTCCCATATAACGGTTTATCTTAAATTAATATAATTTCTCTATTAATAAAGATTTTGGAATAATAAAGGACTATATTGAAACATCTAAGTTGTACTCATTAGCAAAAACAACTTTGACACGCCTACTATAACGCCCACTTTTCACGTTATCTACCGTTAATGAAATTTAAAAGCTCATAAAACCGCCAAAATTAGAGGTATGATGATCAAATTTGCTAGGTATATCCCCCTAAGCAATATCATTACTGTGCCAGAAAATTAAGGTGCCACGCCCTCTTTTACGCCCACCTCCCATATAACGTTTTAACTGAAATTCTTATATATTCTCTATTAATAAAGATTTTGGAATAATAAAGGACTATATTGAAACATCTAATTGTACTCATTAGCAAAAACAACTTTGACACGCCTACTATAATGCCCACTTTTCACGTTATCTACCGTTAATGAAATTTAAAAGCTCATGAAACCGACAAAATTAAGAGTATGATGATGAAATTTGCTACATATACCCTTCTAATCAATGTAATTGTTGTGCCAAAAAGTTTAGGTGGCACGCCCACTTTAACGCCCACCTCCCATATAACGGTTTATCTTAAATTCATGTAATTTCTCTATTGGCAAAGTTTTTGGGAAAATAAAGGACTATATTGAAATATCTAAGTTGTATTTATTAGCAGAAACTTTATTGACACTCCAACTTTAACGCCCATTTTTACTTAAATACTAAATTTACGAAAACATTTTACTATCATATCAAAGTTAAATTTTAAGGGCCGATGTTGATTTTAAATAAAACACAAACTATTTAAGAAATTATTATCATTTCTTTTTATAATGATAATATTTGTATGGTTCAATTATGTATTTAACAAAATATCGGCCAAATGGCCCCCCACTCCTCTATCTGATGGTCCAAATTTTCAATGACAATGTTCATGCTCAATTGTTGGGCATGATGATAAGTCGAGGTTGACTTCTCTTTTGCCACATAAGGCATTCACAGATTTTCTAACATTTTATACAGACCTGTTTTGCAGAAATTTAAATTTTTTTTACAATTCTCCCGATTGTGGACAAATTTGAACGATTATGTTGATCAAAAGAATTACGAAGTGCGCAAAATGCATTTTGATTTGAACGCCCATTTTTATAAAAAACCTGAATAACTTTAAATGAAATGCAGAAAACAAATTTAAAGACTAGGTGTAGTTCACCTTCAACATGGGCCCTTAAAATTTAACCACCCTCTACAAAGAAAGTGATACATATTTTATTATAAAGAGATTATTCTATAGCGATTAACAAAATAATAAATATTGTGCTTTAAATGTACACAAAATTGGTGGTGGGTATAAAAGATTCGGCACAGCCGAATATAGTGCTCTTACTTGTTTTTTTTTTTAGGTTATGTGTGAATGATAAGAATCATTCTTTATTTATGACTTGGTTTATGAACTCACAATACAGTGCGACGTAATGATTAGAATTAAATAAATAAGAATATAATTTTTTACATGTATTCATATCACTGCTTCATATGCCAATACTCACTACTACCATGAAATAAATTTTATAATTTTTGTATACTTTTAAGGTAAATTTTTTATTTTATTTTAACAAGCTAAATTATTTCCACGCGGAACTTCAAAAAAAAATCATCAAACAATTTAAACCTTATCCTCTTTCGTTCAAGTTTCGATTTTAACTCAGCAATGGGTTGTTTAATTATAGTTTAAACTTTTTATTTGGCTTTATTATGTTATTTATATTTACTTTATGCATAAAAATACACTTTAAATTTAAACTTTTTATTACGCTCCCAAGGTTAAGATCTTTAGCATTTAAAAGAATTTTATAACCCACGTGTTTGTTTTTGTATATAGATATTTAGTTGTAATTTCATTTGAATATTGTTTTTTTTTTAATAAATAAAACCCCTCTAAACAAATGTATTAGAAAAATAAAAATATTTGCTCATTTTGAAATGTAGTAATTAGTTGAGTCCAATGACCATTGTTGTTTTCTAATTTAAATCTTTACATATTAATATAAAGATTTTATAAAAACTTGATTAACGGTATATTTTGAAACGTTTTTCTTTTTTTTATATTATTTAACATTAATATACGTATGTATGTATGTATGTATGTATGTATGTATGTATGTATGTATGTATGTATGTATGTATGTATGTATGTATGTATGTATGTATGTATATGTCATTAAGTGTTATCTTTCAAAATTTGTATAACACAGCGTCTTCATTAGCCATTGATGTGTTCGAACAACGAAAAATATTGTCGATGTTTTGTTCATGTTCAAACAGCGTTATCAGGACATTTGTTCGCCCAACTATGTAAGTATGTCTGACATAAAAATACATTTTTAATATGAACAAGTAAAAGTGCTATATTTGGCCGTGCCTATATTTCATATTATACGCCATTTTTCCTTATTATTTTCGACGCCATCCTCGATGTTAAAATTTTACATAGTAAACTGTATTCTACTAGTCAAGCCCTTTCATTTAATACCCATATTGATGGGGTTTCATTTGATACCAATATTGAGGGTGTTGGAGAAGTTACATTTTAAAATACCAGATTTGACCCATATATAAATTTATTGTCCGGCATTTTGTAGTGGCGGCCAACATGAATGAAAATTCATTTATATTGCTTATATTGCGCGTGTCAAGTTCTTTCAGATGATACCAATATTGACTCTCTCGGTTGTCTAGAAGCTGAAAAAAATTGATTTTCGTTTGTAAATTTTTGGAATAAATATTTAAAAAAAAATTTTTGCCTATAACTTTACCGATTTATCCAAAATTTGTCACGAATATCCCTAGAGGCATGTTATATCTACAAACAGTAGCAAAGGTACCTATAAATTATTCTATGGTTGAAAATTTTTAATTTTGGTGGTAAAAATATAGGAAAAACAGAGGCAGTCGTGTTTATTTGCTCATGTCTCAAAAAGTTATGGGGCGATTTTGCTGAATTTCAATAGCGATGCATTCCCGGATATTTCCAAGAGATTGATATCATACACAGGTCTCAGGAACATACGGTTGCTTCTAAAAGCCCATTTCAACCAACACTCGGACAGACGGAAAGACGGTCAGGGCTTAATCGACTCCTTTATTCACAAGCTTTCAGAAAATATATACTTTATGGGGTCGGAAATAAAAATTGTAGAAATTACAAACGGAATGACAAAGCTATATACCCTTGCGCACCACAGGTGAAGGGTATAAAAAGGTATTAAGCTTTTAGTATAGTTTTACAAAAACTGATATAAAATTAATATTAAATTGTAATGCGATCTCTATTTATAAAAAAACATTTGCCTTAACAAAATTTTGCATAACGTTTAAGGGGTGTCTCGAAATGCTTTTTTACATTTTAAAATGTCTCCCAAAACTAGTTTTTTTCAAACGTTATGGCGTTATGGAGAAAAATTTCTAAACTTTATTATGCAAAAAACCAAAGTTTCAAATTTTATTTTCTTTTGCAAAATTTCGCACTTTTTTCTTAACGCTTTGCATTAAACGTTGGACACACGTTTTACCAAATTTTTTTACATTTACAGAAGTTTTAAACTTTGTTCTTAGGTACTGCTTAATTATAGCCCAATAGCGTTCAATAGGCCTTAGCTCTGGACAATTAGGTGGATTCATGTTTTTTTGGTACAAAATTTATTTTGTTGGCCTCATACCACTCAAAGACGTCTTTGCTGTATTGGCAACTTGCCAAGTCGGGCCAAAACAGTGGAGGTATATTGTGGCTTCTGTATAATGGCAATACAGCCTTTTTCAGGCACTCATTAATATAAAATTGACTGTTCATTATACGATTCACAATGATTGCCTTTAAAGTTTTCCCACATGTAAATACTGCTTGCCATATCATATATTTTTTGTCGAATTTTGAAATCTTTTTATACTTAAATTTATCGGAAGCATTAGCTCTTTTATTAGAAACATAAAAACCCTCTGAATAGTCAGCCTTACAATAGGTTTCATCGTCCATTAAAATACATCCATTAAAATTATTTTATTTGTGACGTAGCAACTGTCTTGCTCTTATTCATGCCGTTCTTTTCCTTTTTCGTTTCGGTTTGGATCTTTCTTGACTTTGAATGTTCTTAAATTTTCTTTTTTCTTTATTCGTTCTACAAGCGACTTCGAAATATTTAGTTTTCGTGCGATATCGCGAATGGAAATGTTTGGATTTTGCTTCCAAAGTGCCTTCACCTTTTTAACGATTTGAGGATTCCTAAAACCACGAGGCCCTCCACCTTTCTTGTGCGTAATAGACAAGTCTTTTTTGAATTTAAAAATAACGTTACGGGCAGTCTGTCTGGACACTTTTGCCCGTCGCGCAACTTCAGCGTAAGAAAGTTGTTTATTTTCATTATAAATATCGACAATATTTTTTCTCACTTTTTCTCTATTTGACGACATTTTAAACACGTATTAAATAGTTTGAATAAACTTATTAACAAAGTATTGTTGACACTTAAGGCTGGGGCACAATGAATCCGTCGTCCGTCAAACTTCAACTTTTTCAACTGACAACTTAGTTAAAATACATGTTTTCTTATAAGTGTTGTCACATTCAGTACGTCTCCGTCAACGCAAAGTACAAAAGTTGACCAACTTTTAACTTTTGACGTACTCGAGTACTTTGACAACTACCATATGGTTGTGCGCAAAAAGCGAAGTCAACCGGCTTTACAGCAGCCGCCGTACTTTTTTGTGATGCATGATCCGCCACAGAAGCATACAGTTGTTTTCGGTTCAAAACTTTTTTTTTATATATAGATTGTATGAATTTAAAGCAAAATTGACATTTTCTTAAAAAAATATTTTTTTGTTTTATTAATTTTTTGTTATTGTGAAGATAAGTAAAAAAAAATTATATAAATATTATCGGCCTTCAGCCGGCGCTGTTTGTTTTTGATTTGTCGCAGCAGTCAGCAATTTAACTTGACTTATGATCCGTCAACACAAAGTACTGATTGTGCCAACCCCTCTCCGTCAATACGTTGATGTCAGTTGAAAAAGTTGAAGTTTGACGGACAACGGATTCATTGTGCCCCAGCCTTTATAACTATCACAGAGTGGACCAAAAAAAATTAATTAAATAATAATTGTTCGTAGTGCCCTGTGAAAAATGTAAAGAAGCATTTCGAGACTAAGGGGTATCTCTTAAAAAATTTTTGTTTTATTAAAAAAATTAAAATATTCTCCAATTACAAAAACACTGATTTCCAGGGGAATTTTTTATAAAGTTCTTAATTTTCTTTTAAATATCATAAATCAATATACTTTTACGAATTTAATATTTTAAAAATCAATCTTTACGATGATTATTTATATACATACAAATTTGAGATAATTTCTTAAATTACACAGCCCGACAAAATTGCTTCTTTCTTTAAAATTTCAATTGTAACATAAATAGGAATTTTAAATTACATAGTAGTATACCGATAAAGAGTGCTGATGATGAAATCGTAGCTGATTTCGAAAATGCATTCCACTCGGCTAATATCGGAAATAAATTTAGAAAGAATATTCCTAAAAATGGTTACAATTTAATTAAATTTGAATTATAAAATTAAATAAAAGAATAAATGAACTTAAGCCAAAATAAAAAGATGGTTTACATTAAAATTTATTTAATATATTAATAAAACTTTAATTTGTTCTAAAAATGTGAACAAAGTCTGACATTGAAATTATTCAATTAATCATAATTCAATGAAAAAATGTCAAATCAAATATAAACACATTTACTACGTGTTACAAACACATATTTCGCTTAACAAAAAACAGAAAAATTCTTAAGCTATTTTTATAATAAAAAATAAAACAAATAGTTGAAATTAAAGTGTGTTAAGAACCTAGAATTTCATACAAATATAAAACGGCAGCATGGCGTGCATACATATAAGCAAGTTGCAACCTCATTTATGCCATTTGAATTTGCATTTTATAGCAGCAGAAACAACAACAACTGAAATAAACAACAATAATAAGAACACGTTGTTGACCTACGTTAATACCGATTGTATACATTCACACTTACAAGCTTAGTAGTTTACCCTAATACTCCACTAACCACAAACATCTTGGTAATGTGAGTATAAACAAGTAAGAGTATAATATTCGCTAGTGTGGAATTCTATATACCCTTCATTTTAATATACACGATCTTATGCTCGGTGCTTTAAGTTAATTTCATCATACATGGGACGCTGATTTGTTACTTCTCACGTTGTGATGTTGGATATTTTTGTGGGCCAGGATATGCGTAGAATATTCTGTAAGCACTTGTTGACAAAAATTTTTATGAATATGTAAATAGACTTTTTTTAGTGTGCTCCGATATGGATACTGTGTTTTAATTGAGTTTTAGTTGCCCGAAAAATTGCCGTGCTTTGTTAAATCTTGCAGAAGTGTCAGCTTTTTTTTTACTGCAAAAGTAGCAAAAAGCATTGACGTCATTGAGGATCATTGGAATTAATTCTCATTGTTTTTGTCTTAAATCCCACAGAAGGGGCCACTTCACTTACAGATTTCAGTTTCAATAGCATTTCGAAGTATGAGTGACTGAGTACCCAGATATCGTCTGCATAATCAAGATCTTCAAGTTTATCCTGCTAGCCCCATATAATACCTCTTCTTACATTTAGAGCCGTTTCTATAATAAAGTCAAGAACACAGTTAAATAGCCGTCACTATAATACACATACATACATACCTCCCGCACTGCATTATTTCCCGTTATATTTTTGCTCAATTGTTTCTCGTGCATGATTCGACATGTATGAAGTTTTGTTGTACAAAAAATAGCAAAATTTACACAACATTTGTTAAGTTCAACTAAGGTAAAAAAAATAAGATGACGTAATGGCATTTAAAAAATTTTAATTCGAATCAATTTTTTTTTTTTTTGCCTTCCGTATTTAATCCAGATAATTTATGATGTCGATGACTTGTACTACAGCAAGTTCAAATTTGTCAGTTCAAATATTTGTTCTCAAATTTTAAAAGTATGTATTTCACATTCTGTTTTAATTATAATTTATATATATAATTATTATAATTTAATTATAATTATTAAAAATGTTAATTGTTTTCATCAAGTAAATTCCAATAATTAAACTTCTTTGTGTTCATTTGTAAGTCAAATATAAAATGTTGCTTCCATCAATAAACTGTAGGATTTATTGTTTCTAATTTAAAGTTCAAAATTCCAATAAATTTTGTATTACACGCGCTTAAATACAAAATAAAAATTTTGTGACTCTTTGTTGCTTGTCAAAATGAGAATTTTGTGATTCACATCGATTTGAGATACTGTATTTTGAATTTCATTTGGTAACTTCACAACTAAAGGTGGGATCACACGATTGCCGCAAATGCACCAATCTGACACAATTTTTATTGTGCTGAATTGGCACACAATAATCAGATTATTCCGATCAAATACTTTGTAATCACACGATTGCCTCACTTTATACAAATTTGATTGTTGCAAGATGGCGTAAAATGCTATAGTGACAAAAATCGCCGCATTCCCGTCACACGATTGTTCCTGCTTGTAGCAACGCTAGCTTATTTTGTTGTGTCTGTTTTGTTTTTATACCCTTCACACAGTGAAAAAGGGTATATATAGGTTTGTCATTCCGTGTGAAATTTCTACAATTTTGATTTCCGACCCCATAAAGTATATATTTTCTGAAAGCTTATGAATAGGGAAGTCGATTAAGCCCTGTCAGTCTGTCCGTCTGTCCGTCTGTCCGTCTGACCGTCTGTCCGTGTGTATGTTGAAATCAACTTTTTGAAGCCCCCCGACATCGCTTGGACTCGGGTGATGTATTAAAATATCAGAAATATTCGGGAGTAGATCGGTATTGAAAATCAGAAACATCGGTACATAAACAACTGAGATATGAGCAAAAACCCACGACCACCTCGGTTTTTTTTCACAAAAACAACATTAAGCTTCGTACACACGGTTGTCAGATCGTACAATATTGTGTGAAAAATTGGTAGCAAATACCTTACAACCGTGTGAACTGGCAATTTTTGCATAACAATGTTGGCAGAAAAGTCATTGTCATACCATTGATAGACGGCAACCTGACAACAATATTGTCAGATATATTGCAATCGTCTGAACAACCTTCATCGTTATTGTCAGACCATTAAAACATGTTGTCAGATAATTTTATATTGGCAGATGTACAAGTTTTGTGCATATGACAATGGCGTCATTGTCATACAAGTTAGTGATGTCAGATGTATAAAATGTTGCTTTTAGTATTGTTGAATAGAATGTTGTTTTTAGGAATTTTCTTGTACTTTCTATTATATTTATACAAAAAAACAATTAAGAACGTTATATTCGACCATGACTAATCTACTATATATGTCACCAGCATTCGCTTGAATTATGCAGATATTAACTTTATCATAATTTACAAAGAAAAGTTGATAGCAAAAATATACATACATATGTTTGTAGTATATGCATAAATATATATAAACACTATAATCATAGACATCTATACATACATATACAAACTACATAATCTCGGACTTCTATACGTTCATACATACTTGCATATACGAAATAATACATGCTAACTATGCCTTTTCATTTGATACCAATATTGTAGAGAGTAAAATTTGAATTATCAAAATATAATTATATTTATTGATTTATAGCGTAATCTATTTTACTATTCAAGCCCTTTTATTTAATACCCATATTGAATTACAAATATGTAATTCGCCCTTTTGTATTGGACGCCATCTTAAATAAAGAATTTTTGTTAAGCCTACTGTATTTTACAGGTCAAGCCCTTTCATTTGATACCACTATTGATGGCGGTAAGTTTTTAATTACAAAAATCATCTTATGTATACAAATTTGTTTGATATTTTGTCATGGCCTTCATTTTGATTTTTATAGGTTATACATGATATTCTGTATTCTACTTGTCAGTTCCTTTAATTTGATCCCAATATTGCAGGGGGTAAATTAGATAAATTTTTAGTAACTAAAATTCACTCATTATACAAATTTGTTCGCCATTCTGTCATGACGGCCATCTTGAATTTGAACCTTTTTCATAATTTTTTTACATAAATTGTATACTAGGAAAAATTTAGGAGATTTTTTTAAAAACGTGGGAATTTTAAGTATGTATCTTCATATGGCATCACTGCAAAACGCTCTTTCAATGCAACAGCTGTTGTGCAAAAAAAAATTGTTAATTTTCTTGCGTGTTTAGATTTGTGTCAATAAGTGGAGAACAAAATGAAAATAATAAAAATTATTGTAAATATGAAGAGGACGGTACAGAGTATTCCATTTTTAAATTTGTGAAAGCTTTTCTAGATCCCCAGATGCTATCGGAATCTAAGATTGTAAAAAAAACATGACCAAAGCAATTTCTGACAACAGATCTGCCAATTTTTTTTTATACCGTCATCTGACAACCGTCTAAACTTACAATTTTTTGTCGGACAACATCGTCAGATAATGTTATTGTCAGAACAACATCTGCCAATGAAATTGTGAGCTTTTCTGACAAAAGTCTTACAACCGTCAGAACTGACAATTTACCTTATGGAAGCGATTCTTCATTGTCATTCCATTGTTAGCATATGTTTAGGTGTAGCAATTAAGTAAAATCTGACAACCGTCTGTACAGAGCTTTACAACAACAACATACATACATACAAACGTGTATACTGGTTAGAGAAAACGTGGCATCGAGTCCCAGCTAAGCCAAAAAAAATTTTTTTTTCAATTTTTTTAAAAATTTTTTTAAAATTTTTTTTTTATTTTTTTTTTTTTTTATTTAATATATTATTTATATTTTTATTATTTTTTTTTTAAATTTTTTTTTTTTTTAATTTTTTTATTATAATTTTTTTTTGTTTTATATATATTATATATATAATAATTTTTTTAAAAAAATTTTTTTTTTAAAAATTTTTTTTTTTAAATATTTTTTTAAAATTTTTTTTTTAATTTTTTTTTTTTTTGTTTTTTTAACATACATACGTGAATTTATAATTTTACAATGGGATGTTTTTATATATGTATGTTTTTATATGTATGTACGTATTTCATATGGGATGAATGGTGACACAAACTACTGTTATTGCATGACTACACGTTGTGAAGGGTATATAAGATTCGGCACGGCCGAATATAGCACTCTTACTTGTTTTTTGTGTGTTTATTTGGTATAAAAAAGGTTATTTATGGTTTTGTAGAAATATACCTACAAAAAGAAATGTGCACACTTAATAAGGAAAAATAGATATGCTGGGGGTACGCAAAGCTTAACTGGCTTAAATTTATGTAATTAAAAAGTATAATCATGCAAAGAAAAACTGTTTAATCACAAACCACAAATAATTGAAGCACACACAAAAAAATTAAAATGTTGGCGCGTATTGTAAACTTTGATTGCCGCTAAAGAACACAATAAATATTGGCACACTTTTGACATTTTTACTGTCGCGCTGTTGTATTTAAAGTGGTCACAGGGTTGCCCCACCAGAGTTGCATTTGATTGGTTAAAACAAGCACAATATTATTCGCGATTGTCACATAAACCAATTTATTGTGCAATCACACAATTGGGATACAAAAAATTTTGGAAATTGGTGAATTACGGCAATCGTGTGATCCTACCTTAAGACTATAATATGGTATGGTCATAATTTCTTAAAATCTTAATAAACTTAAACTATGGTATTCTTCATTGTTGAAATCTTAAACCATTTTAAAAATTTATGACATAACAAGAAAATGGCAAATAGCATACCTTGTGAATTCACCAATTAAAAATCTTTTTAAAATAAATATTTGATACACTTTTTCTTTTTTTTGTATGCAATCTAATATATAAAATTCTCGTGTCGTTGTATTTGTAATTAAACTCCTCCGAAATGGCTCGACCGCTTTTCATGAACTTTTATATTCAGATCTATGTAGGTCTAAGAATCGGCCAACATTAACATCAACATTTTTCATATCCCTCAACGCCACGCCTTTTTTCACGCCCCCTCAGGTAGGCCAGACTGCTGGAGCGATCTTCTTTAAATTTTTTCATTTTTCACCACGCCTACTTTAACGCCCACTTTTGTTAATTATGTACTTACATCGATATATTTTTTTAGTGTTTTCTTCAAATTGTACACAATTTATAGTCCAGCCAATGCAGAAATAAACGTTTAAGGTCAACATCTATTTGTTATACTCCTAATTATTTAGGGTGACTTACCACAAGGGATAGTTTATGCCTCAACTAAATAACGTAACGAAATCTATGAAATTTTAAACTGCATACCGTAGAACGTTTTGTTTTAATGTAAAAAATATTTCCTATAAATAATTTATATGGCAAAACAACGTGCGCCGGGTCAGCTAGTGTATATACAATATACAAAATGGAAATATTTTTACACTAAGTATTGAAAATAATGACGTCTAAATTATGTATCGGGCTTGTTGACATATACTCGCTCCTGTAAATAACCCGCAAGAAAATATTCGGATGCTGAAAAAATTGGTGAACGCGCTGGCCAATTAATTTTCCAACTTCTAGAAATTATTTGATTATTGAAAGTGCTATTGTGCTTTGCGCAATATTGGCAGTGGCTCTGTCCTGCTGAAACCACATATCAGGTCTGTTTTCAAGAGCTCTTCATTATCGGTTATTCATTATCGTAGAAGGCACAATAATATTTTCATATTGCCATACTGTGCACCTAATTGGATGCAATTGGCGTTGATGAATGACACTTAGATTTTCAGAACCTACAGTTATGCTTATTAACAAAACCATTCAAATGAAAATAAGCTTTATCACTTACGTATGAGCCTTGCTCATACGTTCAATACATTCGAGAATCTTTCCTCATTCAATACATTCGAGAATCACTGCTAAAGAGAGCAAAACTCTGTTGTTAAAATGTCGACGATATGCTCTTTGCGTTAAAATAATTGATTGCTTATTTAAATAATAAGCTTCTATTCTTCTGGTTCTTTGTCCAGTTGTAAATATCTTTATTATTTATTTTCTACATTAAGTATCTGAACAAAAAATAAAATAAATTATATAAACGAAAAAATAATTAGTTTGGTAATTACCATGGTGACTTTCATATATTTTGTTCTTTTAAACTTTTTACTTGTCTGTACTTTTGTGTCAGAAGGTGAAATATAAAAGGAAGAGATACAGGAATTCACTTATACGGTTGGTCGTCATTTCATACTTATCTACTGTATATTTGATTCGAGTTTAATATACAAAAGAACTACACCGTCCCAGAAAAATGTTCAAGATTTTACAATATAAGCAAGTAAGAGTTTTATGTTGAGTCGCACAGAATCTTATATGCCCTATTCAGCTTGTATGTGTGTGGAAATTCAAGAAATCACTTTGTAATTGTCAGAGTTAGGTGTCTTGCTAAGAATTTATAATGTATTGATCGTTCCCATTGCCACTAAACGACTTAGCATTGCAGCCACCACTAGTGGCAGATGGAAATAATTAATCACTAACCCAAACAATCTTAGTGGGAGTGAACTTAATGAAACGATTTTAGTGGTAATGGAAATTAAGTGCTCAGGATAAATTTTCGGTTAAGCATTATTAAATAACTTATGCCACTGAATTTTATGTGATCGATGGTTTATTTTAGTTTGTTAAAACCAATTACTGTCTTCTGGGTTCAGTAGGGTATTCAAATTAAATTTTCCTAAACATTTGCTTACCGTAATAAACAAAGTGGCATTGCATTAACCTAAGAGAAAATTGGCCATTGGCGTAGATTCAATTTTGTTTTTGGTGATGGCAAAAGCTTAAAAATTTTTCTCTGCAAAATCTTAAACTGAGTTAATTTTTTTATTTATGAAATTAAAATATACAATTTTTTTGAAGTCGGGGGGAGGGGGGGGGTTGTATTGTTCGAAAATAATTTTGGGGGTAGTTTCGCTTACAAACTTTTCCAAAGCACTTGAAAAAATATGTGCGGATGTATTTTGTAATGTAAAAAAATAATCATTCATAGTAAAATGTTGTTGCAAGTTTTAAGGTTACGATTTTAATTTGTCTATTTTATATTTATTTTTACTACTAAATATTAAAACAATATTGAATTTATCTATATTTTAAGAAAAATTATGATCTAAATTTTTTTAAAAATTAAATATAAAAATCAAAATATTTATAACAAGAATACATTTGCGCACGTCCATACATGTGAATTTCCTCATATTTGCCTTTTTTTTCAAATATTTAGTAACTAGTATGTTGACTCTAACTATATCCGGCACATGTTCTTTTAATTGCTAGTTAGTGTGTTGTGACAGAAAACCAAATTTAAGCGTGATCTGTCAACATTTATTTTTATGGTCGTTTACCAAAGCTGTAAACGATATGATATCTGAGTAGTATGTTTATTTGCACAATTGCAAAATTTGTGTAACGAAGTGTATAAGAAGTTGTTAACAAAATTACTTCTGTTTGAATGCTAAAATGCGTTTCGTACAATAATGATTTTTTTTTTGTGGCAGACTGTATATTACACACTTTTAGGTTTATTTATGGTTATAAAAAGAACTAAAGCCTAAACACTTGTTTACATGGATTTGTGGTTTACACACTATTTAAATGCATTAACAAATTATTGTTGTACAGTCAAATTCTGAGCTGCTGCATTTATGCGTTCCCACTAGCAAAAGTTTAACATGTAATTAATACGTCTGCTTTGTATAAATAAAAGCAATGTGCAAATATTTAATGGCAAAATATACAACTAATTCTCTATTACATACTGAGTGAGAATATTATTTTTATTTTTAGTAATTATGTTCTATAGTGAGACTATATTTAAATCGCAAAGGTTATTTAATTTTGTCTGGCAACGCAAAGAAAAGAGTAAATAAAATTGTCTTTTATTTTTAATTGTACATCTCGAAAACTTCACATCGTTTTAATAACCGAGAACAGATCTGAATTCACTGACACAATCTTTAGGAACAATTTTTATTTGCTTTTGTTGTACCGAATTGAGTGTTTAGTGTTGTATACATATTATCTAAATAACGTGACATCAATTAAACGGTGAATCCAAATAATATTTACACAGTAAACACAAACAGCTGTTCTTTAAACACGTATTGGAACCTTACGCAAAATTTTCATAATTACAAAAACATTTTGCGGAAACTACTTTTAAACGTTTATAAACGTGATTTAGAAGCAAAAAAGAAGGCTTAATAATAATAATAATAATAATAATAATAATAATAATAATAATAATAATAATAATAATAATAATAACTTTTATGTTTGCAGCGATATTTTGCGTACATAAATACGAGCAACATAATTTAAATATTTTTGAGGAAAATTTTTTAAATATCTACAAAAGGCTCAAAAAGGACAAAAAAGGCTCAAAAAATTAAAAAATCGCTTGGAAAAAAGCTGAAGGCTAAATTAATTTTTCTTCCTCTAAACAAGATTAAGAAATCTAAATTTAACCCGAAAAGGGATAAATTGGCAACACTGGTACTTTGTAACTTTGTAAGTAGTTTCTAATTTTCTGAATAAGGTTAACTATTCACAAGTTATGCTTAAATGTCGTAAAAATGCCTTTAATTTTGACATAACGGTACATGACAAAAACTAAACAGAGTTTAGTTCCTGTTCAGCGTTTCGAATAACCTATTAGGTTTTAGAATGGCAAAAAGTGTGTAGATTTGTGTGTAAATAGGATGCCTGATCGACAGAAACAGCAATAAGACAAATAATTTTTTTCAGTTCTTGCATTTAAAATTTTTTAGTGAGCATTTAAATATGTAAATTGTTATTAAGTTAATTAATTGTCAATATTTACAAGTTGTAAATATTTAAATTATTATACAGAATTAGTTAATTACAAATTAACACTTCTACCAGATCACAACACTATTTCCCAGGCTGAGATTATTACAATTACAGAAGTCATTAAATAGATCAAGGAAATGGATAACGAATCACCGATTCATATCTTTATGGATAGCCAATCAGTTTTCATGACCCTAATGAACGAAAAAGTAACTTAAACGAATACATGTACATATATTTATACAGAAAATTGTTTGTCTAAAAGTAGGAAAAATTTTCAGAAATTCCTTAAAAATTATTCTTTCCAATTTTTAGAATTCTTTTTATTAAAAGAAAATGTTTGTAAACAATTCAACGCCAGTGTAAATACTGCAATAGGAAATTGCTAAAATCAGCCATGTCATGATGTTGTATCTATCAGTCAGTTTCTTGTGTCTAACAAATAAATTTAATATGTGTATCAAGTTTATTTATGTGTTTGAATATTGTGCTCATGCGTTATTCGTAATGGCTGGAAATTTGTTTAAAATTTAGTTTATATTTGTTTTTAATTTCTGACCATTGCACAAAATCGTCTACCGGTTTGTTAATGTTTTGACTATTAAAAATTTAAATATCCATATGGCTACGTGAGTTCATATTAATATATATATCTAGTATTAACAGGTAAATGATTAGTCATTCTAGCAGAGCATGTATTTGTTGCGTCTCTTTATCTCTACAAAAATATTTCAAAAACTAACCAAATTTTTCCAATCTATTAAATTCCTATTTATTAGATTTTTTTTCTTTGCCTTGCAACACGCATACATTTTTCAATCACTTTTTTAAAGTAATAATTTTATCATTTTTTCCGAGAAAAAAATAAATAAATATTAAAATTGCTGCAAGAAAACAAGTATATTTCAAAATTATTTTGTAATATAATTTTAAAAAATATTTGTTGTTTATGTTAGCTATTAACAGCATAATTAACCCGATTTAAGTTTTTTTAAATGGAATTAAAAAATGGTGATTTTTAAAGAACATTTATTTATTTACTTTTACAAAAAAAAACGCAATGATCCAAATTACATCATATTGTAGGAATTGTATGTAGTCAGATTCTTCAATAGTTTTAAATATTTTATAAATTGATTCTCCAGTTATATTTTGTCGTATAAATACTTCAGAGATGGCAAAATTATTTTTTTTAGGCTTTTTTTAATATGTTAAAGTGAACTTCTTACAACATACATTCATAAATATGTATGTAAAAGCTTAACTGAGAACGCAATATTAGTATATTTGGTAACAAGTTTAATTCATATTTCATGACTAGCAAATAAGTTGATTAAGGTAAAATTTTTGGAAACTTCTAGAAGGACAAAAAAGGTACCCAAATGAGTGAAATACGGGAAAATATGTATAATTCCTTATTACTGGGTTTGATTGATTAAAATGTGTAATAAAGGTTTCCCCAGGCACAAACATTATTTAATTTAGTGAAACTTAAAACACATTTAGTGAAACATTTTATGTTTAAACTTTCCCTGAAGAAGCTCCCAATGTGGTAGCAAAATATCGAAACAAAATAAAATAATTTTTGTGAAAAATTTTTCTCCAGCCTGATAAATAAAACAAATAAAATATTTTATTATTATAGATTAGATTTTTAAACATTTTATACTTGGATTGTTAACATTGGTAGGAGAAATCCAAATTCCAAATTTTGTAAAGCTAGAATCAAGGCATATTAATTCATCAGGTAATTGCAGTTCGGAGAGAATTTTTTTGTTAATATTTTTTATATAAGTACATATGAAGTTTGACATTTGAAATAAATAAGAGAGGAGAGAAAGTGGCTTTTTATCTATAGACTTTGACAGCTGAAATTTAATATAAGTGAAGAAAAAAATAATCAGCTGACGAAACAAGACTACCTGATGAATAAATGTGCCTTGGCTAGAATTTAAAAATTAGCGACTATTGATCCGAGGTTTGTCTGAAAATGATATGATTGAAATAAAAGGTGCTTTTTTGCAATTATATAGTAATTTTTGTATTATCTACTTTTACGAAGCTAGAATTTTTAAATTAGTGACTACCAATCCACGATAAAACTGAAAATGTTATGGCCTACCAAAAAGGTACTTTTTGTAATTTTTACGTTTATTAAGTTAAAAGTTGAAAGTTAGCAGCTTTTGATCCTAAAAATCTTATGGAGGACCGAAAAAGTATTTTTGGCTATTTTATGGTACCCAAAAGTGAGTCTGAAAATGAAATGGGTGAAGGTACCTTTTTTTAGTAATTTTATATTTGTATTGAAGGTATTATTTTTTAAATTATTGTCAATTGATCCATATTGAGACCAAAAATGTTATGACCGACCAAAAAGGTACCTTTCCTTAGCTAGAATTTTAAAATTAGCAACTTTTGATTCAACGTGAGAATCCAAATATTATGGCCGACCAAAAATTTACATTCTTTCCTATATTATGGAATCTGGAGATTTGAAATTAGGAACTATTGATTCAAGCTGAGAATGAAATTGATAAGGCTGACACAAAAGATACTTTTTAAAATTTTTATTGTATTATTTATATTTCTTATGTTTTTGTTGTATATAGAACTAGCTACCCGGTATGTGCTTCGCTAAGTATCAAGTAAAATAATAAAAAAAAGACTAAATGCATTAGGTCTAAAGATACAAAATTACCGATTTTACCCGTTTTTAGCCCTTTTCCCTCTAAATTTCAAAATTTCGAAAAACTACAAAAATTCATTATAAATTGTTTTAAGGAGGGTAAAACTACGTTTTTACTTTATTCCTATTGCTATCCCTCTCAAAGATTAATACTGTTCAATAAAGTACCAAAATTTAGTTTTTACCCGTTTTATCCCCTTAAAACTCAAAATTTCCAAATAGTACCAGACACCTATCCAATTATTTTTAACAGCCTCTTTGATCCTTTCTGAATTTTTGTGATATCTTTTTTAAACCCGGAGATATTGTGTTACCGATTTTACCCTTTTTTACCCGTAAACCGCTCGACGGATTATCTGCAAACATAAACCATCTTTGCGACCATAGGAACAAACCTCAAAAGTTTCATCGAATTCGGTTAGACCGTTCGTGAGTAATAAAGTCACAACGCACTTTCAACAATTTTTTATATATGTATATGTATGTTGATTCTGAAATTAGTTACAACCATGGTGTAATTAGATAAGGTGATAGCGTAAAGGAGAGCAATTTTTGTCTCTCTTTTTTTATGTATGGAGTTTGACAATTTCCGGAGTTGAAATAATTTTTTTAATATGTAGTTTGACATACTCCAGAGCACAAAAAAATAATCAGCTGGGCTGGCACCGCCACCTTGTATAATTACACCATGGTTACAACTAATTCATAAAGAGTTTGAAAATTTGTATAGAAGGTCAAAAAGTAGCTCTTTTTCTTTTCTTTGTATATTCATCTTGGCATTTTCGAATCTAAAATTTGGAAACTAAAGGGTCCGCCAAATAACTTTTTTTCACGAAATAAGCACTAGTTGAAAAAAAACGTTAGATGGCGGATCCTTTAAAAAGAATTGATCATAAATTATTAAACAAAACTTATAAAATAAAAGTAAACAATAACTTAAAAGAGAGTAACCAATTTCCGGCTGTGTTCTCACTGTTCCTTTAATTTTTCTCAATAAAATTAATTGGCGAAACGAATTTTTTTAATTAACGAAAAATAGTTTTGTTATTAAAAAAAACTAACCTGAGTATTGAACAAATAGTAACAACTGCGCTAGCAAAGTTGCGTCTATATTGCCTACAATATCTTTAAAATAATTTTAAAAAAATATTACAGATTTGTCAAAAAAGTTTTAATGGGTTTATGACGGCTGCTTATAAGAAAGGACTTAAAAAAATTGTAAGTGCAAAATCAGAAGATAAACCATATCATTCAATCAGCTCTAAAATAATTAATTTTTTTTTTATATTTATAATATTGAATTAATATGAGGCACATAACTGATATTTACATGAATTTATGCTCGAATGGGAGAACATTCTATAAAAGATGTATTGAACAAAATAGCAACAAATAAAAATATATTAATACAAAAATATATAAAAATATCACATCTCCATAAATCAAGTTTTGACAAAGCTCTACATCTTTAATAAGAAATCTTCTTTATCAACATCCAGTCATCAGTTAAAATGCTCAAATGAAATTAAAGGAGAACAACACTTCCGCATTTTTCGCACTTTACTTGTTTCACGGTACCTACAAAACAATTAATTACAAACTGATGGTGGTGCGTTCATCCTTGTATACCTCACTGGCCTTTATCTTTGTAAGTTGTAAATTTTGTTTGTATGTGTTTATGTATTTATGTATGTACTTTGAAGGACACTAGGTGGCTAAAGGGTCATAAATTGTAATTTACTAAATATATACATTTATCGATTTCATCCTAAAATCAATGTATTTTTTAGCTGTGTTCACTTTGGTTTTAATTACAGTGGATATTAATCCGGTTTTGTTTTACAATAAAAAAATATATATATATTAATATTTATATCATGTTTTTAAGGGAGTTGATTGGCTGTTTGGTTAATGGTGGCAATGAATTGTTTAAGATTAAAACAATGAAGGTTTTCAATGTGTTTCACTGCTTTGCCAGTAATAACTGCAGGAGATACCTGTGGATATTGTGTTGTTTTTTTTTGGAGCTGGTATAATTGTTTGTTGTGTCGATTGGGAAAGGTCATTTTGGTCATACATATATAAAAAAATTTAATTTAAATAATGGCCTAAAGGTAATATATTTTTTGTAATATTTTATTCGCTATGAGGCATTAAACACTAGTCCCGGATCAACATTAAGTGAATAACGGTGTTTATGTTTGTGCTTTTTCTTAGGGTCAGGGTGAATATACACACGTCCATATAATATACATACATACATGTATTGTATGTGAACAAAAATTTATGAAAATTAATAACTTGTATAAAATAAAAATTATAAAAATGAGAAACTTATAGCAAATTATATTTTTTACAAAAAAAAAACTTAAAAATTTTCAATAAAAATTTTTGAAAATCTTGTATCTATTTTTTTTTTTTGTATTTTTTGTCTATTAAAATAAAAATTTTCCAATAGATATATATTACTTAAAAATTTTCGTATCGAAAATATGCTGTTACTTAAAAGAAACAAACAGAGAACATATTGGAATAAAGGTATTTTTTAACAGTTTTTTTTTTTAATAAAAGAAAACTCATCGAAAACTTTCTATGACAAATTTTTAAAAAAAAATTTTTAAGAACTATGATATTTTTTACTTAAAGTTTAACGATATTATACCCATCAAACATTTTTATTTATATACATACTAGGGTGATCGACTCGGTTAAACAACCGGTGGAAAGCCCGGTTTTTTCTCTTTCAGCTGGCGGTTTTTTCTAAAAGATGATTTTTCGAATATCGAATACACCGGTTTTTTATCCGAAAACGCCGGTTTTTTTTTATATTTTTAAGTTTATTTTCATATATCTTTGTAACCAATCGTACCATAGTATATTTAGTACGCGAAAAGTTTCAAAAAATCAGAAAATAAAAACTATTAAATATTCTTCTATAATATTGTAAGCAATCTGTTTGTTGTTTAAAAAACAAATGCAATATAAGAAAAATAATTAAGCTTACATATTATTTTTTTATAGGATATAAGCCTAACGTTAAAAGTTTAAGGTAATTGAAGCATAAACTAAGCTGATCGATCACTTTTAGGTTAAAAATGTAGTTACAATAAAGAAAAAACAATAATCTCTTTTTCCAGATCCTAATTTTAACTAATGGCTTTGAGTGTCTGTCAACTTAAATTTCAATTAAACCATTGAACAAACTAGTTTATACCTATATTTGTATATCTGTCAGGGGTATAAGAAAGAATTTTTTAAATTAAATTTAAAAGATTTTCTCCCTAGCCTTTAAAATGTATTTCAAATTACAGAAATCATTTCAAGCAAAATACGTTAGTGGATATTAATTTAAAACATCTATTTAGCATTTAAAAAATGTACAGAAGGAGATACAAAGATTTATAACAGCCTTATAAAAAGTCTTATTTATTTATGTATTAATTTATTGTATTTATTTATTTAACTAGTAAAGAGTACCTTTTGTCCTTAAATTTAAAACCAAATTAATCAACTGCATTCATGTCAGTTATTGCGTTATTGTGCAGCCAAACGTATATAAACTGTAAAAATTTCATATTTAGATATCATTTTTATTATAATCTTTTTGAACAATATTTTTTAATTTTTTCTTTAAATATTATATTTTATATATTCGAACCGGTTAACCGGTTTTTTCTTAATTTTCAAAAAAGCAACCGGTTTTTTTTAAATTCTAAATTTCAAACTATTTGAAAATCGGTTTTTTAAAAAAGTCGAATAATCGATCACCCTAATACCTACCCTTCACCTGTGGTGCCAAGGTTATAAGGCTTTGTTATTCCATTTGTAATTTTTACAATATTTATTCCCGACCCCGTAAAGAATGTATTTTATAAAAGCCTATGAGTAGGGGAGACGATTGAGTAATGTTTGTCTGTCCGTCTGGCCATGTTTTGATTGAATCAACTTTTAAAAACCGCACATGTATGGTAGATCTGTATGTGGTGCTCATGTTTTGCAAATATCCGTGAATGATTTGCTGGTAAAATCCAGCTCAATCACCCCATTACATTTCTCAGATATGAGCAAATAAACACGTCCGTCTCTATTTTTTTTTCACATTTTTACTGTAAAAATCAAAATTTTTTTTACCCGAGACATGTTTGCTACTAGTTGTAAATATGGTTTGTCTGATGGACCATTCGTAAAAAATGTTGTACAAATCTGTAACTAATCAGCCAAGTTTAAGGTAAAAATAATTTTTAAAAATATATATACTTTTTCAAATATGATAAGCAACTAAAGCTCATAAAAAACTGTCAAATCCGTTTTGAAACTATCTGAGATATAAACACAAACATTCAACTGCTGCAGTAGGTAGGTAGGTAGTTAGGTAAGTAAGGGCCGGTGTGAAGTAACCGTCACACTCTCACCCAGAGACCAATACGGTTTATTGTGACGCCTTAAAAATAATAAGAGAGATCAGAAAATAGAATTAAAATACAAAAAGAAGAGAATGGAAGAAAGAAAGAAGACAGAAAAAGGAGAAGAAGTGGACAACAAACTAATGCCAAAAAAGAGCCAAGACCCTACAATAGACCTATTCCCGGTTTGAAGTCACGAAGCCAGGTCATTCCCATTACGAATCCTATCAGATTCTCAAGTCCGCAGCTCGAGACATCCACTAATTCGCCAAGAAATCTGCTACCTAGCCATCTCAACTTGCCAATCTGCAGTCTGAGACATTGGCACAGAATGTGCTCAACTGTCTCTAACTCCTCTGGATTCTCGCACAGCCTGCACAAATCCGAGAGGCTCCGACCCATTCTTACCACCATCCTGCCCAACATGCAGTAGCCCGTAATCATCCCTCTCATGGTTCTCACGCAGACTCTATCTTTGTCTAGAAGCATATCCGAATCAGATTTACTGAGTATCGGCCACAGCGTCCGTGATACTCTGCAGTCCGTTCGGTTACTCCAGTCTCGATTAGTCTCGCTGAGAACCCATTCCCTGATCCTACCAAAATAGAAACCCAAAGGAGGCCTAACCGCCTCCATCCTATCAGGATCCACTATTTCCGAGCCCAGTTTTGCCAACTCATCAGCAATCTCATTGCCGCTTAAGTTGGAGTGACTCGGCACCCAGCATATTCTCAAGCTGTAACTGCTGCAGTATATTTCCTAATATTTTCTAACAAAAATGGGTTTTTTTTAGATTTTAGAAAACTTAGAGGAGCAAAAATGGGTATCAAAAGAAATAACTTGAAGCAAAATATAATGCACATTGAAAAATATAAAAATTTAAAATGGTCGCCATAACAAAATGGCGTACAATAAATGTATATATGAGTCAATTTTGGTAAATAAAAATGTACTCACTACAACCCCCTCAATATTGATATTAAAGGATAACTATGAAAAAGTTTAAATCCAATATTGTGCCCTTAATAAAATGACACATAATTTTGTTTTCAACACAATTAATAATGGTAAAGAGCTTGACTAGGAAAATACAAATATGTTAAAATTCAAAACTAAAGATATCGTCGGAAATAATAAAGCAAAATGGCATATAACATTAAATCTGGAATCTAGGATAAACCACGGTGTGGTCACTACAATTATGTACAATTATGTAAAGGATAGTATCAGATTCGGTACGGCCAAATATAGAATTTGTACTCCTTTTTTTTCAAATGTGTTAGTGGAATATCAAAACAGGCCACTACTATTTTCGTGTGCCGTCCAGCATTCGACCACCTTGAATCGAGTCATACGCTTCATCAGCATCCTATGTCCCAGTCAGTTCATACCTCTATGCCCCGGAACAGCAATAACATAAAGAAGGTTCATGCCCCCGACGGAAACATTTTTATTTAAAAGAATTATCAAAAAAAATTTGCATAAAAAATGTAACAAAAATCTTTTATTTAAATTAAAACTTCAAAATATTTTACAGATTTTTTTTCTAAATACAGTCAGCCCAATAAGTTTAAGTACACCTTTTACTTATGTTTACATACGAATGCTATCATAATTTTACTCGAGCGGACGGATTTTCGGTGCTTTTAGTAAATAGATCCTAATAAGAATTCTAAAATTACGATCTTAATTCTTAATTAAATGTTTATTAAAATGTTAAATACAATTTAAGCTCGAATCTAGGGGGGAAGAAAACATGGTAAGACCAAATCAACACACTCCCTTTTAACCAATTTTTTTCTTTTGGAAATTAATAGTTTTGGCAGCCATAAAACAAAAAATTCATATATTTTTTATATATTTTAATAAATATTTGTTTATTTTAAAATTTTTTACGTTTGTTCTTCAAATGTTTTGTGTACGTAAACTTTTTTGTTTTACTGTACATGTTTCCAAAATAAAAAAAAAAAGATTTAAAAAATTTTATAAATTAAAGGCAATTGAATATTTGCAACTGACTTGCTACACAATGTTTTACATAACAACTTACCACTATCTATCTCATTTTCGCTAGGATCCCTTGAGAAAATATCCCCATTACTGCCACTACTGCTGTAATAATGATCATGCTGTTCTGACTCTACACTCTGTAGTGATTCTTGGCCATCCGGTTCGGGGTCATCAATATCCTCCAAATATCTGTAATGGTGACGATGCAACTGTTGTTGACGACGCAATTGTTGTTGACGATAAAAGCGTTGTAGCATTTCAGATTCTTCTTCTTCCTCCTCCACAGGTTCGTCCTCTACAACCTCTACGACCGCATCGTCAGCAAAGTCATCATTGTATTTACTACTGCTGTTTTGACGTTTTCGACTGCTATTGTAATTTATATTTAACTCCGGTTCAACGTCCTCATAATCGTAGCCATTGTGTGGTTTATCCGTTGGCCGTCTTTGTTTGTTACGCTGAAACACGGAGTTTCTGTTTTTTTGACCACTGCTGTTGTTTTTGCGCTGTTGCTTGGCAGCGGCACCCTTCTTGTACGATGCTGATGAAGCGGCTAAACCTCGTGCCCTTTGCCGGGATGCTGAGGTCTTTGGCTTTGGTAAAATCTCTGCAATTGTGGGGATTTTCTGGTTTACACTGCGATGTGGAAAAAGTCGACGCTCCAAATAATTCGATAAAATTTGTTGCGTAATTTGATTTTGTCTTGCAATTTCCGATTGATCCAAGCCGAAATTTGAATCTATAAATTCAAAAAAAAAAAAGAAAAAATTAACTGAAATATGTATGTCTATATGTTAATGATTTTAAATAATTATAAGATGACTTCTTTTTATTTATTTAATAGTTTGTTTTTTAAGCCTAAATTTTGTTTGCGATTAAAATCAAACATCTATTATTAAAATATTAATTTACATAAAACTGTCGTTTTTTGTTTGTTTTTTGTTTATAATTACGTTGATTAGACTTAAAAAAATACTGTATTCTAACATGAATAATTCTTATTAAATTCTAATCATTTTTATTCAGTAGCTAGGCTTATCTATCGCAGTTTAATGACCCTGAGAAATAACAATTTTCAAAGGCGGATCTTAAACATTTTGCTGTTTTTTAATTCTGCTTTAAAATAGATAAAAAAAATAAATAAATAAAATATATACGTTTACAAAAACAAAATAGAACACACATCTTGGTAGATGGTTTAATTTTATTAACTCAGGAAGTAATTCCCAAATGGTTTTTCTATTCATGAAAATAATTTTGATAATTAAATTAAATATGCGATAGATTTTCTATTTTTAGAAAACAAGTTTCAACAAAGCTAAAGCAAATAGAAGTAGAGTTTAAAACACGTCAGGTATGACAGGTATTTGGCTCGTTTTGATTCGAATGCTTAGGGGACATAAAAGATTAAAAAAACTATAATATAATTTCTTGGCACCATTTGCAGTTTTTTAACTAATGAAAGTAAAAACAAGTAGTAAGAGTAATATATTCGGCCCTGCCGCATCTAATATACCACTTAAAAATGCTAGATATTATCAAAATCTTTAAAATATATTAGTAATTTAAACAAATCATTAATTAAATCGTATTAACTGTAGTAGATCTCTTCACACATATTTAATTTAATAGCTGTTAAGGAAGTTATGAAAGTACGAAGGTACTTTTACATTTTCTTCGGACCCGGTTTGCTTAAATTTACACAATTTTCCGATTGTGAACTTGTTGTTGTGGATTGGTCGGGACGCCCATTTTTGTAAAAGATTTAAACAATCTTATCGCACTGCTGAATTGTGTATTCATTTTCGAGCGCATAAAGTATACATTTTCTGAGAACACATGATTCGGGGATTAGATGAAGTGGCATCCGTTTGTACGGGTGTTGGTTAAAATTAACGTTTTAGAAATATTTGTGAATGAAGCGATTTTTAAATCTAGCACAATCGCCCCATCGTTGATGAGATATGAGCAAATAAACACGACTGCAACTGTTTCTTTGTATAAATTTTTACACACAAAAATTAAAATTGTTCAACCCTAGGAAAAACTAAATTTACATTTGTTGCGATTTATTAGTACTATATACTTTGGACAAGTTGGTCACTAGCCGGCAGAGTTATAGGAAAAAAAAGTTGGAAAAATATATATATTTAATATATCAAGTTTCTCAAGCCTCTAAATATTTAATATTTGAACACAGTTAAGACCACCTGGAAAAGGTAACACATTGGTTTGAAACTAACTGAGACAAAAGAACCGAAACACAACTGCTTTGGAGTCTTTTCTAAAATTTAAAATTAAAATTAATTAATTTAAAATTTTTTAGAACATTTTTTATTACAAATTTCAATTTTTTTGTTACAGCTTGTCACCATCGTTTTCAAAAATTAGTTAAGTGCTTTAAAAACAAATTTTTTTAATAAGCCCATTTGTGACCAGTTTTATATACAAACAACAATACTAATAAATTTTCCGATGTTAAAAAAAAATATAGGAATATATGAGGGCAGTCGTGTTTCTTTACTTATTTTTAAGCATATGAAAGATTGATTTTGCTCGTTTGCAATATCAATTATTTTCCGAATATTTCTGAAATTTGTACGCCGTATACGGTATACGGGGGCTTTGAAAAGTTGATTTCATTGCTCTATCGGCTTTCCTCTTCATTGGGTCTCAGAAAACATACAAGTATTATTTTTGCGGTTTCAAATGAATTTTGTAGAAATTACCAACGGAATAACAACCTAATATATACCTTTGCGACAATAGGTAAAGGGTATCAAAATGTTCTTCATGATCATCGATTGTGAAACTAAAAATTTACCATAAACGCTAAATTAACAACTAAAACTGCTTAAATGAATATATGCATTTATTCTATTCAAATATTGCAAAAAAAAAATATTAATTTATGAATATGAATTAATATTTATGTTAATGGTCGCCTAGTAGTCGTTAATTTATGAATTTTTAAGTTTGAACATTCAACATTCGTAGATGATATTTAGTTTTTATTTTTTAAATTTATGCACAACAAACACAAATGAAGGGTGTTTAAAAGATTAGTGTACTTAATCAATATCCATGTGAAGGCAGCAATAGGATGGCTGTGGTTTTGTATCCTAGACCATGCCCAATCAAACATCAGTTTGTATTTGAACTTGTATATAATACTTAATACAGTGTTATCGTTTGGCAATTTACAGAAAACCACTTACAATTACAACAAAGTAAAATACATAAAATTGTAATGTGCTATAAATGCTTTACAAAAACCGCGTAACTGTTAGCCCTTTTATATAAAATGTGCTAATTATGTGTTCTATAGAGCGGCGTGTTTTTTTTTTGAAAGTGGTGTAAGTCAAATTTAAAGGTTAGCATTTGAATGATTGATATATTTCAAAACTATTTTCTATGTTTTTTTTTTAATAAAATTAATTAAATTTTATAACGTAATTGTTTTTGAAGAATAAGGTAAAGTAATTTATATTTTGACGATTTTAAATGGACTTCCACCAGTTTCAAGTTAACAAAATATAAAAATCATATTAGAAAATTAGAAGAGAACAATGTTTTTTTTTCTTGTTTGCAACAGTAATAGTTTTTCCATATTATTAAATATGCTATAAAAATTCTAAACAATAAAATAAATTCAGAGAAAATGTTACTCTAAAATATGAATTTTTTTATTAAACATAAAAGATTTATTAGATATAAAAATATTGTAACTTAAGTATATATATATTGTCATAAAACAAACACGTGACCTTTAAGGAATTAGCGTAGAATACATTTTAATGCTAAACACCATTAAAAGGTGTTCATGAATATTTCAAGAATTAACCATAATAATTTTGAAAAAAAAATACTTGTTTGTGTCTTACAGTTTTTAAAGAATTTGCTACAATTCAATTCACAACCCTAGTTGTATTGGTACTAATTTTGTATGTGTTTACAGTATTGTATTGTTGTTAATAATTTTCATTTAAACATTTTGCATAACAATACAATTTAATTTTTTATGTTTTCATGTTTTTCCGTATTGGATTCGTACAGGGATGGAAAACGAAATTTTTTGGAGAATCAAAAAATTATTTTAGTTGTGTTTTTTTTTTTGCTTCAATAACAATAAATATAATTATAATATATTTAAAACTTAAATGTTTGTTGATTTTTTTATCTTTGATATAATTTTTTACTAAAAATTTTTTTTTAAATATTTTTTGTGGCTCTGTAGAAGTAAGATTTGATCAACGCTACCATTGCTAATTTTTATTTACCTGACGTTAAATATCAATTTACGTTTAACAATACAAAGATACAACAGAAATTGTGTTCGCAAGTAAATAAATGAAATCTGTATTTCAATAGACGATGCGGAATACAGTACGGGGGGGGGTTTTTAACTGAAAGTGTGTTTTTTAACTTGCCAAGAAATTTAGAATTAGACAGCATTAAATACAAATTAGTCTATTTTTACCTCTGTTGTTTTTTTTTTTTTTTTTCATTATTAGCTTCACCTATAGCCTTATCAATGAATTACCTGACAAAGAACCATCTTCTGTGCACTTTTCTTTTAAAAATTATAAAAAAATCCATGCAAATGAAATAGTGAATGCATGAGTTCAACTCATGATGAACTGGTTCAACTAAGGTGAAACACGCATGCATTTAAAGAGCTTGCGTTTATGCAAATCTATATATATAAAAGTGAAACTTTGTGTGTGTGTGCGTGTTAGCTATAGACTCCGAAGCCGTAAAGCTGATCGGACTCAAACTTTAGAAAGTTATTGTACACATTCCAGGGAGTGTTTATGGGCGGTGAAAAGTGGACGGGGCTACGCCCATAAAAATAAGTTATCTTTTTAAGCTACTTGCACTTGACCGATTTTTCTGAAATTTTGCACACATATTGAACTCTCATGATTATACAATTTTGTGATTGGAAAAGTGGGCAGTGCCACGGCCATAAAAAAAAGTTATAATATTTAGCTATTAGGATTTGGATTATGCCTCCTCTTACACTTATGAACTAAAAATCATGAAAAATATAATTTTTATTGAACTAGTACAAAATTTTTTTGCTGGGAAAATTTAATAATAAGTACTTTGCAAATCTTTTTGAAATAATTTTTGTTTCAACACAAAAAATGGTTAAATCGATTCTAATGGAATTTGGCATACATATTGTTATCAACCAGAGAACAATTTTTCACATTCGGATGCAATTGGATGCAATTCGAATACATATACAGGTTTTCTGAACCGTCAATATGTTTACTATTATAAGAATTTCAATTGTTGTTATTCTAATTAAGTATAGAATATATAGTTGCCTAAAACGCATAACGCTTTATCTAACAAAAAATCTAAAATCCACTTTTTTATACCCGCCACCAAAAAAATGGTGGGGGTATATTCATTTTGTCATTCCGTTTGTAACACATCGAAATATCCATTTTAGACTCCATAAAGTATATATATTCTGAATCGGGGTTTGATTTTATGACGATCTAGCTATGTCCGTCCGTCTGTCCGTCTGTTGAAAGCACGATAGAGGTCGCACCAAAAAAGCTAGGGGGCTCAAGTTTTGCCAGAATCTTTCTTATAGACAAGGTTTGTTTGGTATTGAAAATGGGCTAAATCGGAATATTAGGAAGAGAGTTATAGCTCGAAAAGCAAGAGTAGGTCGAAAAAACCGTGTCCTTCGAACATCGAATAATATGGAATTGTGTCCAAACGCCTTAACATATACTCATGAAACTTTGAATATATATTTCCTGGGTAAAGACAATATTTTTCCCCGAAAATTGTCTAAATCTATGCATTAGGAGAAGAGTTATCGATCAAAATGTACGAAAATTTCTACCGCACAGTGTATTTTTCGGTATATTTAAAAACAAAAACGTCATAAAAGCAACAAAGTTGGATGTACGACTCTGAAATTTTGCACACTTTGCTTGTTGGTGACACGCTTTCTTGTAACGGTAAATCAATGTGCCACGCCCACTTTTACGCCCACCTCCCATATAACGTTTTAACTAAAATTCATATAATTTCTCTATTAATAAAGATTTTTGAATAATAAAGGCCTATATTGAAACACCTCAGTTTTACTCATTCGCAAAAATAACTTTGACACGCCTACTATAACGCCCACTTTTCACGTTATCTACCGTTAATGAAATTTAAAAGCTCATAAAACCGCTAAAATTAGAGGTATGATGATAAATTTTGCTACGTCTATCCCCCTAGGCAATTTCATTACTATGCCAAAAAATTAAGGTGCCACGCCCACTTTTACGCCCACCTCCCATATAACGTTTTACCTAAAATTCATATAATTTCTCTATTAATAAAGATTTTGGAATAATAAAGGACTATATTGAAACACCTAAGTTGTACTCATTAGTAAAAACAACTTTGACACGCCTATTATAACGCCCACTTTCACTTTTGAATTGTGTCCAGACGCATAAACGTAGTCATGAAACTTCGAATATATATTTGTCGAGCCAAAAGAATATTTTTCCCTGAAAATCGCTTAAATCTATGAATTAGGAAAAGAGTTATAGATAAAAATGTTCGAAAATTTATACCGCACAGTGTATATTTCAAATTTAAAACGTAATAAAACTGACAAAACTATATGTACAATTCTGAAATTTTGCAAACATGGCTTTTTGGTCAAAGTCTTCGTTATAACGGAAAATAGATGTGCCACGCACACTTTTTTCCTTAAATTTTTATAAAAATATATAAGTCATATATATTAGCATTTATTCATCTTACACTGCGCCATTTATTGTACTGTAGCTAAATATAAGATAAAGATGATAAGATAGATGACTCTACTATCAACTACTAGATGGCATGCTAACAACTTATGCTTATGTTCTCCTGAAGTTATGCTCTATTAAAAATGGGAATTTAAGAAAATTTTACCTAAGTAAAAAAAAATTATCTCTAAACATTATAAACAATTTATTTTCATATACTAATGGCTAACAAATTTTAAAATTATACAAAACTTATTTCGTTTGAAAATCTTTTAAAAGCAAAATGTTATAGAAGTTTAAAAATCAAAATCTTACTAATAAATTTCCCGTTTTAGAAAAATGCTGAGAATGTATATTTTTTTATTTGTTTTGTTTTATATTTTTTATATATATTTTAATTATTTTTTTAAAATTTTTTTTTAATTTTTTTTTTATTTTTTTAACATACATACGTAAATTTATAATTTTACAATGGGATGTTTTTATATATGTAATTTTTTTTTTAATTATTTTTAAAATTTTTTTTTTTATTTTTTTAACATACATACGTAAATTTATAATTTTACAATGGGATGTTTTTATATATCTATGTTTTTGATATGTACATATGTACGTATTTCATATGGGATGAATGGTGATACAAACTACTGTTATTGCATGACTACACGTTGTGTAGGGTATATAAGATTCGGCACGGCCGAATATAGCGCTCTGACTTGTTAGTTCTATGTGGCGATATGAATATGAATCATTTAAGTTATGGTACTAAAGGAAAACATGCAGGTTTTGTAGTTTATGACCATATATCTGTGGCTTGGAGCTAAAAGGGCCAATGTCATTTTTTTGATCTTTAAGTTGATCATTGCATTAGATTTGTTTTCTTGCTCTATTTCATTATGGTAAAACAGCTTCATAAATCAAATACCGGCCAATGTCACTATGAAAGCATAAATAAAAGTTAAAGTTCAATTCCAATTTTCTCAAAAGTAAATATTTTGCCATTGGCCTTTTAGCTCCAAGCCACAGATATATGCTATGAACAAAGTAAGTGTTGCACGAAAATATTTTTTTTCGGGAAAAAAGTACAAAGTAGATAGATATAAAAATGTAAAACAAATTTTTTTCTGCTTAAATTTCTTTTTTATATTGGCAATACTGCCAACATTTTCACTAAAAATTCAAATAGGGCATTTACTAAACCAAACTATTTGAAAAATTAAATGCAGACATACATTACTATGAGTTAAAAAAAAAAAATTCAAGAAAATTTTTCAGCCTATTATACATACATATAACGAAATAATAATAATTATTAGATCATCAATAAAGTTTAAAAATTGCTATTTACAAGACTTTACAATCCCTTCATTTTAAGGAATAAAACAAAAAACGGTTTATTGTTTGTTTTATTAAAAGTATCGAACAACAAACGATTTGATAAAACGTATGTAGATTTAAATAAATAAAAAGATACGAAAAAATGCATTATTTATTGTATAGTACAAATATAGTCCATCACGTAAAGTCAGATGTAAATTAATAATAAATTAATCAGCGAATCGTATTTGCAGCATTGATCTGTATAAAATCGGTTTTTAATGAGATCAAATACATTTAAATACATACATAGACTAAATAAATTAAAAATCTTTTATTTTATGTATTTTTTTTTTTTTTTGTATATTAACAGATGTAATAAAACCTATTCAACACTGCTTTATGTTTGATAAACAAAGCGAAGCTAAAGAAATCTGAAGTGAATACTCGTAATTGGAATTTTCAAATTTCATTAAAAAAATAGATTTTTTTATGGTTACTATGATTGAATTTGCACACAATAATGTTGCTGGATCAAAATTTATAATTGAGATAAGCTAGTCATTAAATTTGCTACGGTTGGTGAGTAGAATTGTTGGAAAACTAGTTAGTACAATAATTGAAGTAGCCCAGCATAAAAAGACATGCAAAAGAAATAGTTCATGGGTTCAACTCATAATGAAGTGGTACAAGTTAGGTGAAACATACTCGCAAAGAAAAACCATGGTTACGACATGATCACTATGGTTATATTATATTCTCTATACCAATATTTGGTTGCCGAAAACAAGCAATAGTTAAATTTATTTTATTTCATCATAGGTTTTGTCACGAAAATCAAGCGTTTATTTGATATTTATCATTTAATGTTTACTTTTCGTGTAAATTTCGATATGATTGCCGTTTAAAAATAGTATGATTTAATAAAAATTTTTTAATGATATTTTATTTTAACTGCTCTTCTTCTTGCTGAATAAATTTTTATTATTTTAAAAGTTTGAGATGTCAAAAAATATGAAAAAAAATTTTGAAAAATTAAAGAAAACTTAAAAATAAAAATAAAAAAAGTTGGTATAAAAATTGCAATTAAATTGGTAAGTACAATTAGTTTATCTAACTTAAAGCAAAATGCAATAATTTGCCGTAAAAAAAGAAAAGATTGTTGATTTCAACTATGTATAGTCATATATGTATATGGTTATTGCATGATACTTTAATTAAACATAAAAATGATAATTGGCAACCATTATATGTTTTAACGATTCAATCATAGTATGTTGCTCTTATATTATAATTACCACAACCATATTTTTTCTTTGCGTGTACATGATTTAACATTAACGTGCCATTGGAGATCAGGTGTTTGTATGAAAAGTCAAAAAAAATAACAATTTCAATAAATGCATAAAATTGTTTGTTTATGTGAATTGTTTAAGACATTTCGCCTGCATCTTTTTGCTTTTTTTATACCCTTCACAGTGAGTGTATATAAAGGTTTGTCATTCCATGTGAAATTGCTACAATTTTCATTTCCGACCCCATAAAGTATATATTTTCTGAAAGCTTATGAATAGAGGAGTCGATTAAGCCCTGACCGTCTGTCCGTGTATTGGTTGCAATCAACTTTTAGAATCAACTATATGTTCCTCAGATCTGTGTATGGTATCAATCTTTTGGAAATATCCGGGAATGAATCGCTATTGAAAGTCAGCACAATCGCCCTATAACTATTTGAGATATGAGCAAAAAATCACTACCACCTCGTTTTTTCACAATTACAACAACAACATATGTACATATATACTGGTTAGATTAAACGTGGCATCGAATCCCAGCTGAGCCAAAAAAAATTTTTTATTTTATATATTATTTATATTTTTACTATTTTTTTATATATATTTTTTTTAATTTTTTTATATATTTTTTTTTTAAATTTTTTTAAATATTTTTTTAAAATTTTTTTTGTAATTTTTTTTATTTTTTTTTTTTTTTTTTGGTTGTTAATATATATATATTTTTTTTTTGTTTAGAAACACATACGTAAACTCAATGTATAATTTTACAATGGTATGTTTTTTATATGTATGTATTTTACATGTATGTACGTATTTTATATGAGATGGATGGTGATACAAACAATTGTTGTTGCATGACTACACGTTGTGAAGGGTATATAAGATTTGGCACGGCCAAATACAGCACTGTTACTTGTTTTGAAACACAACATTTACGAAAAACTATTTTGGATTTAGAGAGGCATGAAAAATGCCTACTTCTTCTTATTCTGATATTTACTTTGAACTATTGTAAAATTTTTTCTGGGTAATATTTCCGTAGCAAAAAGCATTTCTTTGCATCTCATGAATTATTTTTAACATAAACATAAAAATTTTATAATAATTAAATTTTTCATATACATATTTATTAAAATTTAAAAATTCAGGTTTATTTTAAAAAAAAAATTCTTAAAAATAGAAAAATTTTTAATCTAGTATTTACCCACCAAATCTCACTTCATTCAACCCACCCTCCTCGGTCTCTTCGATACAAAAACATCGGTATATGCAACTTTAAGATCCGACTGAAACTGCCGAAGATATGACGAAAAATATATTTTAGCGACCCCTACGTTTAGTAAAAAAAAAATAATTTTTTTTTTTTTAAACTGCCTTGCAACGATACTTTATATTCGGAGCTACACGGCGAACTGTAAGGTGAGTAGGGCTAATGAGTATATTGTACTTATAAAAAAGCAAGTTTAAAGAAGTTATATCTCTAATATCAGAAATTATAATTTGTAGTATAGAATAATTTGTTTACTACGAAAAGTCGTAATTATAACGACGGATTTTGTGCAAACATAAACATGAACCATCTACACGACCATAGAAACAAATCCTAAAAATTTCATCGAATTCGGTTAGACCGTTCGTAAGTAATAAAGTCACAACACACTTGCAACAATTTTTTATATATATAGATTTGAGGGGTGTTAAGGAGGTACAATTTTAAATAATGGATTTGACCCATTTAAAAGTTTTTTGTACGCCATTTTGTAGTGGCGTATGATATTTATATTTCAGCCAGTTTTAAATAATAAAATCAGAAATAATTTCCGAGTCTACGATATGTAGTTAATTTGGTGTCTTTATCGGGTCCAAAAAATAAATTTAAAAATAAAATTATATACTTTTCAAAACATTTTAAGGCTATAATTTTTCCCATTAGTGACTGTTTTGTTTAAATTTTTTTAGAAAAAATTACGGGAACCGTTTTGAGTAAAATTAAAATCCCATGCGAGACAAATTTTGAGATGGACATCACTCCTGGTGTAAGTATATAAGGTGGTAGCCATTAGGAGAGGATTTTTTGATAAAATATAAAGTTTGACAAAAAATTCATCGACGAAGTTCAATAATTTTCATTTTTAGCTAATAATTTTTTAATCAGTTTCTTAATGCTTTCATCGCTTTTAAAAATTTCCAACAATATGATATCTTGAGTTTTATTTAGGTAACACTCATAACTAATTTGAATTTATTTAAATTTAATACTTAAAACAAGTAAGAGTGCTATATTCGGCCGTGCCGAATCTTATATACCCTTCACAACGTGTATCTACTCATGCAACAACAGTAGTTTGTGTCACCTTTCATCCCATATGAAATACGTACATACATATAAAAACATCCCATTGTAAAATTATAAATTCACGTATGTATGTTAAAAATTTTTGTTTTTTTAACAATTTTAAAAATATAAAAAAAAAATTTAAAAAAAAATTAAAAAAAAAAATTAAAAAAAAAATAAAAATATAAATATAAATAATATATTAAATAAAAAATAAAAAAAAAATTAAAAAAAAAATTAAAAAAAAATTTTTTTTGGCTCAGCTGGGATTCGATTTTCTCTAACCAGTATACACGTTTGTATGTATGTATGTTGTTGTTGTAATGTTGTTTTTGTGAAAAAAAAAATCGAGGTGGTCGTGGGTTTTTGCTCATATCTCAGTTGTTTATGTACCGATGATTCTGATTTTCAATAGCGATCTACTCCCGAATATTTCTGATATTTTAATACCTCACCCGGGTTCAAGCGATGTCGGGGGGCTTCAAAAAGTTGATTTCAACATACACACGGACAGACGGTCAGACGGACAGACTGACAGAGCTTAATCGACTCCCCTATTCATAAGCTTTCAGAAAATATATACTTTATGGGGTCGGAAATGAAAATTGTAGAAATTTCACACGGAATGACAAACCTATATATACCCTTTTTCACTGTGTGAAGGGTATAAAAATGCAGCTAATATATTAACCGTCCTGGTTTAAAATGTATCTCAGTTGGAATATTTTTAAAATATTGAATCATGATCGTAATAAATCTAAAAGACAAAACAAAAACATTATAAATCATTTCAGTGGTAATTTTTAGACACTTTGATTTTTAATGGAAAGGAAATCTTAAATAATATTTGATCAATTGTTTTTTTTTTGTAAAATATTTAAACTAAATTCTATAACGTTTATCGTGACAGAATTTATGGCAAACCGCTGCAGAGTTAAAATCTATGTACTTTAATTAGTGCCAACACAAAATTAGAGATTTTGTAGGTTAGGGTGAATTTTAATTGAACGCTATATTGAGAAATTAGATTTTAAATTAATGCAGACCACTATCCAAATGCCGACCACGCTTTTGTAATCTTCATCCACATTTTTGACTAATAGAAAAAGAAATTTAAAAAATAAGTTTGAATAATATATATTGTGTATAAAGCTGGCTCAGTGTAAACAACAATAACAAAATTTTTGTTATTCCAGACCATGGTGTATGTATGTATATAAGATAATTGGATTTCGGAGAGACGTTTTTTATAAAATTTTTAAAAATCATAAGAGAAAAGAAAAAATTTATGGAAAAAGAACAGATGATATTCATCTGATCAATTAAAACTACCTAACTAAGTACATCCTGTTCTAGAAAAATTTTTTAATTATAGTTTGGCGTTTATATTTTTAAAATAGAAAAATTATATGAAAAACTCTCAACATACATAAATTATTTTAAAATTTTTGTCCAGACGAAACAGAACTGAGTTGCCATTTCATATAACGTTTGCATATTAAAATTAAGTAGCTGAAATGCAAAACTTGTTCGCTTCGCATTAATCAAAATTTTGGAAGAAGCAAATTTAATTTGCGGCTAGGCAAATTAAACATATTAATTGAGTGCTTTAAAAAGTTAAATGTAATGCCATTTTTTTATTAAAAACTCAACAGTTGAAAAATCAAAACTTACTGAAATATTGAAAATAATGTATAAGAGTTTGTAATAAACTAGTTTTGCTACATTCCATATGAGATTACTAGTAAAATTATTTACCCAACTTCGCTATATTTCAAAAATTATATTGGTTTATTAAAACTATGAAAACTAATGCAAGCGGAATACATTTTAATGCGAAAATTTTAAGAAGCAAATATGAATTTTAAGCAGATAAAGAAAAAATTTCACCTTCAGTGGTATTGTTCAAGACCAAAACATAAACTCGCAAGTCTTTTATATGTTTCCACTTTTCCCCATAGTGGTGTGGTTTTATTTTTTTTTTCCTTTTAGTTTTATTCGCCAAATTGCTAAAAACTAAATCTGGAATAATGTTATTTCTTTTGCCGTTTCAAAAATGGTTTATGGTTGCTAGATTTGGTTCTGCTCTCAGAGTTTTCTTTTTTCCGTATTTTTCAAAAATAATACTGCTCAGCAGCAAAATCCTCCATTAAATAAAACTATGTGGACTATATGGATTTTGATGCGGTAAATTGACAATAAAATCTTCATTTTTTAACCAATTTGTATGGTTTATAGCTTTTTTTATTTCCAAGATAAGTTTAAAATGTTGAATATTTGCCTTATATTTTTTTTAATTCCATTTTTAAATTGAAAAATATTACGAATTTTGCACGAAAAATTTTTTTTTCTCCATTAATTTCTAAATAACTCCAAAACGATAAGTGATAGAGTCTTCCACTGAAATAAATACAGTTTTGTTACACATTTTTTGGTGTTTTATTTTTGAAAATCGAGTTAGGATTAAATATAAGTCCGTACCTGACTAATTTAGGGGGAACAATTTGCCACACCCATAAAAAAAATCCCGATCTGATGGAAAACAAGTAACAGTGCTATATTCGGCCGTGCCGAATCTTATATACCCTTCACAACGTGTAGCCATGCAATAACAATTGTTTGTATCACCATTCATCTCATATAAAATACGTACATATGTATATACTGGTTAGACTAAATGTGGCATCGAATCCCAGCTGAGCCAAAAAAATTTTATCTTATTTTATTTAAGATATTATTTATATTTTATTATTTTTTTTATATTTTTTTTTAAATTTTTTTAAAAAATTTTTTTACAAAAATTTTTTTTTTTAAATTTTTTTTTTGTAATTTTTTTTATTATTTTTTTTTTATTTTTAATATATTTTTTTTGTAATTTTTTTTTTTTTGGCAAGTTTTTTGCATGTATATATATAAGTATGTTGTTGTTGTAATTGTGTAAAAAAACGAGGTGGTCGTTGTTTTTTGCTCATATCTCAGAAAGTTATGGGGCGATTGTGCTGAATTTCAAGAGCGATTTATTCCTGGATATTTCCAAGAGATTGATACCATATACAGATCTGAGGAACATATAGTTGCTTCTAAAAGTTGATTTCAACCAACACACGGACAGACGGGCAGACGGACAGACGGTCAGGGCTTAATCGACTCCTCTATTCATAAGCTTTCAGAAAATATATACTTTATGGGGTCGGAAATGAAAATTGTAGAAATTACAAACGGAATGACAAAGCTATATATACCCTTGTGCACCACAGGTGAAGGGTATAAAAACCGACAACGGATTTGAGTTCAGCGTGTCAAAATCCATATAGTCCACATAGTTTTATTAAATGGGGAGACAAAAAATGATTTTTTGCAGAGCAGTGTAATTCGCTTTTAAGATTTAAATTGGAAATATAGTGCTTTCCTCACCGGACCTAGTGTTCACTTGACTTTATCATAGTTTAGGCATTAACTTTGTAATTATTTATCTTTTACTAAAATATATCTAAAACATACAGTTAAATCGCAGAAACGTGAACATCCAGTAACATGAACTACCCAAGACATGAATATTTTTTTATTACATTGACTACTCTAAAACGTGAACAAAGGCTGAAGGCTCTAAAACGTGAATTTTTTATCGAACGTTAAAATTCAATTTTGTAAGCTCATTTTAACTTTTTGGGATTCCCCGCAGAAGAATTTCGTAGTTTGGTTGTTGTAAACAACTTTTGTTGCATGATAAGTAGCTTTTGTATTAATGCGGCATTTCTACTGGAAGCATCTCTCTGTGCTGACTATACATATAACTATATAAATAATATAAACAAGTGATCTCTTAAAATATTTTTATTGAAAATATGTCTAATAAAAAACTAAAGGTGTTAAATCTTCAAGAAAAGTCAGATATTTTAGAGCTTTTACGCAAAGGTTCATCTGTAAAAAGTATAATGTCGCCAAATAGACGATTTGTTCAATAAGAAACAATAAAAATGTAATTTCGAAATGCGTTAATAATACATTTTTGGGTCCTGGAAAACGTAAAACACTGCATACTTCGAAGCTTCAAAAAATTTAAAAACCTCTACAAATGGTTTACCCAACTTTGAAAAAAAAACTACCATGCTAAACCCCTATTTTGGGTGAATTCAATAAATAATTTAGAAATAAGTATCTTAAAAACCCTTTTGCAAACCATAGTAGCTATGTAGTACATTAAAATATGGCAGAAGCTTACAAAAAGTTGAATCAAAACATGTTTCATAGGTGAAAATAACGTGCATACTTTATTTTAAATTAAATAAAAGATAAAAGAAACTAAAATATGTTATAGAAAAAATGCAATCTAAAAAGTGAACAATATCGAAAACGTGAACACCCTTGGTAAAAACTAGTTCATGTTTCTGCGAGTTTACTGTATTTTATTTGCTAAAAAATAAAAACTGGACCCTGTTTTCATAAAAATAGCCTTTTTGTGACCCTTTCTTAAATTTCTCAATGGTAACTCTGAATACATGATCTCCATTGACACGCTAATGTTAAAGTCAAAAGTGTGTTTTCACCTAATTTAAAACACTTCCTTTTCAGTTGAAACTCTGCCAAATCACTTCTTTGCCATTGTTTTTGGTAAATCCCTGTAAAAAATTAGAACTTTCAAAAGTACACAAGTTTATTATCCTCAACTTATTACAAAAATTACATTTTTCTTGTCTCATATTTTTTAAAAATTATTCGTTACACTTACGACAAAAATATTGAAACAAAAAAATAATGTCTATTTAATTTTTATTTGTTTGTTCTTTCTCTAAGGCTGGGGCACAATGAATCCGTCGTCCGTCAAACTTCAACTTTTTCAACTGACATCAACGTATTGACGGAGAGGGGTTGGCACAATCAGTACTTTGTGTTGACGGATCATAAGTCAAGTTAAATTGTTGACTGCTGCGACAAATCAAAAACAAATAGCGGCGGCTGAAGGCCGACAATATTTATATAATTTTTTTTTACTTATCTTCACAATAACAAAAAATTAATAAAACAAAATAATATTTTTTTAAGAAAATGTCAATTTTGCTTTAAATTCATACAATCTATATATAAAAAAAGAGTTTTGAACCAAAAACAACTGTATGCTTCTGTGGCGGCTCATGCATCACAAAAAAGTACGGCGGCTGCTGTAAAGCCGGTTGACTTCGCTTTTTGCGCACAACCATATGGTAGCTGTCAAAGCACTCGACGTACGCCAAAAGTTAAAAGTTGGTAAACTTTTGTACTTTGCGTTGACGGAGACGTACTGAATGTGACAACACTCATAAGAAAACATGTATTTTAACTTAGTTGTCAGTTGAAAAAGTTGAAGTTTGACGGACGACGGATTCACTGTGACCCAGCCTATACTGCTATTACTTTGCAAACAATGTCAAAACTTATTAATGTTAACTTATTAATGTTAATTATTCCATTAGCTGAATGATAAAATGAAATTCGAATTAAATATTTGCTGAAAAATCTTGTGCATTAAAATTGTACTACACTGTGCTTTAATATTTCATTGACTACATAGAACTTAAAAATTCGTTACAATGTTACAAACAGATAGACAAAATTAATATTCCTCTACAAAACATTAGCTTTTAAGTTCTTAAAGAGATCATGATTTCGCAACAAATAATAAAAAAAAACATTTGCACGCTAAAACGACAATTTCAAACAAAAAGAAAAACTATTAAAGATTGCCAAAATGGCTTAAAACTAAAGTAAATATAATGAATATTTAATTGTCATGCCAACTAAGGAGGTAACAAGCATTAATCATTTTAATTGTCTATGAAAACAAAAACATATTAAACAAAATTATTTATTTTTGTTTCTTTTAACAATTGCCTCTAACGATAGATGAAACTCTCATCCTTCATTATTGTAATGAACAACTAATATATGCAGGAAAACTTTGCTTATAATTATTTGATGTAACACAATTTTAATTATAACTGATTTTTCTCAGTCATGGTGCTCATTAACAGCTGTTGTTTTAGTCTTTTACAATTTGTAGAAAATGGTTAAAAAAAATAATTTATTATAAAATGTTTATTAGCAGCGGATTGTTTTGTTTGTTGCTTTTCAACAGGTTTATTGACTGTGGAAAACAAAACAAAACTCGGTAAAGAGTAAATCATTAAAGTTTGATTTTTGTAAATCACTAATAAGAAAATACCAGCAGCAACTAACGTTGCAATTGCAACATCAATCTTAGTTGATCTACTTATGTTTTTTGATTTCCTTAATAAGCAGTAAAAAAATTTCAGTAATTTACACCAGTTCCAATATAAAATAATATTGATAAATTATTTACTTGCAGTAAATTAACGATGGATTATTTTTGTTTTTTTTTATTTAATTTGAGAAAATCTCTATTTATCAAAAACAGTTTTGATTCATATTTTTTTAAGGCATTCACTCCTTTAAAAGAGTTGCCATATTTTTATAAGACAGCAAAAAATTAAACCTTAAAAAAGAGTTCATATCTAGATTTACTTTCGTAGATCTTTATAATGAAGACGTGTAGGGGAACCACTTACATTTCTGGCCTCTTTTTGACTCCCTTCACTCCACAGTGGTTTCGAGGCTATCGATCGGCATCAAACGAATTCACAATACTGACAATCTTCATCGCACAGTCTTTTGAAATTGCCAGCTTCTGCTTTGGACTGATGTTCCCCATAGCATTAATTTTTTATGTGCATGCCTTTGATCCTAAATCTTCCGCTAGACAATGTCACATTTGTGCCAAGTACATATTCGTTGTGTACAAACCAGTTATTATTCGATAGTTAAGTTGTAATATTCCATACTATTATATAATACAAATCCTAGCGATATTAGCATCCTCCATGTAATTTCTACAAAAATTATCTTCCACGATATGCATCTTTTTCAAGAACTATTTAAAGTTTGCATGCCCCGTGTCCAATGCAGTTATGCAGCTCATCGTACTGCGACTACTTTTACTTTTGAGAATTTTTGAGCACCATACGTGCCTTATTAAAAGTGGTTCTCTCCAATGAAAGACTTCCTCCTTCCTTGCACCTGACACTGCAACAGGTAAATCAACGCATGCAGCACACCAAACATATCTGCCTGATAGACAGATCCGTAGTTCGCTAGGTTCAGAATGGGTATAACTCTAATAGTTTTACACCAGCTACTGCATTAAAAAGTCTATATAAAAAACTTTGAATATTTTATTTTGCAAACAACCAAGGAATGTAATAAAACAGGTTTGACTTTGCAAAACTTAGTTTTTTGTATTAAGAAATTTAGAAATAGAATTTCAATAACACTATGCAACAAGAAAAAATTCTTTAACTACTAGGGATCCCAATTCCGAAATTTCGATCTAGAAAAATCCAGATTTTTAAATTTTAATGTCCCGAATCCAGGGTTTTGCAAAATCAGTCCCGTTTAGCTCCCCTAGGCCCATACCTAAACAAGAGCGTTGAGCGTCAAGCGTTGCAATTTTGCATGTATTTTGTTATTTTAACAAAAACAAAACACATGTAAAACTCCAATGCTCAACGCTCTTGTTTAGGTATGGGGGTAATAAGCAACAAAGTTTTCGAAATGTATAAGAAGAAAGAAAGCAGAAGTAAAAAAAAGGAAAAAATCGATATTAAAATTTAAAAATACTTCCGATTTAATCGATAGTATGATTTTATTTTTGCAAATCAAAATAAACTCCAAACAAAAAAAATGTAAATAAAAAAAATGTTTTTGTCTTAATTGGAATTCGAACCTCTACGTTTATCCAGTTTGTATTGCTGTGAAAAGACGAAGTGGTTTAGGTTTTCTCATCATATCTCAGTTGTTTATAGATGTCTGATGTTCGATACCAATGTGCTCCCGAATATTTCTGATATTTTAGTACCTTACACAGATCTTGGTAACGTTTAGGGGCTTAAAAAAATTTGATTTCAACATACACGATGAAAAAAGCTTAATTGACTCCCCTTTTCATAAGCTTTCAGAAAATATATACTTTATGGGGTCGGAAATGAAAATTGTAGAAATTTCACACGGAATGACCAACATATACATACACTCAGTGTGAAGAGTATAAAAACGTTAAAAACCGTGGCAACGAAACACGCGTTTTTCCAACACAAATTATTAAAACTAAAAAAATATCAAGTATCGGTTAGAAATGGTGTAAAATCAACGTATATTATTTCTACCTTAAATCCGAAAAACTATCTATAACACAAAGTTACCGCACTATATACCACACATCAACCTCTCTAACAACATCCAAAATCTTAGTACAACTAGTCACTCTTAGCAACGGTTACCAAGCAACAAAAGTATTTTTTTTGCAACCAAAATACTTGTTTCCTTTAGTTTATTTTGTAGTTGCAACATTTTGTTTTTGTTTTTTTTTTGTTCAATTACAATGCATTTTTGAATAAAAAAATTTGTTGTTGCAACTGTTATTATAATTCCTTTTTACAGTTGCTTCGGTTAATCTTACGATTATGTAAATCTAAAAATAGGTATTTTTGTGTTTAAGTATTTTTCTTTCAATTAAAACATTCACTGACATAATGACAAAAAAATTAAAAAAAAAAACTTAAAAAAAACATTAGTTTTTTGTTGTTGTTTATTTCAATCAATTAAAAAGTGCATTAATGGCGATATTTTTCAGTGTTCACTGTCTTGTTTTTAAAACGAGAACTTTTGTGAAAAAGTGAAGTACAGATTAATAAAACTCTATTTGAAGACAGACACAGATAAGATCAAGGCTGCATCTGTCTTTTAGTGTGACTAACCGTATGTGCACGACGAGTATGTACTTTGTTGGTAAGACCTTGTCAAGAAAATGAAAACGATATTTTTTAATGATTGTATCCAGCTGGGAATGTCAATACAGTCCAAGGACGCAGCAAATATGTACATTTGTAAATGCATATACTACATTGCTTATCAAACTTTAATTCTTAATTTAAAAAGGAGTAACAACTTCCATTAAAAAAAAGCGTATTAAAATTCTATTCTGAAAAAACTTTACACACTTCAAGGCGTACTTGTAAAGAGATGTATTTCGAGTTGAAGTTTCGAAATTTACGTAAATAAAGATGAAGATCCGAACCGTAGCCGCGTGAAATATCTAACCAGATCGTTCAATTTGACCTCAGATATATCTGAGATATCAGTTCATATTTATATGTCTCTTGGCAGCCAAAGCAGACATTTATAGGTGGAAAACCAATTCCCTCTTCTCCAAATTAATACAGTTGCGACAATGGTCCTTTGAGGAAAGTCAACTTACATGTTGTCTTACCCGTCGATACCGCAAGCAACCTCAAGACGGTTGACTAATCTTGACTCGTAAATAACCACTCTGCATGTTTCCAGTTCACGCATTGATCGACATAGGTTGAAAAGGTGTCTCAAATAAATCGCACAAAAAAGTGCTTTTAGAAAATAAACTGTTTTAAATGAATATTATTTGTAAAACATATAACAAAGTAAAATTACATCTTATCTTAAAACATAAAACAAAAAAGCATTCATTGCAAAAGCCTAACACATACATATGAATTTAACAAAAATATATGTGTATATATATTTCAAAAAACTAATAAAAAACAATAAAAATATAAATAATATATAAAATCAAAAAAAAAAATATTTGATTTGATTTTAGGAAACAAAATAAATACTACAAAAATTATATCGTCTAAATTTCTTGATCTTTTTTATTGATTATATATGATTTTTCCAAGCTTGAGATCAACTTTTTTAGTCTTTTTATAAAAAATTATTTATTTTAACCAATATTCCGCTACCAAACAATGGGTAGCTTCTTCAGGGTAATATATATACAAATTTTATAAAAACAAAAAACAAATTCAAAACAATTTCAAATTGAAAAAATATTTTGTAAAAAGGCGGGAAAATATTTTTTCAATATAAACAATTTTTGAAATATACAAACAAACAAACATACAAAAATAATTCATTCACATATTTATAGTAATAATTTACAAAAATAACAACTAATACTATTAGACTACCGTTTTCAGATCTTATTAACTAACAATCTATAATTTTGGGCAACATTTGCAGTATCAGTCTTATAATTAATTCTCTGTGTAGGTGGTACTTTAATAATTTGTAACATTTCTAACATATTCCTACGTCTGTAATTGTTTTCCTTGTTTAAAATTAATGTTTTATTGAAGTCTGGATAATGATTAGAACTAGCGCAATGTAATGATAATGCTGTTTTTTGTGTCAGTGTAGTGTTCCTGTATTTCTGATCAGATCTATGTCCAGCGATCCTAGTTTCTAATTTATTCTTTGTTGTTCCTACATAAACCTTGTCACAACTTTCAGTATCATTACCATTACATGGTATTTTATAGACTAAATTAGACATTTCAAGTTTATCTATCTTATCTTTTGTTTTACTAAACAGTTTACCTAACGTGTTATATGTTTTGTGGGCCATTATATATTTTTTATAGTCGTAAATTTTTGAGTTTTTCAATCTTTCAGATAAAAGAGGGACATAAGTTAATGATTTATAAATTTTGGGTTCAGTTGTCAGTCTTGTGCTACTATTTCTCCTATTTTTATATTGTCCTATTGTTGGAGAGAAAACAACTTAAGACGAACATATCTACAGCACCTAGGTTATATGGAGTACCAAAGATCCATAAGGAACATTTTCCTTTAAGACCAATATGTTCATATGTGAACTCTCCGTCTTATGAACTTTGTAAGTATATTACGAATATACTTAAGAAACTAACTGAAAACTCTAAATATAATGTAAAGGATTCTTTACAATTTAGAGAGAGAATAGAAAAGTTAAAGATACGATCTGATGAGAAGTTAATTTCACTTGATGTTGTATCTTTATTTCCGAGTATTCCAATAGATATAGCTGTAGACATTATTGAGGAGAAATGGGAAATTATTGGGAAACATACTAAGATGGGAAAGGACCTTTTTCTAAGTATTTTGAAATTTTGTATAATAGATAACAGATATTTTAAATATGAGGACAGAGTATATATACAACAAAAAGGACTCCCAATGGGATCTCCGGCTTCTCCAATTATAGCAGATATTGTTATGGAGAAGTTATTAGATTGTTGCATTGAGAAATTAAATGTAAGGCCAAAGATAATAACAAAATATGTTGATGACTTGTTTTGTATTGTCCCGAATCATTCAATTGATAATATTTTGGAAACATTTAATTCATTTCATGATGATATAAAATTCACAATTGAGATGGAATGTGACTCTAGAATTCCATATTTAGATACATTAGTGATAAGAAGGGGTAATAATTTGTTAATAGATTGGTACCAGAAACCTACTTCATCTGGAAGAATCATAAATTATTATTCGAAACACCCCAAGGGAATTGTAATTAATACGGCAAGGAATTTAATTGAGAGGGTTTTAAAGATTAGTGATACAAAATTTCATAGAAAGAATATAGAAAAAATCAAGAATATTTTAGATGATAATAATTATCCAATCCAGATAATTTGTAGATTAATAGGACAATATAAAAATAGGAGAAATAGTAGCACAAGACTGACAACTGAACCCAAAATTTATAAATCATTAACTTATGTCCCTCTTTTATCTGAAAGATTGAAAAACTCAAAAATTTACGACTATAAAAAATATATAATGGCCCACAAAACATATAACACGTTAGGTAAACTGTTTAGTAAAACAAAAGATAAGATAGATAAACTTGAAATGTCTAATTTAGTCTATAAAATACCATGTAATGGTAATGATACTGAAAGTTGTGACAAGGTTTATGTAGGAACAACAAAGAATAAATTAAAAACTAGGATCGCTGGACATAGATCTGATCAGAAATACAGGAACACTACACTGACACAAAAAACAGCATTATCATTACATTGCGCTAGTTCTAATCATTATCCAGACTTCAATAAAACATTAATTTTAAACAAGGAAAACAATTACAGACGTAGGAATATGTTAGAAATGTTACAAATTATTAAAGTACCACCTACACAGAGAATTAATTATAAGACTGATACTGCAAATGTTGCCCAAAATTATAGATTGTTAGTTAATAAGATCTGAAAACGGTAGTCTAATAGTATTAGTTGTTATTTTTGTAAATTATTACTATAAATATGTGAATGAATTATTTTTGTATGTTTGTTTGTTTGTATATTTCAAAAATTGTTTATATTGAAAAAATATTTTCCCGCCTTTTTACAAAATATTTTTTCAATTTGAAATTGTTTTGAATTTGTTTTTTGTTTTTATAAAATTTGTATATATATTACCCTGAAGAAGCTACCCATTGTTTGGTAGCGAAATATTGGTTAAAATAAATAATTTTTTATAAAAAGACTAAAAAAGTTGATCTCAAGCTTGGAAAAATCATATATACTACAAAAATTATTTTTTTTTTTACAAAAAATTATCATTTCCCATCCCTGCATGAATTTAACAAGACACTTCAAAACATATGAATTGAAATTGTATTGTTATATAAAATGTTAAAATGGAAATTACCAACAACAATACAATACTGTTAACACGTACAAAAATAGTACCAATAGAACAATACAAGGCATATCCATAAGGTAATCGTATCCAATCAGCTGACTGTTTTTTTATATACATTTTATAAGCGTCACCAAGGCAAATTCATACAGGTATATAAAATATATGAATCCGCCTTGAGCGTTACCAACTTTTTTTAAAAGTCATGCCTGCATTTGTCAAACTTAATTTTTTTAATTTAATTATACAATAAATAATTCGCAGTTTCAGTTGGTTTAAAAAATACAAAACCATGAATAAAAAGTTTTCGCTTTAAAGTTGTTAAAAAATTTAAGAAGAAAAAAAATTTTTGTGACATATGCCGGCATATATACAAAAACAAAATATATGTGTTTTTTATTGCTGGATGGATATGCCTTAGTACAATACAACTGAGGTTGTAAATTGAGTTAATAATGTTAGAGACTTTTTATTAATTTATTATTATGCTAGACTAGACAGCTGTTCGTCATTTTGACGATTTTTTGTAAGAAGAAATTTAAGAATAATGAAATTTGCAATGTATTTAAAACAAAATTTGTTTTCGTGTGTAACTTTGTCAAAAAGGAGAAAACTTGCAACAAAATATAAGAAGGCGCAAAATTAACTGAATTTAAAAAAGTCCCACAAAAAGTCACAGACCGCCAAAAAAAAGTACTCTCTTTGCAATCAACACACAGTACCTCATTTATTTTTAGTTTTGTAACATGCATGTGGTTTGCTTTTAACATATAAGTAGCAATTTTAAGTGCTATGACTCTTTAAATACTGAACCGATTTTAATTGCATCTAGATTTTGCACATGTACAAGAAACTTCCTCTCAAGTGATATTCATATATATATATATATATTTTTTTTTTTTTAATAAAAATCGGTTGTATAATGTGAGCGTAAACTGTGTTATTGTAAAGAAATCGACATGCCTATTAATATTTAAGATATCCGCAATCATAATTGAAAAGGTGACAAAAGGACTGCTTCAGACCACAATTAAAAATTACTTGCCAAACCATTGCCTTTTTACCAATTTTTGCTTATTTATATTTTGGGTCGGTCGACATCCTCTTGTTTCGATGTAAAATAAAATTTTGGCCCAGCTAGCTATTTAAGGTCCATTTTTATATATATTTCATTATGTTCTCGATTTCCTTTATTACCTATTTTGCTTTCTTTTGATTTAGGATATGTGCTTGTAGATTGCATAATCCTTGAACCCGCCCATGTAGGATTTTTAAGGAATTGCTATTTAAATTTTTTATTGTTCGGCATGCCAAAAAATATATTCCGACTGATTACTTAAGTCTTGCCATTAGATTTAAAATAGTCTTTGTATTTACAGATTTTGTGTCAATAATGCTTTAATTTTAGGTTGATTAATATATTTTAAGATGGATGTAGAATACCCCTTACATCCTTCATAATTCAGAGTAAAAAGACAAAGAATAATACTTACAGAAAATATAAACGCACAAGTACCGAAATATCAATTTAAACTATAATGTGGATATGTATATCGTTTTGCAAAGGAAAATTTAAACGATGAATTTAATGTTTTAAATATAAAGCCACTGTATTTTAAAATGTTATATCACCCAGTGTTATGATGATAAGCTCAATTTGTTGGTACGAATAAACCAGACAAATTTCCATTTTTATTCAATGAATGTTATTTGTGTTTTTTTTTTATTAAAATTTATAAAAGAAACAGACAAACATATATTATAGTTTTTATCGAACGAAAAAAAGTTGCTATTGTGGTATTAAGGAAGAATATTATCGTATCTAAGTTAAGCATTTCTCAAGGTCACTTTGCTGTTCTAGAAACAACATTTTCTAGAACAATCAAAAGAATCATAAATATAGCTATTTCGATTTAATGTTGTAAATTATATTTTTAATTACTTTATATATTCTGCTGTTTATTTTTAAAATTAGTTAAATAAAATTAAAATTTACTTTGCCTATGTATGTACATATGTATGTACATATATAAAAATAAATTTTTCATTATTTTAAAGGCTTATAGATTTATCATCTCCAATAAAATATTGTTAATACTTGAATATTAATCGTATCTCCATTTTTTGTTCAACGTTTTTATTTTTTTCATATTTGTTAACACACATGTATATACATATGTATGTACATTTATATTACAAGTACTTCAAAATACCATCTGTATGGAAAACATTATTATTAAATATTGATTTTTTTCATAAATATTTATTTAAACCAGATTTACAAGCAGTCAACGTCTAACTGGTATGCAAATAGAAAACTCCTCTACATTAAAGTAGAAATGTATGAACATCTTTGAGTTATACAATTTATTGAAAAATTTTCTATCATCTTTAAATGTGTACAAGACTATCTTTATTAATGCTTTGAACACATAAACGACTGCGACTACACGACTACAAAAATCGCTGGCTACAATAACCGCCATGTAGTAAGGGATGTCACATCGTTTACAAAAACATTGATGCCTTTTAATAAACGTCAATGTTGAAAAACACAGTTAATAAAACCGTTACATCGATGTTTTGCCGATGTTTTATTAAATTCTTAATTTAAGTTTGTTTAATAAAATATGTTTAAAATCTCAGTTATTTTACATTATTTATTGTATTGACAGCACTAAAACTGTTTATTTTGTTTGTTTTTAAATAAAACACAGATATTTAAAAAAAAATTCGTGAAACTTTATTATATCGTAAAGTAGACAGAATGAGGTTATGTATGGAACAATATATCGTGCAGATGGCCGCCGCGTTTTTGCTGGCACACGCTCGATCTTTTAGTGAAATTTTCAATGACCTTTTCGCATAAATGCTGCGGTATTTCATTAATGCAGCGTCCAATTTCCTCTTTTAAGGCTTGAGCGGTCGTCGGCTTATTCGCGTAAACCATCGACTTCAAAAAAACCCCAAAGAAAAAAATCTAAAGGTGTTAAGTCACACGATCTAGGCGGCCAATTTTGGTCTCCAAAAAACGAAATAACACGACCGGGAAATGACTGATGCAGCAATTGAATTGTTTCTCTGGCTGTATGACATGTGGCGCCATCTTGTTGAAACCACATGCCCTCCACATTCATTTCTTCAATTCTAGGCAAGAAAAAAATGATTATCATTTCACGATACCGAACACCATAGACTGTTTGCGCTTGACCTGCCTCATTTTCATAAAAAAAGGTCGAATGATTCCTCCAGCCCAAAAATTACACCACACAGTGACACGTTGAGGATGCATTTGCTTCTCGTGGATCACTCGAGGATTTTCCTCACCCCAAATGCGACAATTCTGCCTATTGACGAAGCCATCAAGATGGAAATGGGATGATCGCAATTTGCGAACTGTAGCCGCAAAACTTTCACCATTTTGGTAAAACAATTTCACAATGAGAATGCGTTTTTCATTCGTGTAGCGCTCCATTTTTACTAACCTCGTACCTTCTACTAGCAAACAATAACAATTGTTCAAATGTCAAACAATGACACTTCGAATGGCGCCAAATTAAACATTGCGTTTTAGTTGGGACACCCGTTATATTTTTCTAAATAATTTTTGCCCAGAAGCTTATGAGGTGACTGTGATAATTTTTAATACTGATCTGCTCTCAAATATTTCTAATATTTCGATACTCAGTCTTGGCGATGTCGGACAGAGGGACAATGTTAAACTAACTCCTTTATTACTAGGATTTCAGAAAATATATATTTTATGGGCTTGGAAATTAATAGAGGGTAGCTTACTTTTAAGGGCCGATGTTGATTTTGAATAAAACACAAATTATTTTGGTTCAATTATGTATGTATAGAACAAAATATCGGCCAAATGGCCGCAGCCACTTCGTCGGCACACCTATATCCGATGGTCCAAATTTTCAATGACAGTGTTGATGTTCAATCGTTGGGCACGATGATCGAAGTTGAGGTTGACTGCTCTTTTGCCACACTATCGCGAAAAACAGCAATGTTTTCCGTTCAACGAACTAAGAAGTCATTGACAGATTTTTTGTCATTTCATACCGGCCTGTTTTGCTGAAATTTAAATATTTTTCACAATTTTCCCCATTGTGTACGAATTTGAACGATTATGTTGACCAAACGCCCATTTTCATAATAAGCCTGAATAACTTTAACACGTATCTTTCTATGGTTCAAATTAATGTATGTAGTCTGAAATTAAGAAATGTCAAATGAAATGCAGAAAAAAGACTTGACGTCTAGGTGTGGCTTACATTCAATATCGGTTTTCAAAATTTAAACACCCTATATTATAGAAATGTCACACGGAACGAAAAAGCTTATTCTCTCTGCGAAATGTATAATAAATATAATTACTTTGATGAGTCTCGCAAAGTTTTTAACACTTTGAATATTTTTTGCGAATTTTTCCCGAAAAAAAGCCAGAAAAAGCCAGAAATAATCTTACTTAAACGTAGCGTATTGAGGTATCTTGATACGTGGGTTGACATATAGGGATATCTCACTTCTAATAGAAATTAGCAAATAAAATAGTACTAGAAGGGATTAGTAACAAATAAATGCATATACAGACTCGACAAAATGGGGAAATATAGAAAAATTATACTGACAACAAAAAACTATTGTATTTTAATTTTTATGAACTTTTTTCAATTTGTATTATATTTTAAATTAAATTATAGGCTATAAGTTCAATGTGATAACGACAAGAATATTTAAGGAAAAATTAGTCATCCGATACTATTAATTTTTACTAGCAACAACAATATAATTTATCTTTAAATTATTAAAATACAAAACTATTGTGCAACTTGTTATGAATGATATTGTATACCAAATGATTTTCGTTGGCTTTAACCGTAATATAAAATCTTAATATATCTCATGCGTAAACTGCTTAAATATTTGAACATAAACGGCAAAGCACTTCCCACTGCCTGAGCGGATAGCTGCTTAGGGCCAATTGTTTTCATAATTTTCTAAGTGGTGGTTGGTTGTTGTTTTTATTTCAGCTTAACAAAACTCCAACTGTATGACAATTAATGATCTAAGTGTCAGTCGGTTTGTCAAATATATAAATAAATACTTCAGTACTGTGGTACAAGTAGTCAATGTGTTGTCATTTATTAAATAATATTGCATGTGTGTCAAGGGTACTTTTGTTTGTAGTTTTAATTTTCAAAGATCTCCAAAGTCCATCTAAAACTTTAATAAAATATTATGTAAAACCAATGAGTTTTTATGTCGTTATGCCCATATGGTATTTATTGTTATTGAAATGTAATTAAAATATAATTAAATTGTTTACATATGTACATAAGTAAATACACATCTTCATATGTACATACATATGTATATGCGTAAAAATGATATCAAGTTTTGTTTATTATTAATAAACATTTGTAAAACTTCTTCTTTTTTCGTTAGCTTGAGAGCCTACTCGAACAAATAACCAAATACGAATCATTTAACGATTTAATTTCAAAGACAGTCACAGACTTTATGTTTTAATATTGATCGGTTTTAAATCAATAAAAATCTCCCAAATTATTACACAATTGCAATTTAGCCATAAAATGAATAAAAATAAAGAAAGTCATTAATTTTTAAACCCTTTTAATCATTGTTAATGGGATTTTGTAGAGTGGTCACTATTAAGAACAATTTCTGGCATAATAGGTGGTAAACACAATAAGATTAATTTTCAAAGAAGTACTAACTAACATCATCTACGTGGTTATAAATGACATGATTTCTGCATTCTTTAGTAGTACCACTCCTATGAAAGCAATTCTTTCGACTGTAAAATAAAAAATACGGCTAAATTAAAAATCTTATAATTGAAAAATTATGTTAAAATGTACAAAAATTAGTTACTTTCATCTTTAATCTAAAGATTAGAAGTAGCACTGAAAAATTTAAATTACAACCTTCAATAAATGACCCTTAGTTGATTGTTTGCAAAATTTTCTTTAATTTATATTGTTTGCCAATATTAAAGTCCATTTTTTGACTGACAGTCAAGGACATTATTGATGTTTGATATCTAGTGCCTATTAAAAAGTGTCAATCGAGCGATGTATTAACGATTTAAAAAAAATTTACTAAGAGTTTTAAAAGACAACTTTTTATACCCTTCACCTGTGGTGAAAGCTTATGAAAAGAGCAGTCGATTAAGTCATGTTCGTCTATCAGTCTGTCCGTGTATTGCTTGAAATCAACTTTTAGAAGCAACCATATGGTCCTCAGATCTGTGTATGGTATCAATCTTTTGGAAATATCCGGGAATGAATCGCTATTGAAAGTCAGCACAATCGCCCTATAACTATTTGAGATATGAGCAAAAAAAACACAACTGCCTCTATTTTTTCCCATATTTTTACCCCCAAAATTAAAATTTTTCAACCATAGAATAATTTTTAGGTACACGACTGCCTCTGTTTTTTCCCATATTTTTACCCCCAAAATTAAAATTTTTTAACCATAGAATAATTTTTAGGTACCAATTTTCGTGAAAAAATTTGGATAAAGCGTGCTCTAATCGGTAAAGTTATAGGCAAAAATTTTTTTTGAAAAATATATATTCCAAAAATTTACAAGTTTTTTAAGCTTCTAGTCAACCGAGAGAGCGCAATATAAGCACTATAAAAAATTTAAATTTATGTTGGCCGCCACTACAAAATGGCGGACAATTAATTTATATATGGGTCAAATCTTGTATTTTAAAATGTAACTTCTTGAACCCCCTCAAAATTGGTATCAAATGAAAGTGGAATACAGTAAATTATTAAAAAATGTAAAATCCAAGATGGCGTCTAAAACTACATGGCGGATAAAAATGTTTTAACCCCATCAATATGTGTATCAAATTAAAGGGCTTGACTAGTAGAATACAGTTAACTACGTAAAAATTTAAAATCAACGATAACTTGGGAAATAAAAAGGAAAAATGGCGTATAACATGAAATATAGGTTAAGCTACGATGTGGGATTATACCTATTTACATGATGGTGAAGGTTATTATCAGTTTCGGCACGGACGAATATAGAACTCTTTCTTGTTTTTTTTTTAACTAACATGTATATATAAGTTTTTAGTGACACCTTTTAATATGAGTATTTACTCATATTTTTTTATAAGTATTTTTAGCAATAACGGTAATAAATAATTAGCATATAATTTTTGAAAAATTTTAGAAGTTTATTGACCTTTTATGTTTATCAAATGAAAGTTTATCATTTTGTTTGTAATTTCTACAATATTTATTTGAGATATATTTTAAATTCTTATAGATAAAGGAAACGATTAAACTAAGTCTGTTTGTTCGTGTGTGTGTTGAAATCAATTTATTAGATATGCTTTCGATAATTTTTCTATTGAAAATCAGTTGTGTTGGCATATTAAAACCTGAGATATTAGCGAAAGAACATGATTGCTTCTGTTGTTTACCCAAACAAAGTCAGATTTTCCAGTTTATGCAATTTTATTTTATTTTTTTTTTAAGTCAACCATAACAATATTAAAATTAAGTTTCCTAATATTTAACTAGCGATGAACTAAAATGTCACTTAAATTTAACCTTACTTTTACTAAGGTGTGAAAAATATTGACATATGCTTAACTAAAATTGAATTGCGTGATGAAAAAAATTACCTAATGTTAACAGGGTTTATAAGACTGCATTTATAAAAGGTTTATATACCTTTAATGTCTGTTATGAATCAGGCGGTACATAAAGTCTAACGAGAGTTAGCCTAATTAAAACATTAGTTTAACTAAAGTTGATGCTAAAATAAATTTTGACTGAGACTGTATTTTAACTCAAATGATTTAAGGTTAATCTAAGAGTTTTAATAAAGATAAATTAAAGCTTTACTATTGTTTAATTAATGCAACCATCCCCAGGATTTGAAAACATTAACTATTTTACATACAAAATTAACTCAGTTTAAGATGTTCCTACACCACAAAAAAAAAATTTTAAGCTTTTGGCAACCCCCAAAAAAGTTTGTAACTACGCCATGATGGCCACATAATGAAGTTTGGACCGGCAAATGCCGGTCTTTAACGAAAACTGACAACTTAAGGTCAGATGAAACTTAATAATCTAATTCTTTTATAATTTTTTTTAACAATTTTAAAATGACTGTGTACAATGTTTGTAATTAATATCTGGGAGGGAGATGGTCTTAACATAAACAAACTTACCTCTTTTATCACGAACTGCTGCTGCTGATGATGATGATGACGATGAAGAAGATGAAACGCCAGCAATAGAGGTGTTAAAATTATGAATATTTGTACTAAATGGGTTTTTGGTAAATTTGCTGTTAGTGGTGCTGTTTGTGGTGTTGATTTTGTTGCTGTTGCCATCAGAGTCAACACTGACCAATGTTAAGAAGCTTAACGATAATATTGTAAATGATTTCATTGCAAATGATGTTTTGCAAAATAAGACTACGATTATTTTTATATATTTTTTTTCACTTTATTCTAAGATGACACTTTAAGCTGATTTGACGAATAGATCACGCACGATCTCGACCACGTTTGACAAAGGGGACCTTGCATTTAACAAGGTTGTAATGACAATAAAAGTAGAAAAATCACAGAAAAAAGTATGTCATTTAAAAAATCACTCAAAATTAAAATTTGATTTTGACCGGTTTCTCATTTTTTATTGCTATTTAATATTGTTTTTCTTTTTTTTTTTGTTTAAACAATAAGACAAACAAACTGCTTGGGCGGTGTTAAAGTAAAATAATATAAACCAATGAATGAAATTAATTAATGAAATTATGTTATCATTTCGACTGAGGCCATTCACTTAATGTTGATTTTTCAAATTGCTTGTTTATCTTTCCACCACATAATTTTTCGTACGTTTCAAATTTGAATAAAAAAAATATTATGTAAACTTTTGTTTTTATTTTTTGTCTCAAGACAAGCATCCGCCCTGACCATAAACTTCGTAAATTATTTATGTTTTACATACTTATGTTTTTTTAAATTTATTTTTAATAACAAAATAGATTTTTTCATTTAACATCATTTTAAAATGTGGCGCATACTAAATTGAAACTAAAAAATAAGCAGCATCAAAATGTTATTATTGCAAATAAGAGCTACTCTGATGCCTTTAGAAAGTGCATTGACGTATATTTTGAAGATGACCTTGTCCTTTAGCAGGTGTCGATTTTACGAAAACTAAATATTTGCTTTACAAATCATGTATTATCAAGCTAAAACATATTGAAGATCGATTTGGAATAACTTTTGAATTCTGGTTTATCGCTCTTAAAGTGTAAATTGGTTATTTCACGCGCACTTGGCTTAAAAGTCACCACCACTGAAATCAATTGCATATTCCACCAACAATATCATCAGCATTACGGAGTTTCCACAGATCGTAATTCGTAACTGAACATTTTACAACACAACACTTTTTTTACACTCACTTTTAAACTATTTTTTTATTTTTTTTTTTTTTTTATTACACTTTATCTCTTTTAATGCATCATAAACTTTAGTACTCTATTATGAACTTTTAAGTTCTCTTGTTTATTTGATAATAAATTTTATATGATCCTCTAAAATAAATTTTTTCAAAAACAAGCTTTCATTCGTTTACCAACTGTCGTACATTTTACATCACTCACACGCTTGAGCAGTCTTTTAGTTCATATTTTTAGCCGTTTTTTAAATGAATGCTACGCTTTTTTGTCTGGTTATCATCTCTCCACACCATCGACTAAATTTTCAAAATCATGTAGAGACTGGTTTTTTCACTAAATATTTCTCTACTCATTTCAAAGCTGGTTTTTATCGTGTTTAATTTTATCACTCTCTCCTTATGCTCTTTTTTGTTCATGCAATTTTTTCATCTCTTTGTGAGTGCATTTTTAAAACTTTCCTAAAATGTATTTGTTGGAATTATTAAACATATTTTAATATGTAATAGCAGTTAAGTAGTTGTTTGGCTAATTCAGAAACAGTGTTGTTAACTTTTTTTTATTTTAATTAAAAACTCATTGGATAATATGTATGTGACAGACATTTATTAAAAATTCAAATTAAAAATGTTTTTAAAATAATAACAATAAATAGCATACATGTATTTATTGTATTGTAGAAATTCGGGTCGAATACTTGTAGGCTTAATTCTTTGCTTTTTTATATAAAAACTTAAGATTCCTAAATATTTTAATAGACCGATATTATAGGACTCAACAAAGAGTAGTATAATTATTCGGTTTCCTCTTTCGACTATGTAAATCTTGAGCACAACGTGCTGAACTCTTATTGGTTTCGATATTTGGGCTTAATTAAGACACATACCAGCACCCTTATTCTGTAATTCTCGTGGCTAAAGCTTAATATCGATCGCTAAAAAGCTAAAAAGAAATTCCGGTAAATTATGCAAAATTTATTGCATATTTGTCCAAGCCCTCTTCTTATTCTCACCATTTCTAAAAGCTCCCCCTAAACTGTATTGTTTTTCAGCAAAGATGTCTCATTTCTCAGCAAGACTTACCGATAGTGGAAATTACAAACTTAAAAATGGAAATTTTATTATTATTGCCTTATGCTGATGAAACTTACATGCCTGTCATGGGCTAATTTTCTGTGCTATTGAATAAGTATTAGAGAATAGAAAATTAAAAACATTTTAGCGATAACAATTAAAGCCAAAACTGATTTAATTGTTATATCAAGACACTGGCAAACTAGACAATATACATTAGAGAATTCCATTTGTAGCCAAAAATCTTTAAACAGAATTTTTAGATTTTTAGCGATAGAGACTTACAGAATAAGATTGCAGGACATATTTATTCACCATGTTATTGCAGTTCTGTGAGCATATTTTTGTTTATATTTTTATTGTAAATTAATGTAATAATCAATAAATTAATTTATACATTTTTTTTCTGTAGAAGCTACCAATTGTGACGGCGAAATATTGCATTATAATAAAATAATTTTTTATATAAAAAAATTATCAAAAAATTGAGCTCGCTAATAAGAACAACATATTGATTATACATACAAAGAACAAATTATATAAATAATATTTTAGATTTTAATTTTAATAAACGATATTTGAATTTTTATTTTGTCGAACTTTTCTGTTTAAACTAATACTTAAATTTTTAATCAGGCTTGAGTTCATATATTCATATATTAAAAATATAATTTTTCAGATTTATTCTTTCATTTATCACAATTAAAAATTCTTTGTAAAAATAAAGAATGTTAATATGACACTTACGTAATAAATTATAATTAATACATATAAGTTGCATTCACACCAAACCAGTAGTTGTTAAATTGATTTTTACTAAAACTTATCAAGAACGGCTGTATTACGAAAAAATATGATACCCAAAGTTATTCAAATCTCGATATCGTGCAGATATGTGCAATAATTTTAGTTTTACCAACTAACAAAAATCCAATAAAATATTTTGTTTGGTAGTTAATACTCGGTAAATTGATAGTTTTGCAACAACTATGTTAATGAAAAATAGACTAGTTTCTGACATGTTTTCTTAGTTCATTTTGGCCAACAAGAAGCCCATTTAAATGGCATGGTGGGTCGAGCAAAATAAAGATTATGCTTCTGACAAAAATTCACTAAGTAACCGATAGACCCAATTCTAATGGGAAATCAAACGAATATCAACTACGGTATCAATTTCACTACAGTATGTTGAAAAACTTTATGGTAGGGTTAGTAGAATGTGCTGTTATGAATTAAATAGAGAAGATAGATTATTGGCTTTAAAATAAGCATAATTTCAAAAGTGAAAATAAGACAAAATAACGTTTTTACAATATATTTGCAGTATATTATCCACAAAGCAAACAAAGGCATTTTAACAAATTCTTAAAGATTGTAATAAAATTTAAAAGAGTCTATTTGTTGATAGGAAGCCAAAGCTAAAAATATTAATTAATTTACTAAAAAAAACCCTAAAATAAGATTAATACACATACTTCTTTTTTCAATATTGACAACACAAACATTTTAATCTCATTTGAATTTTGTTTCTTCTTTATGTTACAAAAAATTTGGCCGGTTTTTTTTATCGATACTGTTGCCATTAAATTTTGGAGGTGATCTTACCAGTCGTTACATCATTTTACACAGCAAAAGTATGCAAATCAGTGAGATCCAAACTTTTGTTGCAGTGTTCTCTTTTTTAACTCACCACTATTTAGTTTGTGTGCATTAAAAATGGTTTTTTTTTTCGATAAGTCTGAGTTGGTTGGGAAAATAATAATACTCTTGCCCAATTCACAGCCTACCGTAGAAGTTGTACGTTGTAAGAAATCAACCTTAATATATTAGAAGAAAAAAACAGCGATAGGATTTATTTCTCCATCTCTGATGTATTTATACGACGTTATACAAACAATGGTCAAATTGTTAAATGTGTTGTATTGTACAAAATACAAGTAAAGGAATTATCAACAAAATATACATCTAAATACATCCGACGACGTACAAATCCTACGATAGATTGTGAACTGAGCCTCTGTTTGTTTTCTTCTTTTAAAGATATACTTGCGACTTCCGGCAAGAAAAAAACACTAGGGGGAGTTAGACGTTTACTTAAGCGTTAAAAATTAACATTTGATTTTTTATAACAGAATGTAGAGACTGAAAAAGCATATTAAATAAATACTGTTCAGAAGTACATTAACAAAACCGGCATTTAAATAGACGATTCAAAATACAATGGGGGTTGTGAGTTAAACAAATGTTTTCAAAATGAAATAAATATGTTCAAATTGAACTCAGCTGGTTAGAAGTGCATTAAATAAATGTTTTGCATAAATATTGCTAGCCTTGCCGTAATATATTATTGTTATTATTTTATTTATTGAATATGAAGAAAAATATTTTAACATGAATTATTAGGAAAAAAATTTACCAATATTCCGTACTTTGTTATGTGTGTATGTAATTTATTTATTATTATTTATATTTAATTATTATTTCTTCAATTTTTTTGATATTTTTCTGAATAATTTTCTATTTGTTTTAAAATTTCGATTTCAGTTTTTGTAGAAAGTTATTAGTAAACGCTTAGCAATTTATTAGGTGTTTTAGGGCACCATGTTTTTTGCTTAATTTGTAAACAACCAATCTAAATGTTTATAAAATATTTAAGTACATATGTATGTATGTATATTTAACATGAAATTATTAGGCAATTTTTTAACTTGACCGATGATTTGCAAATATAATTTTGCTTGTAATATACCAAAAAGATGCTACTATTCAAATATGTGTGTGTAAATGTCGGTATTTATAAGTGAAGGTTAAACAGATTTACAAAGATCAGACGTTGCCCAGCCAGCAATTTTTGAAATTTCTAATCAAATTCGAGTCTTTTTAAACTCTTCAGCGCGATTAAAAATGCAGAATATGAGCTCATTTTCTGATCGTAAAAGATACTTTGCTCGGGAGAAAAGTGTCCCTAGCCGCGACTCTTCTTGATGTTTCATTAATTATTCATTTTTTTAGTCACCTTAGAGTCATTTTCGATCCCTTTTATTATGTCTATTATAGCGTTTTTCGATTCGTTTTCTAGTCATTTATCAGTCTTCTTTCTCTTAATTTGTAAGCCTTTTTCGAGTCATTTATTAGTCATATTTCTAAACGCTCACGAGTCTTTTTTTAAGTAATTTTTTGGCCGTTTTCTTATTTTTTGGTAGTGTTTTTATAGTCATTTATGATTGTTTTTCGAATTATTGATCAGTCGTATTGCTAATCGGATTTGACTCTTTTTCTAGGTTATTACAGTAAATTTTCTTATTCCTATGTTCACACTGACGTAATTTCTAAAAAAAGCACTTGATTTTGTTCATTATTCTTTAACTACGCAGTGGTAGTAGAATAAACAAAATCGAGTCAATTTTTAAAATCACGTCCATATAAACCTGGGGTAACATTAAATTAAAATATATTAAACTCATATTCATTTGATGTATATACATAATACATCAAAGTTTATTTAAACGAAATTTAATTTTTTATTAAAATAGTTGTTTAAATAAAAATTAAAGTCCAGCTTTAAGAATTTTAACAACATAAAAATTATATGGTTGTTATAACATTTCACAATAAAACGATGTGTACACCACGATATTACTTTTATAAATGAACAAAAATATAACTTTTTGATATTTACTGAAGAATACGCAAAAATTGTCCCGTTAGACTTAAGAAAAAGCAGTGTTAAATTATCTATAATGATCACAAAATGCAAAAAATAAGCATATTTCGAAAACCCGCATGATCTGTTTTCAATCAATCGGTTTTAAATCTTCCAGATGCGCAAAATATAATAATAAATAACGGATATAATGCTCACATTTTAAACGCCTGGTTGATCGATTTGCGATTGCAATACAATTTGTTATTGTATTTTTAATCAAACTCTTTTTAATCAATAACGCGAATCATTTGCGAGTCCCTTTTTAATCGTGTAAGTGACTAATCAGTTTTTGATCACCGAAAGTACTCAAAAAAGACTCAGCATGGTGATTTTTAAAAAAACAATCATTTAAATGCTAGCTGGGTGGTAGCCAACATTACTCGACTCTTGCAAATAACTACAGGCATACATACATAAATGCTTCAAATATATAAGTATATGTACGACATACATCAGCGATACGTATGCAAAAAAATTTTGCAGAATTGTGCACATGTTAATTATAAAGGGTCTCACAAAACGAAAGGTTAATTTCAATAACATGAAAACCAAATTTATTATACCCTTCACACAGTGAAAAAGGGTATATATAGGTTTTGTCATTTCGAGTGAATTTCTACAATTTTTATTTCCGACTCCATAAAGTATATATATTTTTTTAAAGCTTATGAATAGGGAGTCGATTCAGCGTTTTCAGTCTGTCCGTCATACATACAAACGTGGTATACTGGTCAGAGCGAACGTAGCATCGAATCCCAGCTGAGCCAAACAATTTTTTTTTTCTTATTTTATATACATATGTATTACATATTTATATTTTTATTGTTATTTTTTTTACTTTTTTTTAAACATACATACGTAAACTCAATTTATTTATAATTTTACAATGGGATGTTTTTTACATATATTTTTGTTTTTTATATGTATGTATGTACATATAGGTATTTCATATGAGATGAATAGTGATACAAACAATTAGTAGTAGTAGTAGTAGTAGTAGTAAAGTTCTCTTTATTTACAATTAAATATAATAAGATATATGTAGATACAAATATATAAGTATAAAAACAAATATTTTATTGCAAAAAAGAAAGTGAATGTGAATGAATGAACATGAATGAACAATGTTATATAAAACGTCTGTCAATTAAGCATAGTAAGTTTAGCTATCAAAGATTTTTCAAAGCTTTTAATTGAATTCTTGTAGTAAATTATTTTCTATATTCAAGTGAAATTTCTAAGTACTGGACTAAATATTCCCAATCCAATGTGTTAACTCCATTTAATATTTGAATCATTTCTGTTAAATTTAATGTCGTCTTTCCAAAACTAGCAAGTCGAAACTCTCGAAACACAGGACAATGACCTAGGAAATATTCCATATCCTCCACCACATGAAAATTACAAAGCTTGCATACTCTATCCGCTTCTGTTGACCCAAAAGTATTGCCATTTAACAAAATTAGACCACATCTTGCCTTAAAAATCCAAGTAATATTTTTTATTTTGGTTTGATCTTTAAAGTAAAAGATACCTCTTGTATGATCTAAGTTCTTGTATATTCTAGAGGTTGTTTCCTGGTTATACAAAAATTCAGATTGTTGTTTCTCCCATATTGCTTTCCAAAGTAGATTGCATTGATTTCTCCAAAGATGTTTATTTGGTTGTATATTTGACCATGGAATACTACAGTTTTCCGCAATTGTTTGCAGTTCTCTAACCCAGAAAAGTTTCTTTCGTAACAATATTTGTGTAATTTGAGCCGGAAGTCGGTTGGCATGATATTCGAACATAACTCTTTGTATGTACTGTAAGTGTAATTGCAAGGTGTAAAAATGGTTACTAACAATATCAGTCTCTAACATAAGCGCATAATTTGGTGTATGTTCTGGTAGGTTTAAAACTTTTTTTAAAAAATAACGCCGTAATTTATTGACGTGTTCAAAGTGTCCGAAACCCCACACCTGTGCCGCGTATGATTGAATTGACCTACATACGGCTAAAAAAAGGTTCCACTTTTGCTGTAACCGAATTTGTTTATTTGATATAAATGATTTCCAGGTTGTATGTATAGCGACTTTAGCCTGATTATTTCTGCTTTCAATATGTTTTGAAAATTTCATTTTTGGCGTTAAGATTACACCCAGATACTTGTACTCATTAGTGATTTCTATAAAATTTCCTTTAAACTTCCATTTTTCTTGATTTTTCAAGCGTCCTCCATTTCTGAATATTAATATTTGCGATTTGTTTAGGTTCACCTCAAGATTCCATAAATTACAGTAGTCTTCTAAGTTATTAATCATTCTCTGAAGGGTATTTATATCATCTGACAGGATGACTATATCATCTGCATACATTAATAGACGGAGAGGTATGCCTTCTATATTTATACCCCCAGTTAGGCAGTCATGTAGATCGTTGACATATAATGAAAATAAAAGTGGTGACATCAAGCAACCTTGTTTTACTCCCGAATTCGTCTGAAAATGCTCTGACCTTTCTTCACCGTTCCATATCGCATACTTAGTGTCAGAGTAAACAGCCTCTAGCCATTTAACGAATTTGTATGAAATACCAATTGAGTACAAACAATTATTATTGCATGACTACACGTTGTGAAGGATCTGTAAGATTCGGCACGGCCGAATATAGCTCTTTTACTTAAATAAAAAAGGTATACAGGATAGGATTATGTGAAGAATGTGAACTTTTTGTCGAAATCGCTTATTACCATTTTGTTTAAATATGCACGGATAGTTGACTTCAAATATCTCGTGCATTATGCTTATTGTTTAATTAGCTGTATGGCATGCGGCGCCGCCCTGTTGCAACCAATTAATACTATACAGCTTAGACATACTACAGTATGATAATGATTTGACGGCACTCTTACCACTATGCTCGCGGCACTTAACATATTACAGTTGGCAATCTTACCTACATTAATTCTTGGTTAATGTAAATAAACCTTGCTAAGGAGCTCCGGCTATCAACTTCTTAGCATCAATCACCAAACCATAATTCTGTTTCCATTAATATGGCAACAGCAAGCCAGCAACATCAATGGTTGTCCGAAGTTGGACCAAGACCGGGCATCTGCCACTAAATACACTTGACTCTCAAGTGGGAGTAGAGGATCCACCTCTCTACCCTGTTATAATATCGCAATATCGAACACTAGTTATAGTCACTGGTTGACCAGTCTTATTTTCAAAGATCTAGATGTAGAGTTTGAAAACCTTGTTCTGAAGTAGGGCGTATTCTAAAGAGTCTTTTGCATCAATCGAAAAAAATAGTAGTCAGAAGGAGATCTGAGGCTCAAGTACGGCATTGGAACGTGATCGAAATTTTAAAAATCTTAGTAGAATGTCTATACCAAAAGCACAACCAACTCGATCGTTTTAGTAAAATTTTAATCATGATGGAATGCCGTAATTTTCACCCTGGACTATAAGGCGGTTGAGGCAAAACTTAACAACCACTAGTTTGTGGCCGATTTTTGTCATGATGCAATATTACGGTTTTAAGTCTGACCTCATATTTATGAAATTTTTCGGTCTTAACTTGCTTTAAACAGGTTTTCTATAAGATATTTGACTTTGGTATCGATTAAGTTAGTTGATCGGGCAACACATACGATGTATTACGCTTTGAATTATGTCGATGTTATGTTGATACATTTTCAATTCAAAATTCTATAACAAAAAATAATAACTGCTTAAGTTGATATAAGCTAAAGATGAGAAATTACAGCATTGCAATCCCGTAATTTTAAACTACCCTCAGGCGAATTTTCAACTATTTTGACAACTTTTTCAACGAAAAATATTATCTGGAATAATAACTTATTTCAGCTCGGAACTTATATAATAGTCATTATTCTAAAGGGAATCTATTTATAAAGATCAAATCAAAAATATAAAAGTGCCTTCCTGAAAAACTATTTAACAAGACATAAGCAGTTTTTTCTTATGGCCACAAAAGTATTAAACAATTTAAAAAAGAATAATAAATTTTTAATTTAAAAAACATTTATGATAAGGTCTTTATTTATAGATAACGTTTAATTCGATTTGATATAAAGAGAAAATTTAAGATAATTTTGTCACTATTGCAAAAATGTATAAATTTTTTTAACAATATTTATTAATTCCACACTTATAAAATAAGTTTGAAAGTTATTGAATTTTTTTAAAATTTTTTTTTTTTTTTATGGATGACTGTTATTACCAATTTGTATTTACTACTACTTATTTTGAACTAATACAAACTTGGTTTGACGTTTAACTATCTTTCCATATGTATTTGTGTACTCTTCACCAACAGAGTGGCTACTTCAATGGTCATCCTCCTCTGTTCGGCTTCGATGAGTTTTACAAGATTTTTTCAAACAAATTTGTTTAAAATTATTTGCAAAAGAAATTAAACCAAAAATAGCGAAAACCTGATACTGTTGTATAATAGCAACAACAAACACTGGCAAGTTTATTAAATTTCAAAAAAATTTAATTCAATAGATGTTGAAAAACAAAAATTACTTCAAATATATGTAGAGAAACTACCCAGCAAAAAAACTACTAAGCTGCTTCCCATTTTAAAAATAAAATTGCTATTAATCGAAAAATTTTATATTATGCAAAATAATTTTGAACAAATTTTAGTTTTTTTTCATATAGTACTTAGGTTACAAATTATAACAACAAATAGGTGAATTTACCATTTGTTATTTTCAGTTTTTTTTGTGAGAGTTTTTCACAGCATAATTTACCGCTTTTAAAAATATGTTTGGAAAATCATAGCTGCCATATAAAATACATACATTCATATGTCCATATGTAAAAAAAAGCGTTAAAACTGTACAAATTTATAATTTTTACCTTTACTTTGCAATCACGGCACTGTGTAAAATGGCCCATGAAAAATATCCTCAATATGAATACCGGACAAGAAAAAATTCTACAAAGTGCAACAACATGATAAAATGGAGCGATTTTGCTTTTATTTACATTTTTTCATTAAGGTGTTTTTTTTAATTTTTGCAAAAAATACAAAATCACGCGAAAAATATAAAAATTAAAGAAAACTTAATAAAACACTTGTCTAATTCACAATTATGTCCTAAGTGTCGTTTTGTCATAAATTTATTATTTACCAAAAATAATTTTTTTTGTTGCAGATTTTTGTTTGGCTTTAGGTCATTAAAATTCAATTTTGTTGTTTTATTTTTAAAGAAAAGATTTTAAATTTCTTAATTTATTTTATTCCAATATTTCGACGTACTTCGTAGATCGTCATCAAGGATATGTAACAATATTTTTTTTATATAATTTTATATCGAGTTGAAAAACAATCTAATTTATTTATAAGTTAATTAATAAAATTGAATTTTTATGACCTAAATCAAACAAAAATCTGCAACAAAATATACAAACAACAAAACAAGGTTAACAATACTTATTTAACATATTTTTATACCCTTCACCTGTGGTTTTTTTTTAAATTTTTGTAAAAAAAATTTTTAAAAAATTTAAAAAAAAAATATACAAAAAATAATAAAATATAAATAATATTTTAAATAAAATAAGATCAAATTTTTTTGGCTCAGCTGGGATTCGATGCCACATTTAGTCTAACCAGTATATACATATGTACGTATTTTATATGAGATGAATGGTGATACAAACAATTGTTATTGCATGACTACACGTTGTGAAGGGTATATAAGATTCGGCACGGCCGATTATAGCACTGTTACTTGTTTTTTAATTTGTATTGTTTATTGTAAACATTTTAGACCCTTTTAAAATTTAAAAAATTTTTTTTATTTCTTTATTTGTTGAGTTTTTATGTTTTTTGAACTTTTATTAAAAAATTTAATACAGGCTTTTGAGTTTATTTTTCTAAACATTCTTATTTTACAAAGAATTTTTTTATATTGTGATAATGAATGAATTTTAAAAAACACAAGACAATACACAAGACAAATTCCGAATTTAGCATCCGTGAGTACAATATTATACAGTCAATAGGATGCAGTAGATAATTTTATGCAAAAAACTTTAATTTAAAGTAGTCAGCGATTGGAATTTACCACTGTTTAAAGTCCCTGAAGGTGACCGAAGGTTCTTTCGAAGTCGTCGGTATAATTGTTATATTTTTATTATTTTTTCAGGGTTCAATTTTATTGTATATTTGGGACATCATCTCATAACAACAAGTAAAAGTTCTAGATTCGGCCGTGCCGAAAAAAAAACGAGGTGGTCGTGGTTTTTGCCTCATATCTCAGTTGCTTATGTACCGATTTTTCTGATTTTCAATACCGATCTGCTTCAAAATATTTCCAATATTTTAATACCTTAGACAGGTCCAGGTCCAGTTGATTTCAACATACACACGGACAGACAGACAATGATTAATCGACTCCCCTATTCATAAGCTATCAGAAAATATATACTTTATGGGGTCGGAAATTAAAATTGTAGAAACTTCACAGGGAATGACAAACCTATATATACCCTTTTTCACTTTTGTGTGAAGGGTATAAAATATTACGCTAAGAATTTGGGCCACATTTATTTTCAATATAAGGTAATTTTTTTATTTTATTTTATATATGTAACCTCATCGCAACAGCTGATTAGGTAGTATAATGTAAAAATATCTTGTGTTTATTTATTTATGCAGGATCGAAAAGTGAAATTTCCGTTTCAATATTGAATAAATGTTCTTTTTTGATAGGTTAGGTTGGAAAACGATAACAAAAGTGCTAAATTTATTTATATTTGTTGTTTTTACACCCTTTATAATGGGTTCCACATTTGGCGTTTTTTTTTTATTATAAAGCTATGTATATTATGCGCATGCAAACACTACTTAATGTAACAACTCGGTTAAAACAATTCAAACTGAAAGTTTCCCGTACAAAATAAAAAAAGGTTTTCATAACTGTTTGGCTGATCGTTTTCGCTTTTAAATGACAATGTGTTAAACTCTATATAAAAAAATTATATTTTTTATTTTTTCATAAGAAATCGAATTTCTGCAATTGGACAAAAATTTTGTTGAAAACAAATAAGTTAATAACACTAGCTCCTTTAATGCGTAATGTTCAATTAATCCAAAGTGGTTTAATCTTTATCTGTTGTTCTTTACTGTTACAACGTTCGAAAATTCGACAAGAAACAAGAATTTTGACATCCTTACAACCCATAATACGAATTTAACAATCGATAGCAAAAAAAAAATTGCGAAGATAAAATTTTATATTTCCTGTTTTAAGATAACATCAAACAATTTTGTTAATTGCTTCTTCATTCTACATCCTGCTTAGAATAACCCAGTTTAAGAATCATGTCATATCCTTCCGTCATATACTTATATTAATTTTTTTTTTTTGCTGGGAAAGTACAATATAGCTGTTAGAGTTAGCAAATAATAAAATTTTAAACTATTGTTGTAGTTGATAAATGACCTCAGTTCAAAGATGCGTAAAATTCAAAATGATATCAATGAATGAAATTCTAGTACCGACAAACTACAACTATCTTACGTTTTTCAGAGTGAAAGACAGACAGACAGGCTGAAATACGTACTTTATATACCTCAAAGCAGCAAAGAAAAATAATCAAAATATTGAATGAAAAACTGAATGGAAATATTGACTCAATGTGCATGTAAATTTTGCAAACACTACAATTCAATATCATTTGTTTTAAATTCTGTTTACAGTTGTGGTTAAAAATATAAGTAAGCAATTGTTTATCAGTGTTTAGTTTTTAAAATGCGGCTTTAGTTGTAGTATTTTAAAAAGATATTTCGCTAATTGCTATACTAATAAAAACTATTTTCTTTTAAATAGAAACTAATATTTTTATTCCAAATGACAAAAGTGAATAGCAAGTCATATTAATTCATCTGGTAGTTTTTGTTTTATGAAATTTTTTTGTTTATATTTTTTATATGTATGTATATGAATTTGGAAATCTATATATATAAAAATGAAACTCTGTGTGTGTGTGTTAGCTATAGACTCCGAAACTGTAACACCGATCGATCTCAAACTTTGGTAAGTTGTTGTACACATACCAGGGAGTGTTTATGGGTGGAAAAAAGTGGGCGGGGCCACGCCCATAAAAAATTAATTATCAGTTTTAGCTACTTGCACATGACTGATTTTTCTGAAACTTTGCACACATATTAAGCTGTCATGACTTTATAATTTCGTGATAATAAAAGTGGGCAGTGCCACGCCCATAAGATATAAGTAATAATTTTTAGCTCCTTGCACTAGATCGATTTGTCTGAAACTTTGCACACACGTATTGAGCTGTCATGACTATATAATTTCGTGATTAGAAAAGTAGGCAGGACCACGCCCATAAAAAAAGTTATAATTTTGAGGTACTTGCTCTGGACCGATTTTCGTGAAACTTTGCAAACATATTGAGTTGTCATGCCTATACAACTTCGTGATTAGAAAAGTGGGCAGTGCCACGCCCATTAAAAAAAGTTATACTTTTTAGCTTTTTGCACTTGATATTCAATTAAAAATCAGAATGCATTTTTATTCATTAAGGGGCGTAGCAACGCGCGCCGGGCTTTTCTAGTTTGAAATAAATGAGGGAAGATTTTTTTCCCTATAAAAACTTTTCAGTTTCAAACATTTACTGAAATAATTGATCTTTTAAAAATGTCACAAAAAAGAAAAAAAAAATTTTTTTCGAATATGACGTATGAAGAGATTGAAGCACTTATGGCAGAATCAGTAGATAGTTTTAAGTCTGAAGGTGATTTTGACTTTTACAATGATGATAATTTGGAAGACTCAAATGTTTAATTATTAAATAATGATTTTTCTCGAATTGATGATTGCGTTAAAAATTGGATAATGCAGAAAAAAATGCTTTTCTTTTCGCCGAGAACAACAGGGTGAAACAACCTACAGCGGTAAATTCCAACAATAGAAAGTTGAGAATAAAGTCAGCGAGATCTCCGTTGCTAAAGGTGGATGATGGTAACCGTACAACTGCGTCCAAAGCTGATAGTTTTAGCGGAAATGTCAAAAATACTTCTTCAGAATCTTCAGAATTTAAAATAATTTTGTGTAGAAAATATGTCTGGAACTTGCAAAAAATATTGTAGTTTTTCAAGGAGAAAGACAATTATCACAAAAATTCAAAGAGTTTATCACGCCTTTCCGCTGCTTTACATATTTTTTCATAGAAGATTTATTGAACAAACGGTCTGTTGACCGATATCCGTGTGTTGAGAGTTACTGGGCAAAACATTCCTTGGAGGCAGTACGAAATACAACAACATCAAAGCAGTTTTTTTTTTAAATATCTTAATTTCAATAACATTACACAAACAAAAAAAACACAAGAGGCAGGATTGATATGTCATTGGTAAATTTAAAGCAGCTATTCCAACTCATTTATGGAAAATATTGCAAAAATACTCTTCATTTAAAAATACCATACTTCTGACTTGAATTGGCGGATGTACTTTCTCATTCGAAGACTTCAAAGCCTAAGTGCACAATGGCATCCGGTTTGACGGAATTGCACATATGCCCTGATATTTTGAATCGCAGTGGTAAAAAAGAGTGCAAATGCACAATGGCATCCGGTTTGACGGAATCGCACACATGCCCTGATATTTTGAATCGCAGTGGTAAAAAAGAATGCAAATTTTGCACTAAGTGTAAATAAAATGTGTGCTTATCGAATAAGTAATAAATAATCGAATAATGATCGTACTAAATGAGCAAAATAGATCATATTTTAAATTATTTCAATGCATTTAGCAAGTTCGCCTTTTGGCGGGCGACATGTTTGCTCAATTCACAGGCTGTCGTAGGTGTTGTAAGTCGAAGTTGTTGTACACATTTCGTTGATAATTTCTACATTGAGTTTTTATACAACACTTTCAACAATTTTACCTATGTTAATAGAAATGAATTTGTTACGACCTGGTCGTAATTAAGAATTTTTTTTTTTTGCTGAAAGATAAGTTTTTAAGATTTTTTTAGCTTTTTACTTAAAACGTATTTTTTTCTTTTCCAACCCCTACACTTGTACAATTTTTTTAGTTCAAAATAAAACTGACCGGTTATATGGTTAAATTACTTACATATATAAACAATTTTCAATCTTTCTTTCGGCACTGTGTGTGTGTTCTTTACATTTAACTACAAAAACTTTTGCCAGTTTTTTTATAGCCTTCACACAGTGAAAAAGGGTATATATAGATTTGTCATTCCGTGTGAAATTTCTACAATTTTCATTTCCGACCCCATAAAGTACATATTTTCTGAAAGCTTATGAATAGGGGAGTCGATTAAGCTCTGTCAGTCTGTCCGTCTGACCGTCTGTCCGTGTGTATGTTGAAATCAACTTTTTGAAGCCCCCCGACATAGGTTGGACCCGGGTAAGGTATTAAAATATCAGAAATATTCGGGAGTAGATCGGTATTGAAAATCAGAAACATCGGTATATAAACAACTGAGATATGAGCAAAAACCCACGACCACCTCGATTTTTTTTTTTCACAAAAACAACATTACAACAACAACATACATACATACATACAAACGTGTATACTGGTAAGAGAAAACGTGGCATCGAATCCCAGCTGAGCCAAAAAAATTTTTTTTTTAATTTTTTTAAAATTTTTTTTTTTAATATTTTTTTATTTTTTTTTTTCATTTTTTATTTAATATATTATTTATATTTTTATTATTTTTTTTTAAATTTTTTTTTAAATTTTTTTTTTGTTTTATATATATTATATACATAATAATTTTTTTTTTAACTTTTTTTAAAATTTTTTACGTATTTCATATGTACGTATTTCATATGGGATGAATGGTGACACAAACCACTGTTATTGCATGACTACACATTGTGAAGGGTATATAAGATTCGGCACGGCCGAATATAGCGCTCTTACTTGTTTTTCGAATTTAATTTTTTTGCGCTTTCATACTTTTGTGCGAATAGTAATTTTTTTCTACTATCATTTTACCAAACTTTACCCAGAAAGAACGGGACCATACCTATTGTGATCTATAAAAACTAATAAGATAATGCCATCAATGTTTTGTCACCAACAACATGAGCCGGATATTCTATCAACTCTGTTAAATAATTTAAAATTTAATATAGAGAAATTAATTTATTTGGCAAAATTCTGAGTCCCAAAACACATACAAATTCATTTATTTTTTTAATATTTAAAAACATTGTACAATATCGAAATATGTTTATCAGTATGGATTTACATAGAAATTTCTTAAATTTAATTTAAAATTAAAAAAATATATTGAAATGTATGTACAATTTACCTTTAACTCCTCTTAAACATTTTGTGAAAAAAGCATACATATGTTTGTTTCATAACTGTGTTAAATATTTTTCTCAACTATTTCTTTTTCTTTTTTCCCTTGCCACTCTTGCCCTTTTTGCCTTTAGAGAATTCTGCTAGAGCAGCATCCAATTCAGTTTCATTGATTTGCGTTTCTGTGGTTACATGTTGTTTGGTTATCGTAACTGGCATTTTAGGTGTCTTCAATTCAATTTCAATATTATTCTTCTTACGTTCACTTTTTTGTTTGCTGCCCAATTTTACCAGGAATACATCACTATCAGTTTCTTCACAGGTCTTGTAGCAAACCTAATATAGTAAGGAAGGGGAGAAAAATGCTGGTTAAAAAATACAAGCAAATTGGTTTTCTCGAATACGATTTATAACCCACAGTAACGATATCAGTAGTAGTTAAATGAAAAAAAAATCATAAAAACAAGTAAGAGCACTTAATTCGGCTGTGCCGAATCGTTAATACTCACCACCAATTTTGTGTACTTTTATAGCACAAAATGTATTTGTTTGTTATTAACATAATCGCTATGAAATAATTTCTTCATACTAAAATATGTATCACTTTCTTTGTATAACTTCGATATGCTAGTAAAGTGTTTTCGTAAATTTAGTCTTTCAATGAAAGTGGGCGTTAAAGTAGGTGTGTCAATATAGTTTCTGCTAATAAATAAAAAATATTTCAAAAAATTATTCTTCCAAAAAATTTGTCCATAGAGAAATTATATGAATTTGAAATAAACCGTAAAGGTAAGGAGGTAAGCGTTAAAGTAGGCGTGTCACCTGGCATAACAATGACATTGACTAGTAGGATATATGTAGCAAATTTCATTATCATACCTCTAATATTGTCGGTTTTATGAGCTTTTAAATTTCATTAACAGTAGATAACGTAAAAAGTGGGCGTTATAGTAGGCGTGTCGAAGTTGTTACTGCTAATAAATACAACTTAGATATTTCAATATAGTTCTTTATCATTCTAAAATATTTATTCATAAAGAAATTATATGGGTTTGAGATAAAGCGTTATATGGGAGGTGGGCGTAAAAGTGGGCGTGTCACATTTATTTTCCGTTAGAACAAAGCCTTAGACCAAAAAGCATAGTTTGGAATATTTCAGAATCATACATCTAATTTTGTCAGTCTTATTACGTTTTTAACTTTAAATATACCGAAAAATACACTGTGCGGTATATATTTTCGTACATTTCGATCTACAACTCCTTTCCTAAATATTGCTTTTACTTAGGATACATTAAAGCGTTAAGACACAATTGCATTTTATTTTATGTTAGAAGGAAACGGTTATTTTGAACTACTCTTATATTACGAGCTATAACTGTCTTCCTAATATTCCGTTTTAACCCATTTTCAATACCAAAAAAACCTTGTATATAAGAATTATTCTGGCAAAATTTGAGCCCCCTAGCTATTTCGGTCCGACCTCTATCGTGCTTTCAACAGACGGACGGACATAGCTAGATCGTCATAAAATGAAACCTCGATTCAGAATATATACGTTATGGGGTTTAAAATGGCTATTTCGATGTGTTACAAACGGAATGACGAAATGAATATACACCCACCATTTTTTTGGTGGCGGGTATAAAAATCATATGATCATATTTAACAACTTGCAGCGCACTTGTAGGTTTCACAAAGTGGCTTAAAGGTAGGCATTTACTGAACGAGTTTCAATTTGCGTGTGACAAATAAGCATGTAACAACAGTAAAGTTTTCCGAACCAATGAACTTGTTTTTCAATCACAATTTTCTGTTACATATTTCAAGCAAAATAAAAAGCAGAACAATATTAACAAAATCGTTGAAGGTTAAACTTTCTACTGCCAACTGTTTACGCTGAATCGTAGTTTTCCGTAAGTTCATTTTATAAAACTCTGTTAAAATGTACAACGTTTAGTGGACAAAATCGAGGTGGCAAGTTAGTTAAACAATCAGTCAGCTTAGCCGAGAACATAGTCGCTGTTCATGAAAATTTGTCTTTCCCAAATCCCGACAAATTTGGCAAGTTATGAGATGGAACGCATAATCTCAAAATTTTCAATTATAGACAGTTGGTTAATGGCTATTTCAGTAAGCATAACTAATACATATAAGATAAAGCTAATCTAGAAAATTTTTACGAGTGGGTCAATTCTCGTTCTTAAATAATGTTTAGCTAAAAACATAAATTGAAAAATTAATTTATGGAGAACACGACATGCTTGGAAATTTCGAATAAGTAAAAACCTCACATCGATCTATTCATATTAGGAAACATAAATAATGTTAATTCGGTTTAACCAAATATTAATGGCGTTATGCATAATAACAAACCAAGTGCTATTTCCCTATTTCCATAAGGGAAAGATAGCAGCTCGTTAATTAGCACACAGTTGCTTTTATGTATAACGCCATAAATGTATACTTATATTTGATCAAAGAAATTAAAAATATTGTTGGTATCCTTCCCAAATTTTAAGAATTAATATAGGCCATTCACATACATATTTATTTTATAGGATTATTTAATATTTATCGCACATTTTAACAGCCATCTGCTGCTATAAATCTATAAGATTTCATAAATTGTGCACAATTGCAGTAAAATTAACAAAACGTGGGAAGAAATGTTGTAAAAAATTAAAGATAAATGTAACAAAATATATACATACATATGTTTGTTAAACATAAATCTGGACTTTTAATAAAACATTTGCCGATTATTTATGTTGTAACCGAATCGAAATACAAAATAGCTTACGTTGAAAAGTATTCAATGTGTTAACGCAGGTTTTCATATATTCCTTAAACTACCAAATTTTTGAGTTGGGTTTAGAAAGACAGTAGGAACGAATACAAATCAGCTATCAAAATTTCGGTTGTAAGTCTTGTAGTATGTTCTGATGATTTTTCCTGTTCGAACCACTTGTTCTCCAGTCCCAAATCTTCTAATTTATGTAGAAGAAACTCATTAAGCATGACCTTGTACGCTCTCCATTCACAGTAGTCGCTTGGCCCGCGGCTTTTCCGAAAAAAAGTCATGATTACGTCTCCAGCGTAAAACTTCACAATACAGTAACTTTGAACAGGAGTAATGACCCTTCGTGTGCCACAGAAGCGATAATTTAGCCTATTCACGTATCAACTGAGATGGAAATGGGTTTTTTCGCTCATGATAATTTTCAATAAAAAGTTTTCTTTGAGATTAATAATGGCTTGAGAGTGGGTTACACGTCTTTGGTGGTCAATAACTAAAAGCAAAGCTAAAGCACTTTGTAAGGGAATATCTTCAAGCCTTCAAACAAAATTATCTGTAGAAACCGCACTTCATTGGTCAATATTCTGAGCTATTCTGTGAAACCTTAAGCCACAGCTGCGATATTCTCACCAAAATGGTTGCTCCGGTGCCTGCCAAACCTGACACCATTTTATGTTGTCTAACACTGTTCCAGGCGAGCAGCTCAATATTTTAAAGCTTGGTCATTTGGTAATGGAAGACTTGAAAATCTAAGTCTTAATTCACACCGCGCCAATATTACTGAAGAGGTAAGAATACAAATCGAAACAATATTTCGGGTTCTTGAAGAGAATAGCGAATCATTTCTTATTGACTTTTTTTTAAAATCTGTTTACTTCACAAATGTCAAAGAATAACTGTAGAAACCAGGGGCCAAATTACGGCATTCGAACTTATCGAAATCTTAAAATCTTTATTAGAATCTCTATACCAAAAGCACAGCGAACTCGATCGTTCGAGTTAAATTTTGATCGTGAACGAATGTCGTAATTAGCCCCTAGGCACTAATCGGCAAAGTTGTAGGCAAACATTATTTGGATAATTACTTTTTGTAATATATGAGGTTCCTAAAGCTCTTTTTAAATTTTGGACACTATTGTGGCACAAAAACAATGAAAAATCGGGTTTAAACTGATCCTACTTATATAATAGTCCTACTTATATAATAATCCTACTTATATAATAAATGTGAATGTTTGAATGTTTGGATGTTTGGATATTTATTACTCAATCACGCAAAAACGGCTAAACGGAACTAAATGAAATTCTGCACATAGATAGATAACAACCTAGATTAACACATAGGCTACTTTTTATCGCGATAATAACGCGAAGTCGTTGGCAAACTCATCATAACACATCCTAAACGGGTTGTTTGTGTTACAAATTTATTTTTGTTGTTAATACTAAGTCTACCTTTTATCCCGATAACTACGCAGACGAAGTCGCGGGAACAAGCTAGTACAATAATAATTGTTTAATTTGTTTAGCTTCAAGACACAGTACTTTTTTGAAAATTTTCTGAAACAAAATGACAGAGGCAACCGCGTATGTTCATTTTATACTATTTTGAGTTAATAATATTGCCATATTGCTTGGTTTTAAACGCTTTTAACTTGGTTTTAAAAATTTCCCAAATAAGATGGACCCATTCCGAATATTTTAACTATATATTCAAAAATCGTTCAGCACTAATACGGTTTTGTAGCTCTCCTGAAAAATTTGATTTTGTTGCAAGAAGTTTCATAGCAGCTGCAAAATCTGACTTTTTTGGTTAAAAAAACAGAGGCAATCCAAGCTAGTAATAAAATCACAACTGCTTTTCAATACAAAAATTTTCTAAAACATATATAATAACTTGATATAATATAGGAGTTTGACTTAAGGCCTACTTATATTTTGCTTTTGCTGGCTTAAGCTAATGTCAAAAATCAACGAAAAGTCTGTCAAATGCTTAAGAAAATTTTTGAAGATTTGTCGGTGGATATATTGTACTTTTTAAACTTAAATACTTACTATGATTAGTTGCAAATATTTGTACTTTTGCAAAAGCTGTTTTATTTCTGTATTTCCTAATATATTGATATTGTCACAAAATTATTATTTAATGTGTAAAATTTAAAAATATTTTACCATAAACTATTAAATTTATAAATTTTTTCACTAATTTAAAAAACAAATTACAACATTAATAAAAAGAAAGTACTAAATAATGCAACAGTGTGTACAAATCAAATGAAAAGCAAATTTCGTAAGCAAAGTACGATCAGATTCGTAGTTTGCTTAAGCAAATGACACTTGACGAAACTTGACGAAAAGTTTCTTAAGTACAATATAGTTGCATACATTTAATTTTATGTATCCGCACATTTGCTTAAGCCAGCAAAAGCATAATATAGTTAGGCCTTTAGATATGTCTCTATTTTTAAGAATTCAGAATATATATACTTTATAGGGTCTGAAATGAATATTGTGAAATTACAAACGAAATGACAAACTCTCGTTTGTAATGGACTAATAGGATGCAGAAATTTGTCAAGACACTGTCCTGAATATCATACGGCATCGTGTTAAAAGTTTTTTTTTTTTTTGTCTCTTGCTACTACATATATTTCAAAAACATTAAACTCGGTGAAAATATTCTAAAACTTACCTCAATTCCTTTCTTCCGTGTTTCAACTTCCAAGCCCTTCATTATATTTCGCATATCTTGACGATCAACTTGAACGCAAAAATTTTTCTCATCCTTTCGATGTTTCGGCTCACAAATAATATCACTTTTATTGTGCTGTAGTTTCGAACGATGACTACGATATGCAGCAATTTTATTAGTTTCATTGTCACAATACGATTTGATTTTCGAATAAGGAACGTGATATTTCTCGTCGTAGCAATTATCATTACCAGAATACTTGATGTTGGCACGTATTTTTGGTAAATCGGGATGATTTATAATGTGACCACCGGTGCGTCGTTTAATATGATTCTTGGCGAAGTTACTACGTTGGAGAATGTTGGTTAGACTGCAATCGGAGATATGAGAGTTGTCCTAGGAAATAAAAAAAAAGAAACAGTTTTTCTTAATATTTTATTTACTAAAAAATCTATAGAAAAAAATTTCTGGTTTTTAAAAATTTTTCCAAAAAATTTAATTTTATAGATATTTTTAAATAAACTTTCTTATTACAGGTGCGGATTTTGGTTTTTACACACACTTTTGAAAGAGAGAATTTGTTTTTAAAATATTTATATGTATGTAAGTATGTATGTATGTATGTATGTATATAAGAAAAACACGTCTTTGAGTAAAAAAATAAAAATCCTTTGTTCGTTCTTTTATTTAAAAGATTCTACTCTTTCTTACTAAATCTTACTGGATTGCGTTCGTTTATACAAAAATAATTTAGTAAAAAACTTGTATTAAATGAACGAACCTATTGTTTGTTATACTTGAAAAGTGGCTTTCAGCACCATCTAAAGGCTAAATAAACTTTATGACATACATACACACATAACACACACAAATTCATTGGACAAAGATGTTAGTGAAAAATAAAATAAAGTAAAATACAATACTGCCAGTCAAATAATGATTATCGATCTATCTATATAAATAAAAATCAATACCACTTTTCGTTGTAATTTTATAACTCAAGAACGGGCTCACCTATCCGAACCAAATGTTTAGGCTTTATTCGGACTATTTAGTAGATGGTTTATGTAAAGTTTGCACAAAATCCGTCAAGCGGTTTACAGGTAAAAAAAAAGGTAAAATCGGTTACTCAGTATCTCCGGGCTAAATAAAGATATCACAAAAAATTAGAAAGAACTAAAGAGCCTATTAAAAATAATTGGATAGGTGTCTGGTACTTTTTAAAAATTTTGAGTTTTAAGGGGATAAAACGGGTAAAAACTGAATTTTGGTACTTTTTTAAACAGCATTTATCTTTGAAAGGGTAGCAATAGGAAAAAAGTAAAAACGTAGTTTTACTCTCCCTAAAATAATCTGTAATGATACGTCGAAGCACGTACCGGGGGGCTAGTAAAGTATAAAATATAAGTCCCAAATTCCTGTCATCATTATATTGTAATTAAAATAGTTAATTCAAATCAAATCTTATATATTAATAGGCAAATCGATTTTTTGTTACCTAGATTACGATCACATTACAAAGGGTGGTAAAATTTTAAGGGCCGATGTTGATTTTGAATATTTGATATTGATTATTTAGGAAATTATTGTAATTTCTTTTTATTATGATTTTAATGAAAAATATATCACATCCTGCAGATATGCATAATTTTAATCCTTTTAAAATTGGCTTAGTTTTCTTATGACTTATAAGCGTTTAAAGTTGCTACTAACATATGTATGTGTGTAACAACACAACAAACTATAAACATGTTGAATCAACATTGTTGATACAAATTGGTTTTTTGTGTTTAGCATAAAACAGTGATGGAAAAGTTGTTACGATCGTACTTTTTTTGATACTATTTCATTTGAAAAAATACCGTGGTACTCCTCTGTAACATTTGATACTCTCAGTGATACGTCTAAAATTTAAAACCATTGATTTTTTAAATTCATCTGTTTTAGCATTTCCCCTTCATCACTTGTAGTTTATGAAAATGACAACTCTAGTTCTTATTATGTTTTCTTATTTTGTTTAACATAAAATATTACTGATATTTCTGATTTTTGTATAATGAATTATTTTTCTATAGTGCTTGATGAGAGCACTGATATAAGCATCAACTAAAACTTGGTGATTGTTATTAGAACTTTTAATGGACAATGTCGTGGTCGATTTTTAGGTTTAATTAAAATAGATGTCAGCTCATCAAGTGACATATTTGAAAGTACTTTAAAATTTTTAGAGCTATGCAATATACCTTTAAAAAATATAATCGGTATTACAACCGACAACTGTGCGGTCATGATGGGCCCCTTGAATGGTGAGCAAGCAAAATTTAAAGAAAAAATTTCTCACATTTTTACAAACGATTGCATTTGCCACATACTAAATTTAACATCATCCACTGCATCAAAATATGGAATACCGATTGAAATTGATAAATTTATAAAAGACAAAATTCCATTTTTGCAATAGCTCAAGTAGAAGGGAGGAGTTCACAACATTCCAAGAGTATTTCGGTACTGGATTGCATGTCATATATAAATATGCAGCAACCAGGTGGCTTTCACGGGAGGAAGTAGTTAATAGAATTTTGGAGCAATGGGAGCCGTTGAGGTACTATTTTAAGTTAAACGATTTTGAAAGGGATTCAAGAAATGAAAGGATCGAATTTATAAGATCCGGATTTTTTGATCCAATATTCAAAATGACCTTTTTATTTCTTCAATACGTTTTAAAGATCATAAGTTCTATTATTCTATTAAACGTTTTGTCTGGTAGAACTAATAATATTGTACCACTTCTGTTAAAAATGTTTCCAAATGAAAGGCAAAATTTTTAAAATATAAACTCTCAGTACAGGGCATTGGCGAATGTTGAAGAGCTAAAGCCTTTGGTAAATGAAAATATTTGTAGTTTTTGGTCTAAAGTGGCTAAAACTAAAAACTCTTTGGGCGAATATATGTTTTCCGACATTTCGAAAATTGCAAATGGAATTTTATCTATTCCTCACTCCTCTGCAAATGTAGAGAGCATTTTTTCGTATCAAAATCTAATAAAAACCAAACAAAGAAATAGGCTTAATGTTGATACCATATCAAGTCTTATTCAGACCAAAGAATTATTAAAATCTAAAGACTCCTGTTGTTATAACTTTGACATATATGTATAGATATATCTAATAAAATAATGTCAAACAAATTGTAGTTGCTGTAAACTTTATTACTTTTGATCACGTGTTATAATTATTTACTTATGTTCCTGTTCAATTGGCGCTATTTATCTAGGGGATATTTCAGTTTAAAGTGATATACCTTAAAAAGTACAAAATAAATTTAAACAAGTAAGAGTGCTATATTCGGCCATGCCGAATCTTATATACCCTTCACAACGTGTAGTCATGCAATAACAATTGTTTGTATCACCATTCATTCCATATAAAATACGTGCATACGTACACGTTAGAATAAATGTGGCATCGAATCCCAGCTGAGCCAAAAAAAATTTTATTTTATTTTATTTAATATATTATTTATATTTTATTATTTTTTTTTACATTTTTTTTAAATTTTCTTAAAAAATTTTTTTAGAAAAATTTTAAAAAAATTTTTTTAAATTTTTTAAAATTTTTTTTTTTAGTTTTTTTTATTATTTTTTTCTTATTTTTAATATTTTTTTTTTTTTTAATTTTTTTTGTTTGGTATGTATTTTACATGTATGTATGTATGTATGTTGTTGTTGTAATTGTGAAAAAAAACGAGGTGGTCGTGGTTTTTTGCTCATATCTCAGAAAGTTATGGGGCGATTGTGCTGAATTTCAATAGCGATTCATTCCTGGATATTTCCAAGAGATTGATACCATATACAGATCTGAGGAACATATAGTTGCTTCTAAAAGTTGATTTCAACCAACACACGGACAGACGGGCAGACGGACAGACGGTCAGGGCTTAATCGACTCCTCTATTCATAAGCTTTCAGAAAATATATACTTTATGGGGTCGGAAATGAAAATTGTAGAAATTACAAACGGAATGACAAAGCTATATATACCCTTGTGCACCACAGGTGAAGGGTATAAAAAAAAATTTAAAAAAAATTTTTAAGAAAATTAAAAAAAAATTTTTTTGGCTCAGCTGGGATTCGATGCCACGTTTTCTCTAACCAGTATACACGTTTGTATGTATGTATGTTGTTGTTGTAATGTTGTTTTTGTGAAAAAAAAATCGAGGTGGTCGTGGGTTTTTGCTCATATCTCAGTTGTTTATGTACCGATGTTTCTGATTTTCAATACCGATCTACTCCCGAATATTTCTGATATTTTAATACCTTACCCGGGTCCAACCTATGTCGGGGGGCTTCAAAAAGTTGATTTCAACATACACACGGACAGACGGTCAGAAGGACAGACGGACAGACTGACAGACTGACAGGGCTTAATCGACTCCCCTATTCATAAGCTTTCAGAAAATATATACTTTATGGGGTCGGAAATGAAAATTGTAGAAATTTCACACGGAATGACAAACCTATATATACCCTTTTTCACTGTGTGAAGGGTATAAAAATGTTTTGTTTATAGGTAAATTTAACTTTTTATGTATTGATTTATGGTTTTTGTTAACTTTTTGTTTTCATAAAGATTTTTTTACTCTTTAATAAAAATTTAAAAAAAATAACGATTTGTTACTCATGAGGTTAAAAAAGTACTCTCAGAAAAATTTTTTGATACCGAAATGAAAATCTCATTTCCCATCACTGGCATGAAATACATAACCAAGCGAGAAAGAGAGAATTGTGTAACAATTTAAGCTCCCGTTTCAAATTTGTTTTGTTGCTATTAATTTTTTGTTTGTTTAAAATTTGGTGTTCACAGTTTATTGGATTTACTTTGGGAAAGTCAAGTCAGAATAAATAAAATTAAAAAAAGTTGTTAAAATATACATAGTTGTATTTTGACGTTAAAAATTTTTTTAATTTATATATTATTTACCCTCGAATCGGTCGACCGCAATACATAATAGTATTAAAAAATCAAAAAAGAGCTCTGATGATTACACCAAATGTTTTGTATCTATTAAGTGAAGTGAAGAAAATATTATTGGCTTACAAATTAAGAATTCCTGATGAATCAATTTGCCTTGATAACGCAAGTGAGCGCTTTGCGTGTATTTTGTTTTTGTTACAATAACTAAACACATTTTAATTTTCCACTCAAAGCAATAGCTTGAATTGTAAAAACGAGAACTTAGATCTTAAAAAACATACAAAAAAAAATTTTAAAATTGTAAAACTCAAAAATAAAATTAATTGATTAAAAATAAAAAAATTTAATTTTTACCTTTCCAGTATATTTATTGCATTCACTAACGTTACCATCATTAAACTCCTCAGTACCATCACATATATTCTCTACTTGATGTGTATCTTTAAGTACTCTTATAACCAGGCCACTACCATTCAAGCAAGCCTCGAATTCGTCATAAGCTTCTGGACCGGAATCGGGTTTACGTGGTGTCTGAAAACATGGCTGCATACATTGGCCACAAGGTGCACATGGATCATTAACACAATCATCACATGTGTCAGCTGGGCAAGGTTCACTTTTAAAAGGATCAGAGGGTGGACACGAATCTTCAGCTTTAGAATATTAAAAGTAAGCTTTTAATATTTAAATAATTTTTCGCTATAATTATTTAAAATGGAACATACCCTTTGTTGATGATATTGAGTTATGTTTTAGGATCTCAAATTTTTTTGTTGATATATTTTACAGATTTTTTTTTGTTCTAAATTTTATTTTTTGTTTTATTTTGTTTCTTAAAAAATTTGGAAAACTAAAAAATTTATTGGCCACTGTATGTTTGTAATAAGTAACGCAACTTTCGTAAAGCTTTTGCTTTGGCTAAAAAAAAGTGAAATTTAAATTAGATGCCAAATCGTAGTAAAAATCGCACGTAGAGGAATCGCACCCCTTGAAAACACCTAATTTCATAACAACAACAAAAAATCACAAATATTTCCAGTTAAACAGTAAATAAAAAAAGTTAACTTTAAACAAGTAAAAGCCCTATATTCGGCCGTGCCGAATCTTATATACCCTTCACAACGTTTAGTCATGCAATAACAGTAAATTCACGTATGTATGTTAAAAAAACAAAAAAAAAAAAAAAAAAAAAAAAAATTAAAAAAAAATTAAAAAAAAAAATTTTAAAAAAAATTAAAAAAAAAATTATTATATACATGTATAATATATATAAAACAAAAAAAAAATAAAAAAAAATTAAAAAAAAAAAATTAAAAAAAAAACAATAAAAATATATATAATATATTAAATAAAAAATAAAAAAAAAAAATAAAAAAAAAATTTAAAAAAAATTTTTTTAAAAATTAAAAAAAAAATTTTTTTGGCTCAGTTGGGATTCGATGCCACGTTTTCCCTAACCAGTATACACGTTTGTATGTATGTATGTTGTTGTTGTAATGTTGTTTTTGTGAAAAGAAAATCGAGGTGGTCATGGGTTTTTGCTCATATCTCAGTTGTTTATGAACCGATGTTTCTGATTTTCAATACCGATCTACTCCCGAATATTTCTGATATTTTAATACCTTACCCGGGTCCAACCTATGTCGGGGGGCTTCAAAAAGTTGATTTCAACATACACACGGACAGACGGTCAGACGGACAGACTGACAGGGCTTAATCGACTCCCCTATTCATAAGCTTTCAGAAAATATATACTTTATGGGGTCGGAAATGAAAATTGTAGAAATTTCACACGGAATGACAAACCTATATATACCCTTTTTCACTGTGTGAAGGGTATAATAAAAAAAAAAATTTTTAAAAAATTTAAAAAAAAATTTTTTTTGCCTCAGCTGGGATTCGATGCCACGTTTTCTCTAACCAGTATACACGTTTGTATGTATGTATGTTGTTGTTGTAATGTTGTTTTTATGAAGAGAAAATCGAGGTGGTCGTGGGTTTTTGCTCATATCTCAGTTGTTTATGTACCGATGTTTCTGATTTTCAATACCGATCTACTCCCGAATATTTCTGATATTTTAATACCTTACCCGGGTCCAACCTATGTCGGGGGGCTTCAAAAAGTTGATTTCAACATACACACGGACAGACGGTCAGACGGACAGACGGTCAGGGCTTAATCGACTCCTCTATTCATAAGCTTTCAGAAAATATATACTTTATGGGGTCGGAAATGAAAATTGTAGAAATTTCACACGGAATGACAAACCTATATATACCCTTTTTCACTGTGTGAAGGGTATAAAAAGAATGACTGTGGATTGGGAAAATAAAAATGCTATTTGCTAAAGAAAATTATTAGTTAAGGAACACATTTTAAAAATATTGTTTTTGTAAAAAAAAAAACAATAAAGCAAAGAAAATAATGCTGAGAATCGGGTGCCAAATATTTATGTATATTATGCATGTAAAACCTTTAAAACGTTAGTTATTTTAAAAGGGTACGATCCATTTGTAAAATTCCTAAGTTTCTACTAACCAGCCTCACATTCATCCATGGCTTCTTCGTATGAACAATTATTTGATTGTTCGGATTGTGGACAGCAATTTTGTTTTTGTCTATGTTTCTTACATTTCGCTGCTGCAATAAAAATATTTAACAGGTTAATATTATCTATTAATTAATTCAATTAATATTATATTAAATAATTCTAATACATAAAATAAAAATACTAGTTTATTAAAAATGTTGATTAGACTTTCCACTTAAGTTCTGTTATTAGAAAATTTATGAAAAAAATTAACCGGTTTTTATCTTGTAAAAATACAAAATTGGGGTTTACACTGGTTCGACGTGAACATCAATTTTATATAAAATGTTCAGATAACGTAGCCTAATTGCGAATTTTTCTACAAATATGGAAAATATCTTGCAACTTTTTTCGTTAATTGAAATTTATCTAAATAATGCGATTTTTCAAAAACTTCCTAGCAAAAAAAAAGATGGCGAAAAGTGATTTACCAGAGATATAACTGATGATATAGTCAGTAGGTAAGTTTCAATGAAAATACTTATGACTTTAACAATAGATTGTCATTGGAGATCAAGAGTTTGTATAAATATATTATATTATATATAATAATATTAATATTATAATAATATTATATATATATATCGTCTAAATTTCTTGATCTTTTTTATTGATTATATATGATTTTTCCAAGCTTGAGATCAACTTTTTTAGTTTTCTTATAAAAAATTATTTATTTTAACCAATATTTCGCTACCAAACAATGGGTAGCTTCTTCAGGGTAATATATATACAAATTTGTATATATATTACCCTGAAGAAGCTACCCATTGTTTGGTAGCGAAATATTGGTTAAAATAAATAATTTTTTATAAGAAAACTAAAAAAGTTGATCTCAAGCTTGGAAAAATCATATATAATATTATATATATATATATATTATTATTATATTATTAAATATAAAGGTTATTCACGATCAAACCTGTGCAAATTTGCACAGAGCAAATTTGCTTTGCACATTACGGCATATCGTGAGCGTCCTTTTTTAATTCGAAATACATATTTATTTTAGCCGGTGTTGTCAGAGTTACCAACTGAAAAATTCTGGCAATTTTTTACTGCATTTCTTAAATATTTATTTTTTTTCAACAGAATTTATTTTTTGGCGTAGAATATGTCTTACCTTACGGTATACGGAGTCATGTCAGATTGTTAATGTTGTAATCTTTATTTCATTGATTATGATGAAATGGCGAGATAACTTTCTTTAAAAAATTTTTTGTAGGTAAATGAAGATGTTATCTTTCGTTTGATATACATTTCATATTGGTTGATATCTTTCTAATATTTAAATTTCTCAAATGAAAATTGTTTAAACACATACATAAACATATGTATGTGTGGTTGAGTGTTTGAGTTTGTAGCGTGAACACAAACTATGCTGCTGTTTCAGTGTGGACACAAACCTTCGGCTGTTGTTTTGATTGATGAAATATTGAAATTTCGTATATTTACTTATGTGTTTATGTGAAACAAAATGTTAAATGTGAATTTGAATTTAACATGTACATATATTATTAAAAGTAACTATCAAATAAATAAATTCATTTGCTTATATTATTTATCATTTATTGTTATATGTATATGTTTTCTGTCTTATCGGATGGCGTATTCTACGTTAAACTTAATGACCGTGTCTCTGACACAGCCTGCAGGGACAGTCCGTGGCCGAAGGCCTCGGACAACTGTCTGCTGTTTTTTTAATTTTATTATTACTAACAGAAATTGCTTGTGATTTTAGTATTCTTTTACTTAAAATTAATGACGATCGAAATGTCAAAAACAGCAGTTGTCACTTATTTGCTTCTAGCAAATATACACAGCCAATTTTGCTGAAGCTTTTTGTAGTGCAAATAAAGTAAAGTGAAGCAAATCGCAAACACTTAAGGTGATAGCGTAAAGGAGAGCAATTTTTGTCTCTTTTTTTTATATGTAAGTACCCTTATTAATAAACTGTACCCCATTCTAAGAAGTGCATAGAACTCATGCATATTACGTGAAAGGAACTCATGTTTCATGAGTTAATGTTTACATGAATTGTTTAAGATGTTTCGCCTGAAAAAGTATTTTGCATTTAGGAATTCATTAAAAAAGAATGCTTTTGTGATATTGTTTTCGAAGTCTTGGAAATGTTATTCACTTTGGGGCATGTATATTAATCGATGATTTTTTAAATTTAATTTAATTTTGTATTTATTAATAATGAATTTATTGAGAACTTAAAAAAAACACCTAATTAAATCGTTTTTTATAGAAGCTAACTTGTAAATTAAAAACCAAAAGAAGTACTGTTTTTAAAAAAGACTTCGAATAAAAATCAAACTTACATATCTCACATTCATCCTCTACCACATCGTATGGACAACCCTTGTCTGCATTGTAGGCAAAAGAACGCTGACATATTGGCTTCTTTATTTCTTTATAACAGGGATCTCTTAATGGTATGCAACCATTAATGTTTTTGTTTTGTTTTCTACCACTAGCATTTTGATTGGCATGAGTGTTATCCATTCCTTCGTCAAAGCGATCATTATCAGCACTAGGTTTAACACAGGGGCCGCAATTTGGCAGTTTCTTCTCACAGCCAGAATTACAGATACCAGAAAATGTGAATGAGGATACTATTGCTGGACCAATGGCAACCAGACGTATAATCAAAACCACATTTCCTGTCAGACAACCCTTTAGATTAAACAAAGGCAACAATTTTTTGCTCAATAACGAAGCGGGACACCATTGTTCGCGTCTACCTTCCTCCTGAGAATCACAATCATTGTCGATAACTTCATTACGCTTGTTGGGTTCTTTGGGATTAGGCAAACTCTTTAAATGTCGAGTAGTTACATCTTGCCAATTTGAATTCTCAATGCTAAAGTTTTCCATCACCTTATCGAAGACCTCTTTAATTGGTAGATCGGTGCATCCTAACAAAAACTTACATTGTTCCGTTTTCTTTTTGTAAATGTGTACGTGTAATTTATCAGCATCGCTTATGGGAGTTTCCAATGAGAACAGGCAACTTTTGCCACATTTTGGCATGCATGGATCAAGGCATTTACCAAATTCATGACCACAAATTGACACAAAGACGCTATTGCGAAAGGACATTTCACAGCAGGTTGGGTACTCTTCTGGTGCGCAATAATTTGGTTTTGTTAGGAACAGTTCATCGACTACAAATTCGAACATAAACAGAAAATTTTGCGCCATTATAGCTTTTGAATCAATCAATTTTTCGGCCTTTTGTTTGAAATGAAAAATTAAATAGTTTCGGATTTAAAATTTCTTTATTTTGCGAATTCAAATTATAATAAAAAATTTTTGAAGTGTATTGAAAAAAATATTAAAATTTGATTGGAAATATAAAGGTAACCAAGGCACCAAGGCTAATTTAATTATCAGGTGGTGGTAATTCTACAACAAATACAACATTAAAAAAACAACATGGTTTTTTATTGTTGCTTTCGACTGTCGATGTGTCAAAAACTACATGGTTTTTGTTTGTGTTTTTTTGCGCGGGAAGTAATATATGTAAACATAAATAATAGGTTTGTTCGAGAACTCACAAATTTGTACAAATTTTTACTGCATTTTACGAAATTGCGTTCGTTTACACATATTTGTAGTAAATGAGAGCACAAATAGAGAGCGAAAAGTGACAGTTCTTGACTGAGTATTTGCAAATTTTTGCTACAGAAATTTCTTGCAGTAAGATTTAGCAAAACCAAAAAACATATGATTCAAAATGTAAACAAACAAAAGTAAGCAAACAAAAAGTATACAATTTGTGAAAAAAATATTAAAAAAAAGGAAAATCCAAACAAAAGTGCAAAATATTATTAAATTTAAATTGTTTGTGAAATAAAGTTAGTTAACAATGTCTACAGATGAAAGAATGGAACTGCCTGAATCTGGCGCAGGTATACATACTTAAATACATATTTGCACATATGTATGTACATAGTTTCCATCAAACAACACAATATTTATTTGCCATCAGCTGTTGCTTCAATCTTACGAATTTTTACAAATGTCTGTTCGAGTACTTTTTGGATAAATTCTCTTTTTGAGAGTAAAATTTTCAATTTACTAAATAATTACTCATTTACTACAAAGTGCAGTAAAAGTACTCGAACGAACCTTATATTTGACAACTCAACCATCATTTATGCAAATAATAAAAGGAGATCAGCTGCGTTGTCAACACCACCTGATAATGAATTCGCCTTGCAAGGCACATTAAATATGAAAACATTAATGTACTAAAATAATTTGGTATGCATCAGGGTAAACTTATAATTACATTATGGTACCTATGTGAATAATGAAAATCTTTGTTTTCCAATGAAATCTTTTTGTAACTGTTTTTTAAATTGATATCGTTTTAGAGTTTTTTTACTTCAAAATATTTGCGTCTTGAAATATATAAAGTAATACCTTGAAAAAGTATTAGTGATGAAATTTAAAAAAAAGATACGAAATAAAAGGAAGCTGAAGAAGTTCAAACAAAACGATCGCAATTGCCAGTAAGAAATTAAAATCATTCCGACCAGAATATGTGACGGCCTGTATATTATAGGTTAATAACAAAAAGTTACCGAAGGTCATACAGTTTACTTTTAAGTAATAATTATTAGTTTCTTTGACCTTTTTTCAATAACATGTAAAAGTTTTATTAAGCTTTAGGTCCTTTCAAAAATAAAATTTTTTTTTGTTCTTTTTAATTTATTTCTTCATGTCAAGACACTAAACCCACAAAAAACAAGTAACAGTGCTATATTCGGCCGTGCCGAATCTTATATACCCGTCACAACGTGTAGTCATGCAATAACAATTGTTTGTATCACCATTCATCTCATATAAAATACGTACATATGTACATGTAAAAAACATACCAAAAAAAAATTTAAAAAAAAACAAGTAAGAGCACTATATTCGGCTGTGCCGAATCTTTTATACCCACGACCAATTTTGCACAATATTTATTATTTTGTTAATCATTATGGAATAATCTCTTTATAATAAAATATGTATCACTTTCTTTGTAGAGGGTGGTTAAATTTTAAGGGCACATGTTGAAGGTGAACGGCACCTAGTCTTTAAATTTGTTTTCTGCACTTCACTTGACATTTCTCAATCTCAAACTTACTGAATTTGATCCGTGGAAAGATACGCAAATGAGCAACGCTTTCAAATTATTCAGGTTTTTTATAAAAATGGGCGTTCAAATCAAAATGCATTTTGTGCACTTCGAAATTCTTTTGGTCAACATAATCGTTCAAATTCGTCCACAATCGGGAGAATTGTAAAAAATATTTAAATTTCTGCAAAACAGGTCTGTATAAAATGTTAGAAAATCTGTGAATGCCTTCTTAGTTCGTTGAATGGGAACCATTGCTGTTTTTTGCGATAGTGTGGCAAAATAGCATTCAACCTCGGCTCATCATCGTGCCCAACAATTGAGCATCAACATTGTCATTGAAAATTTGGACCATCAGATTGATGAGTGGCGCTAAGGATGGGGGCGCCATTTGGCCGATATTTTGTTAAATACCTAATTGAACCGTACAAATATTATCATTACAAAAAGAAATAATAATAATTTCTTAAATAATTTGTTTTTTATTTAAATTCAACATCGGCCCTTAAAATTTAACCACCCTTTATAACTTCGATATGCTATTAAAATGCTTTTGTAAATGTAGACTTTCAATGAAAGTGGGTGTTAAAGTAGGCGTGTCAATAAAGTTTCTGCTAATAAATACAACTTAGATATTTCAATATAATCCTTTATTTTCCCAAAAACGTTGTCAATAGAGAAATTACATGAATTTAAGATAAACCGTTATATGGGAGGTAGGCGTTAAAGTGGGCGTGTCACCTAAACTTTTTGGCACAACAATTACATTGATTAGGGGGATATACTTAGCAAATTTTATTATCACACCTCTAATTTTGGCTGTTTTATGAGCTTTTAAATTTTATTAACGGTAGATAACGTGAAAAGTGGGCGTTATAGTAGGCGTGTCAAAGTTGTTTTTGCTAATGAGTACAACTTAGATATTTCAATATAGTCCTTTTTCATTCCAAAATCTTTAATAATAGAGAAATTATATGAATTTTAGGTAAAACGTTATATGGGAGGTGGGCGTAAACATAGGCGTGGTACCTTAATTTTTTGGCACAGTAATGACATTGCTTAGGGGGATATACTTCGCAAATTTTATCATCATACCTCTAATTTTGGCGGTTTTATGAGCTTTTAAATTTCATTAACGGTAGATAACGTGAAAAGTGGGCGTTATAGTAGGCGTGTCAAAGTTGTTTTTGCTAATGAGTACAACTTATATATTTCAATATAGTCCTTTATCACTCCAAAATCTTCAATAATATAGAAATTATATGAATTTTAGGTAAAACGTTATATGGGAGGTGGGCGTAAAAGTGGGCTTGGCACCTTAATTTTTCGGCACAGTAATGCCATTGCCTAGGGGGATATACGTGACAAATTTCATCATCATACCTCTAATTTTGGCGGTTTTATGAGCTTTTAAATTTCATTAACGGTAGATAACGTGAAAAGTGGGCGTTATAGTAGTCGTGTCAAAGTTGTTTTTGCTAATGAGTACAACTAAGGTATTTCAATATAGTCCTTTATTATTCCAAATTCTTTATTAATAGAGAAATTATATGAATTTCAGTTAAACCATTATATAAGAGGTGGGCGTAAAAGTGGGCGTAGCACCTTAATTTTTTGGTACAATAATGACATTGCTTAGGGGGATATACGTAGCAAATTTTATCATCATACCTCTAATTTTGGCGGTTTTATGAGCTTTTAAATTTCATTAACGGTAGATAACGTGAAAAGTGGGCGTTATAGTAGGCGTGTCAAAGTTGCTTTTGCTAATGAGTACAACCTAGATATTTCCATATAGTCCTTTATTATTCCAAAATATATATTAATAGAGAAATTATATGAATTTTGGGTAAAACGTTATATGGAAGGTGGGCGTAAAAGTGGGTGTGGCACATTGATTTTCCGTTACAAAAAAGCCGCTCACTAAAAAGCAAAGTGTGCAAAATTTCAGAGTCGTACATCCAATTTTGTTGCTTTTATGACGTTTTTGTTTTTAAATATACCGAAAAATACACTGTGCGGTGTAAATTTTCGTACATTTTGATCGATAACTCCTTTCCTAATGCATAGATTTAGATAATTTTCCGGGAAAATATTGTTTTTACTCAGGAAATATATATTCGAAGTTTCATGAGTCTACGTTAATGCGTTTTGACACAATTCCATTTTAATCGATGTTTGAAGGACACGGTTTTTTCGAAATATATATTCGAAGTTTCATGAGTCCACGTTAATGCGTTTTGACACAATTCCATTTTAATCGATGTTTGAAGGACACGGTTTTTCCGTTTTTAAAAAAAAAAATTTTTTTTGAAATTAAAAAAAAATAATAAAATCTAAATAATATATAAAATAAAAAAATAAAACAAAAAAAAAATTTTTTTGGCTCAGCTGGGATTCGATACCAGATTTTCTTTAACCAGTACATATGTATGTTGTTGTTGTAATTGTAAAAAAAAACGAGTTGGTCGTTATGCTATGGGGCGATTGTGCTGAACTTCAATAGCGATTCATTCCTGGATATTTCCAAAAGATTAATACCATACTCAGATCTGAGGAGTATATAGTTGCTTCTAAAAGTTGATTTCAACCAACACACGGACAGACGGTTAGGGCTTAATCGATTTCTTTTCATAAGCTTTCAGAAAATATATACTTTATGGGGTCGGAAATGAAAATTGTAGAAATTACAAACGGAATGATATAGCTATATACATATTTATACCCTTGTATATACCCTTGTTAAGTACATATATAATAAAAACTCGTATCCTTATGATGCTACACAAAGAGGTAGTGAAGTATTGATCAAATAATATAGAATAGAACAAAAAAATTTGTTACTATTGAAAAATCCTAAAACTTAAAAAAACTCTTACATATGTATTTACTTTTAAGCAAAAAAATAGAGAAAATAGAGGGTACAAGGAATTTAACTCAATTTGCTTTTAATTAATGAATGTTTTTTTTTTTAAATATTAAATAAAAGTCTTCGATCTTTTTATTTATATCAATAGTTGTTTTTAATATTATTTAATTTCTTCGAGCTAAAGATCACTTTTTATATAAAAATTATTATTATTTTATTCCGATATTTCGCCATTTGGGTAGCTTCTTCAGTGAAAGTTTTTACAATTTATAACAATTAACAATTAAAATATTAAAATTGTTTAAAAACAAATTTTTTAAAAAAGGCGGAAAAATTAAAAAAAAATTATTAAAAATAATTTTCCCGCCTTTTTGAAAACAATTGTAAAATTGTTGACAAAAATATTTTTTGTGATATATGTATGTATTTGAATTTTCGGTTGTTATATAAAATGTAAACAAAAATTTTCCCGCCTTTTTTAAAAAATTTGTTTTTGAACAATTTTAATATATTAATTGTTATAAATTGTAAAAACTTTCCCTGAAGAAGCTACCTAATGTGGTAGCGAAATATCGAAATAAAAAAATAATAATTATACCCTTCACCTGTGGTGCACACGGGTATATGTATATAGCTTTGTCATTCCGTTTGTAATTTCTACAATTTTCATTTCCGACCCCATAAAGTATATATTTTCTGAAAGCTTATGAATAGAGGAGTCGATTGAGCCCTGACCGTCTGTTCGTGTGTTGGTTGAAATCAACTTTTAGAAGCAACTATATGTTCCTTAGATCTGTATATAGTATCAATCTCTTGGAAATGTCCAAATATATTTTTTTTTGTAATTTTTTTTTTATGTTTTTTACATGTACATGTGTACATACGTATTTAATATGAGATGAATGGTGATAAAAACAATTGTTATTGCATGACTACACGTTGTGAAGTGTATATAAGATTCGTCACGGCCGAATATAGCACTGTTACTTGTTTTTATATAAAAAAGTGATCTTTAGCTCGAAAAAATCAAAACAATATATTAATAGTTGTTTTATTTACTAAGTGCCCTGGAAACGATCGAATAAACACATCAACATTCTAAGTGTGTGTGTAGTCGTGTTTTTTCGGCTACACGTATGCGTCGTCGGGTATGATTGAAGAAAATTAAAAACTTTTGATATTTTAATTTCACGAGTAATTATTTTTATTTATTTATTTAAAGTTTGGCAACCTAGCCTCTAGGCCATAATCGGCTACAAGCTTCTACTAAAAAAAAATTTACAATGCTTTTTACTTAAACTATAAAAATATAATGTAATAAATTAAATATAAATACAAAGGAATTAAAATGACATAATGACAAGAAAATTGCACAGAAAATATAAACCAAACTAACTAAACAGTTGTTTTTGTATTGAGCTTGAGATCACTTTTTTTATAAAAAATTGTTTTAATTTTAGTTTCCGATATATACAATTGTAAAAACTTTCCCTGAAGAAGCAACCCAACGTGGTAGCGAAATATCGGAAAATAAAATTAAACTATTTTTTATATAAAAAAAGTAATCTCAAGCTCAATACAAAAAACAACTGTTTATATAAATTAAAAAGATCGAAAACATTCATTTATTATAAAAAAATAATAATTAAAATAAAATGCGGACGAAAAAAAATTATTTTAGGCTTCATTGAGCATTACCCATGCTTACCATCTTTATAAAACCTTAAGGTATAAGCATATAGTAATTGTGAGGAAAAAAAGAAGCAATATGAATTATTGGAGATATATAAAAATAATTCATCATGTCGACATATTCACAAACAAACGCCTCGAAGTCCCAATACAAATAATGATTGACAGTTTATTTGTACGTCTCCCTTAAAACGACACTAATACATATGTATGCAATAATTGTCGTTTTTATTTGATCGTCTCCAGCAGGGCACTTTAAGCTTTAGAAGTTTTTAATACAAATTATTTCATTTTGTTTTTTCCTTTATATAGTTTTTTTTATTTTGCTTTAAAATAATAGTTTTCTTGATCAATCTGTCTTAACGAAATAAAAACTACATTTTACAAATTATCTTAATCCTATAATTCATCTATAAAGTGGAAGGTACAATATCTATCCATTTTTCTTCATTTCTTCGATCTGCTTTAATAGCAATTGCATTCGATCCTTCATTAGAGGTTGACCACGTTGAGTCCTTTTACTAATTGCTTTGGTTTTTTCCAACCGTTTCTTTTTATATTTACGTATCTTTTCCTCCTTCTCTAATTTAGCTTTATTACGTTCCTCTTCTAATTCTTTCAGTTTTTGTGCTCTTAAAGCTTGACGTTCTTGGAATTTTTTGGCACGTTCCTTTAATTAAAAAAAAAATTAATAGATAATTTTACACTAAGGAAGTTTCTTACATGTTTTTGTGCATCCTTTGATTTAACAAAAGTTGATTTACCATGTGGTGGTTTCTTGTAATGAGCACCATTGCCCTTAACAACCTTTGCAGACTCAATTTGTTTATTTGACTTATTTTTTTTATCATATATTTTTTTCGAGTTTACCATTATTCTAACTTATTATTGTATATAAAAAATTAACAAGATCTACAAAATCTTAACTTATTTTGTACAACTTCTTGCTACTTAGGCATCCACGGAAGAGTAATAACAGAAAAAACAAGTAACAGTGCTATATTCGGCCGTGCCGAATCTTATATACCCTTCACAACGTGTAGTCATGCAAAAACAATTGTTTGTATCACCATTCATCCCATATATAAAATACGTGCATACGTACACGTTAGAATAAATGTGGCATCGAATCCCAGCTGAGCCAAAAAAATTTTATTTTATTTTATTTAATATATTATTCATATTTTATTATATTTTTTTATATTTTTTTTTAAATTTTTTTAAAAAATTTTTTTAGAAAAATTTTTAAAAAATTTTTTAAAATTTTTTTAAAATTTTTTTTTGTAGTTTTTTTTATTATTTTTTTCTTATTTTTAATATTTTTTTTTTTGTAATTTTTTTTTGTTTGGTATGTTTTTTACATGTATGTATGTATGTATGTTGTTGTTGTAATTGCGAAAAAAACGAGGTGGTCGTGGTTTTTTGCTCATATCTCAGAAAGTTATGGGGCGATTGTGCTGAATTTCAATAGCGATTCATTCCTGGATATTTCCAAGAGATTGATACCATATACAGATCTGAGAAACATATAGTTGCTTCGAAAAGTTGATTTCAACCAACACACGGACAGACGGACAAACGGTCAAGGCTTAATCGACTCCTCTATTCATAAGCTTTCAGAAAATATATACTATATATAATATATATATGGGGTCGGAAATGAAAATTGTAGAAATTACAAACGGAATGACAAAGCTATATATACCCTTGTGCACCACAGGTGAAGGGTATAATATATATGGCATATCTTTGAGCAGGACTTAACGAAGTATTTTTGAAGGCCGTTGTTAATTTTTGAAAATTATCAACTATACCAAAATTTTTACATTATATTCATTACTCAGCAACAATTGAGCAAATGAAAAACAGGCATGTTTTTTAATAATATTTTGAACTTGCCTAAAGCATTCATAGTTGAAAAATATGAAGGCAAAATATAAATATTATTATTTTTGCTATCGCATAGCGTTTAATTTGTTTTAGCGCTTATGACACTTATTCATGTATTTTCATAATCATATATTCAAAGAGTAAACAAAATCTAAAAGAGATAACTGAACATGTTATCTGATAATTATAAATTAATGTTTTCTGTATTTTTATTATATTTAATTTTGCCTTTTTCACAAATTGGACAATAATAACTATAAATTACTATATTAAAGTATAAACTAAACAGTTCACAGTACTGTGTGCTTTTAAGTTATCAATATCAATTTTAAGCAAAATATATTTAGTTTTTTCCTTTACAGATTGCACTTTTGTATCGATAACATACATTAAACTCTAACGTTTTAAAAAAATTCTAAATATGGCTTAACTCTTTGCCTTGTCATAGAAAATATTTTCAATTAAGAAGAAATCAATAAACTGTGAACATCAAATTTGAAATATATATCAACTAAACATCTTTTGAACAAAAGTTTATATTATTACACTCTCTCTGTTTAGTTTTTATCCATACATATTAATCACACAATTTACATCAACACATATTACGTTGTTGATTTTATGGTTTGTTTCATTAATTAATTTACTTGTGTGTTAGTAGCAACTTTATTACTGCTAACATATTAAACCAATTTTAATAGTACCTAGATTCTGCACATCAAGAAGAACATTACTCTCAAATATGAAAACATAATAATTACAGTATTTTTTAGTGGAGCATCTGGCAACACCAACAAACATATAAAAAAAACTTGGTATAACTTTAATAGAAAACTTAACGAAGCAAAACAAAAAATTGACGAATAAACGGTTTTTTCGTATATGTCAATTTTAATTGAAGCATTTGTTGTATAAAAAAGAAAGCGCGCTTGACATTTAAAGTCGAAAATTAAAAATAAAACATTTTTACAATAATTCAGCCATAAATAAAAAGTTGGACAAATTTTTAAATATAATGGATACATCAGGGCAAAATGCAAGTCATTTGCAGCCACCACGAAAAACCAATCAAAATATACAAGTATATGTGCGCGTAAGGTAATTATCTCGTCCAATATGTTTGAAAATTGTATTTAAAACTTATTTCCTTAGACCTCTTAATGCTCGAGAGAGATGCTTGCGATCGGCGGAAGTTGTAGATGTTATATCCCCGAAGGAAATTGTAACTCGTCATACATTGGAATCTAAATTAACAAAAAAGTTTACGTTTGATCGTTCATTTGGTTCGGAATCTAAGCAAGTTGATGTTTACTCTTCTGTGGTTGCACCTTTAATAGAGGAAGTGTTAAGTGGATATAATTGTACAGTGTTTGCTTATGGACAAACGGGTACGGGCAAAACCCACACTATGGTTGGCAATCAATGTGCAGAGCTAAAGTCATCATGGGATGATGTGAGTAAATTTTTGTATTAAATGTAAGAAGGTAGTAATATTAGAAATTATGTATGATCTTGCTTAAATTGTAAATAATTGTGATTCAAGCAAATGGAAACAAGACTTACGCTTGATTTGTGTTCCTTCTTTTGTGTGTTTAGGACTCCGATATTGGCATTATACCACGCGCTTTATGTCATCTTTTTGATGAATTGCGTATGATGAAAGTGGAATTTTCAATGCGCATTTCTTATTTGGAATTATACAATGAGGAACTATGCGATTTATTGTCATCCGATGAAAGTACCAAAATACGCATCTATGATGACAGTACAAAAAAGGGCTCAGTAATAATACAGGGACTTGAGGAAATTCCCGTACATAGCAAAGATGATGTCTATAAATTGCTCGAAAAAGGCAAAGAGCGTCGCAAGACAGCCGCCACTTTGATGAACGCCCAATCGTCTCGTTCCCATACAGTTTTCTCAATTTTAGTGCATATAAAAGAAAATGGCATTGATGGAGAGGAAATGTTGAAAATTGGTAAATTAAATTTAGTCGATTTGGCTGGTAGTGAAAATGCTTCAAAAGCTGGAAACGAAAGGGGTATACGTACAAGAGAGACTGTAAATATTAATCAAAGCTTACTTACTTTGGGTCGTGTCATCACAGCGCTAGTAGAAAGGACACCACATATACCGTATCGTGAATCAAAATTGACACGCTTGCTTCAGGAATCATTGGGTGAGTTACAGATTTTCGAAAAGAAACAGTCCCTTTTTTAAAAAAATGTATTTATTTATTTTTATTTTTTTCTTTATTTATTTTCGTAATATAAAGCCTAAATTCAAAAAAATTTACAAAGAAAAAATATATCTGATATCATAAAACATAAAAAAGGATACTAATTTCGAACTATGTTTTTATGTATAATAATGTAGTAATACAATATTCATATATACATATGTATATTTGAAAATTTTAATCTAATATATAAATTTTTCGTGTCGAGGTGTTTGTGATTAAACTCCTCTGAAATGGCTCGACTGATTTTCATGAAATTCTGTGTGCATATCGGGTAGGTCTAAGAATCGGTCAGCATCTATTTTCTATACTCCTCAATGCCACGCCTTTTTCACGCCCCTCAGGCAGTTTAGACTGCTGGACCGATCTTGAAATGTTCACATAATATAACAAAAACTCTGATATGATTAATAGGATCCTTGTTTTTACCACGCCAACTTTAAAGCCCACTTTTTATACCCGCCACCAAAAAAATGGTGGGGGTATATTCATTTTTTCATTCCGTTTGTAACACATCGAAATATCCATTTTAGACCCCATAAAGTATATATGGTATGCCCGTCCGTCTGTTGAAAGCACGATTGAGGTCGCACAAAAAAAGCTAGGCGGCTAAAATATTTCTTATTCACAAGGTTTGTTTGGTATTGAAAATGGGCTAAATTGAAATATTAGGAAGAGAGTTATTGCTCGTAATACAAGAGTAGGTCAAATAAACCGTGTCCTTCCAACATCAAATAAAATGGAATTGTATCCAAACGCATTAACGTAGATTCATGAAACCTCGAATATATATTTCTCGAGTCAAAACAATATCTCTCCCCAAAAATTGTTTACATCTATGCATTAGGAAAGGAGTTATAGATCAAAATGTTCGAAAATTTATACCGCATAGTGTCTTTTTCGGTATATTTAAAATTTAAAACCTAATAAAACTGAAAAAATTAAATGTACAGTTCTGAAATTTTGCAAACATTGCTTTTTGATCAAAGACTTTGTTCTGACAGAAAATAAATATGACACGCCCACCTCCCATAAAACGTTTTAACTCAAATTCATATAATTTTTCCATGATGATTTTGGAATAATAATGGACTATATTAAAATATCTAAGTTGTATTTAGTAGCAAAAAACAACTTCGACACGCCTACTTCAACGCCCACTTTTTACGTTGTCTACTGTTAATGAAATTTAAAAGCTCATAAACCGACAAAATTATAGGTATGATGATGAAATTTGCCACATACATATGTCCTTCTAGTCAATGTCATTGTTATGCCAGAAAATTTAGGTGACACGCCCACCTTAACGCCTACCTCCCATATAACGGTTTATCTTAAATTCCTGTAATTTCTCTATGGACAAAGTTTCTGAAAGAATGAAGGACTATTGAAATATCTCAGTTTCTTTTTTTATCAGAAACTAAATTGACATGCCTACTTTAACGACCACATTCATTGAAAGACTAAATTTACGAAAACATATCGAAGTTATACCAAGCAAGTGGTACATATTTAAGTATTAAGAGATTACTGTTAATAACAAAATAATACATTTTGTGCTATTAAAGTATACGAAATTGGTGGTGGGTAAATTATACAGCCGAATATAGTGCTATTACTTGTTTTAATTATGTACTTGCATCGATGTAGTTTTTAGTATTTTCTTCAAATTGTATATAGCCAATGCAGAAATAAACGTTTAAGAATCGGTCAACATCTATTTTTCATACTCATACTAGGGTAACTTCCCCAAGGCAAAATTTATGCCTCACATAAATAACGTAACGACTTTGATGAAATTTAAACTAAGACAGATCTGCATACCGAATAACATATAGGGTTTACGTTTTTTATGTAAAAAATATTTCCTAGATATAATTTATATGGCAAAACAACGTTTGCCGGGTCAGCTAGTGTATACACATATAAAAATAAAAACTATAAATTATAAATGCACCAATTAATGTACGTTAAATTCGCCGAAAAAATCTACTTTTAGTTGGAGAATTATTAAATTAAATAATGCCTATTAAGTAATTATATTTTTCAGCATTAAGAAAATGCCTTTTATAGTTAAAACAAATAACATTATTAAATAAATCTCAATATACAAAATCTGAGGAGTTTATTGCATTATGTTTCAAATTTGCACTTTTTTATTAGCCGTATTAATTATACTTTGCTAATAGGTAAACTTAATAGAATTTTTAATTTTTCTAAATCTGCTTGTAAATTAATTTATTCCTATCTTTCTAATCGATCTCAATATGTGTCTATTAACGACTGTCGTTCTAGTATAGGCTATGTTACCTCGGGTGTATCTCAAAGTTCGGTACTGGGTCCAATATTTTTTCTTGCCTACATAAATGATTGTATTCCGATTTTGAACAATAGTTTTTGACAATCATTTTTGTTTGCTGATTATATTTTCTTATTATATTCATATGATTCTAGGAGTATATACAAATCAGAGATTTGTATAAATAATGCCTTTATTCTATCTCAAATTGAATGAATTTAAATTCTCTTGAAGTTAATCCAATTAAAACGAAGGCATTCAGCTTTAATACATCTAATTTTGCTTTTTCTAATCTAAGAATATATATTGTTACGTTTATACCTTTTATAAACGTTGGATTATTTCCTTTAAATAAACCTCTTGAGTTCTTTTATTGCAATTAAAAACACTTTAAATTCGTTATAAAATTAAGAGCACTTTATTTATTTAAATACACTCAAATATTGTTCTTATATCACTTTACTTATTACACTTATAGTTATACACTTTTATTATCAAACTCACTTTGATACGCACTTTACAAGCTCTATTGTAATACTGATTACGTTAGCTGTGTTGTTCGGCTATTTATAGTAACATAGTGGTGTTCGGTAACATTCGACAAAGTTCTCGTATGTACATTCTGGTACATTCGAAAACCGTTAAATTTAAATTAAGACGTTAAGTAATATGCACGAATAATAGAAGTGCCTAAAAGTATGCTACACAAAATAACAAACAACATTTTCGAACAACCAGCAAAATAAACTAATACAAATAAAACTACAGTAACTTAAACTACTACAACTAAAATAAATTATAATGTAAATTAAGCTACTTAAAAATAAATCTGTAACACTACCGCCCGCTTAAGCCTGTTCGTCCCGAATAGGCATAAATTCACCTTTTCCGTACTTAGCGAGGCGCTCGAGATGAACCACTTTCATCTTTGATCTTGGGCTCTTGTATTTCTGGATTCTATACACCACATCATTTATTCTCTTTATCACCTTATACGGTCCATCCCAATGATTTTGTAATCCTTTATTGCGTTGTGGGTTATATAATAGAACTCGCTGACCCTCATTAAAGCCTTCAGATTCTGCTGCACGGTCGTATCTGGCTTTCATCTTGTTGCTGGACATGTTTGTTTGCTCAAAGGTCCCGCCTAAGTTATACTTCTGCAGTGGCTCACGACTTTTTCTTGCTTGGCTTTTCACTGCGATGCATTGGGCGCAATTTTCTATCCAACCAGCTACCGATTGTTGACAGCCAACCCAATAGAACCGTTGCTTTAACTTTTCTATGGTCTTTGTTACACTAAGATGACCACCGCTTGAACCATTATGAAACTCCTTCAATACCTCTTTGACTTTAGAGGATGGCACCACAATCAGATTTGTTACCGATTTTCCATTAGCACTTTCCCATATTCGGTATAAACATCCATTAACCATCTTCAGGCTATTCCACAGCGCCCAATAGGACTTCATCAGTGGACTTTCCGCTGATATTTGGTTTCGAGTGGGCCTTTTGTCTTTTTCCTTTGCTGATATAATCTTTGCCAATATAGGATCTTTTCTTTGCGCCACTGACCATTCACCGCTTGTGTCTATATGCGTTAGTCGAACATCTATTACGCACTCTTTTTCCTCGGGTCTTGCACAATATTTGCTATTCAAGCTGCAGAATTTTCGGGAACGTGCATCCGCATTGCCATGTTTTACGCCCTCTTTGTGCTCAATACTGGATTTATTTCCCTGAAGTCGTTTAATCCAGTAATCCAACGGAATCTCAATGTTGCGCCAAATCATAACTTTTCGTCCCATGTGCAGATTAATGTTATGACTTATCATAAAATCAGCGCCCACGATTACTTCATCCACAATGTCAGCAACAATAAATACATGATTAACACTTATATTTTCAATAGTTAATTTAACCTTTATTTTTCCATAAACATTAGCAAACTCTCCAGTAGCTGTTCGTAGACTTACACCATATAGTGGTTCGATTTCCTCCTTGACTATACCAGGTCTGATAATTGATTGTGATGCTCCTGTATCTATTGTAAGAACATGCCTCCGACCATTGATATACCCACAAGCAGTAAGGTTGCTATTTTTCTGCTGCATAACTGATATGGAGATTGTGGGGCCCTCGGTTATGGGATCATGCTCATGCCTATAAGTGTTAACCTGTTTCAACGGTAACTGCGTGTTTTCCAGCTTGTTGTACTCAGGTGGCGATACAAATCTAGCCCGCTTCCTTGGTGCTTTGCAATTTCGTTGAAAATGTCCACTTTTACCACAATTATAGCATTTGGCTCTGGCTTTGCCTTGCTTTTCCTCTAACGCCTGTATAACTGCATTTTTAATTTCATTAACTATATCTCCGTCTCTTTCTGCAGAAAATTCGAGATTTCTCACCTTACATATTTGTGGCTTAGAGAGTAATTTTGCAGTTTCCTGTGTTAGTGCATATGAAACTGTTTCTGCAAACGTCGATTTATGTGTGCCAAACACCGCGTGCTTTATTTCTGGATCACGTATTCCATTTACAAACGTTTCAATTTTAAACTGATCCAAAAATGGGTGATTTTCACCTGGATATGTCAGCTGCACCAAACGCTCAATCTCCGTTGCGAAATCTTGTAATGACTCGTTAGCTTTCTGTGTTCTGCCTCGTAGTTCCATTCGGTATATATCTCGTTTGTGCTCGCCGCCATACTTACGTTGTAGTGCAACCATTATGTCATCATAGTTTTCTCTGCAGCCAATAGGTATGCTTTCCAAGACTTGCGCTGCGTTGCCTTTTAACGACAAAATCAACTCTATAGCCTTTTCTTCATTGCTCCACATATTTCTATTGGCAACTGTCTCAAATTGAAATTTATAAACATTAAATGGTGCACTACCGTCAAAAGTTGGGGCCTTTATTCTACTCGATGTTTCTGGAATTATCCGCACTGGTCCCTCATGACATTGAAGATCATTCATTTTTATTTCCAAATTTTTAAATTTTTCGTCAAAATTTTTAACTTGTGACTGCAATTTTTCGTCAACATCTTTGACTTGTAGTTGTAATTTGCTATTGAAGTCACTTGCTTGAGTAACTATGCAATCTTCAAGGTCAGATATTTTTTTATCAATTTCATTAACTTGCTTTTCAATGCCCTCTACTCGGTTATTTACAGCTTCAGAAATTTCTTGAAGTTTCTCGTTTGTAGCTCTAGCTGTTTCTTGCACTTCTTCTTTAACTTCAGCTAATAATTTTTCATTATTAGCTCTAGAATTTTCTTGAACTTCGGCTAATAATTTTTCATTATTAGCTCTAGAAGTTTCTTGAACTTCAACTTTAACTTCAGCTAATAATTTTTCATTATTAGCTCTAGAAGTTTCTTGAACTTCTTCTTTAACTTCAGCTAATAATTTTTCATTATTAGCTCTAGAAGTTTCTTGAGCTTCCTGGAATTTAATTTCCATTTTTTCCATCCTAGCAGCAAGCATTGTACTTAAATCTATGTTGTTTGTAGTTACACGAGTAGAAACTTCCATTTCTTCTTTTTCGTCAAACTCGTAACCATCAATGTCCATATTACGCCGCTTAAATTCATCTAGAAGCCTCTTCTGCAATTCTACTTTATTACCTGTTGTCGGCAATGCCAGCTTACTCAATTCTTTCTTGAGTTGTTCAACTTTAAGTTCCTCAAATTTCATGTCTGATTTTTATTTTTAAATGCAATCCCACTTCTGACACCAGTTGTTACGTTTATACCTTTTATAAACGTTGGATTATTTCCTTTAAATAAACCTCTTGAGTTCTTTTATTGCAATTAAAAACAGTTGAAATTTGTTATAAAACTTAAGAGCACTTTATTTATTTAAATACACTCAAATATTGTTCTTATTTTTATTTTTTTTTCTTTTATTATCAAACTCACTTTGATACGCACTTTACAAGCTCTATTGTAATACTGATTACGTTAGCTGTGTTGTTCGGCTATTTATAGTAACATAGTGGTGTTCGGTAACATTCGACAAAGTTCTCGTATGTACATTCTGGTACATTCGAAAACCGTTAAATTTAAATTAAGACGTTAAGTAATATGCACGAATAATAGAAGTGCCTAAAAGTATGCTACACAAAATAACAAACAACATTTTCGAACAACCAGCAAAATAAACTAATACAAATAAAACTACAGTAACTTAAACTACTACAACTAAAATAAATTATAATGTAAATTAAGCTACTTAAAAATAAATCTGTAACAATATTAATGGTTAAGCAATCATATTTGTTCAATCTCTCAAATGTCTTGGTGTTATTGTGAATTCTTAACTATATTTTAATGATCATATTAATTTTATAGCAAATAAAAATTATATAATTTTAAGAAGGCTTTATTCTTTAAGAGCATATACGCCGCAACATATAAGAAATCGACTTGCTATTTCACTTATCAGGTCTCATATTAACTATTTCCTTGAAGTTTTTTCCGCTACATGGGCTTGTAATGTTAACATTATTGAGGCTACTGTTAGAATAGAACCTCTTATCTTATTCTAATATTTCTGAAATGTAAATTTAAGGATTATTTAAATCTTTGTATTTTACTTTTTTACACTTACAATGTTATTAAATCTGGGAAACCCAATTTCCTTGCTAATGAATTTTTTTTTTTTTTAACTCAACACGTAATGTTCAAATTCTTGTTTCTGGTTGCATATCAGTCATATTTGTACTATTTCATATTATTTTATGCATGCATAAAATTTTTGTTAGTAATTTCCATACAAAAAAAATAATATGACTTTACACATTTGTTTCCTATGTATAAGAAATTGTTTATGTTATACTTTTAACCATACTGTCTCTCAGAGAGAATTTCTTCGCTTCTCACTTCTCAGAGAGAATATTTTATATTTTCTTCTTTCCTGTATACATACAATTTTTAACAGCGTCATCTCTTTATCTTCTTTCTTGTATTAAATACATAATTTGTTAACAAAAGGTGTTCAAAGTCACTAGTCATATTAATATGAATTATATGACATAGTACAATATGAGAGTCTACTTTGAATTGGCCCACTGTCTCTCAGAGAGAAATTCTTCGCTTCTCACCTCTCAGAGAGAATATTTTCTATTTTCTTCTTTCCTGTATACATACAATTTTTAACAGCGTCAGCTCTTTGTCTTCTTTCTTGTATTAAATACATAATTTGTTAAGAAAAGGTGTTCAAAGTCACTAGTCATATTAATATGAATTATATGACATAGTACAATATGAGAGTCTACTTTGAATTGGCCCATTGTTTTATCAAATAAGGTTTCTTTACATTTATTTTTTCTTTATATGTATAAATGTATTAATATTTCTTTATGCATAGTTTTTATTTGTACAATACATATCTTATTGGCCATGAAGGCGTTCTTTGTATTGATATTAAATAAATTACTTTCACTATTATAATAATTTGTAGGCGGTCGAACAAAAACCTCTATTATTGCCACTATTTCTCCCGGCCACAAGGATATTGAAGAAACCCTAAGCACCTTAGAGTACGCACATCGCGCTAAAAACATACAAAACAAACCGGAAGTTAATCAAAAACTAACTAAGAAAATTATCCTAAGAGAATACACTGAAGAAATCGATAAACTTAAGCGAGATTTAATGGCTGCCAGAGATAAGAATGGTATATATTTGGCAGAAGAAACTTACAATGAAATGACACTAAAAATGGATTCACAAAATCGTGAATTGAATGAAAAAATGCTACTGCTCAAAGCTTTAAAAGATGAATTGGCCTCAAAAGAGAAAATTTTCAATGAAGTCAGTTTGAATTTGGTAGAAAAAACGGAAGAACTCCATAAAATTGAACAGAATCTAACGAAAACAACAGGTGTTTTAATGGAAACAAAACAAATTCTACACACTACGAAACGACGTTACAAGGAAAAGAAAGTTCTGTTGGAGTCTCACGTGAAAACGGAGGAAATTTTAAAAAATCAAGCTACCAAAATATTAGAAGTGGCCGATATAGCGACACATGATACAGAAGCATTACATGTTGGTTTTTTCTTTGAAAAATATTTAGAATTTAAAAAAATATATATGTAAATACAAATTATTTTCTTCTATAGAAAACCATTGATCGCCGCAAAGATGTAGATGTTAAAATTCAGAGCGCCTGTCAAAGATTTTCAGAACGTATGAATGACAATTTTGAACTTTTAGATGACAATCTCCAGCAATTACAAGCTCAGCAACAAAATTACTCACATGATGTTCTGCAAGAATTAGGTAAGTTGTAAAAAAAATGTGTTTTTTTTTTTTCAAACAAAAAAATAAATTAAAATTTCTATGCATTAATTGTAAATAGACAAAATCACTTTTGTTCAATCGGATCTCATGGACAATACCAAAATGAAGCTTGGTGATATTAATACGTTATGTGATCATTTCTTATCGAAATCCTCTTCCCTAGATGAATTGTTTACGAATTCTCTTAAACAAGTAAATGAAGAACAAAAAACAGCCATTTTCGGAATTCTAGAAGAACTCAAACAAAAAGAAAACAAATTTCAACAGCAAATCAAAGAAAATCTTACCGCTTTAGATGTCTATATGAAACAGCAGAGATCCTCTTTGGACTCTATGCGTAAGAAAATAATAGAGAAATATACGATTAATAAAACAGAATTAGAAAAACATGTGGACAAAGTAAATGCAATAACTGATGCTATTAAGCAAAAATCTTTAGAAAACTTGCAAGAGCTTCAAAAAATCACCGGCAATTTAAATGAGGAACGTTCTTTGATTGAAAAAGAGCAAAAGCTCATGGAAGAATTTCAAATGAATATTAAGGCTTTGCAAGAAAGGCGCTCTAAATGTAACGAAAACATAGTAGGTAGTGTTAAAATTCTAAGAAATTGTCAAGAACAAATAATAAAAAATTCACAGGACACCTCAAATAACAACCAAGAATATTTGAACAGTAATAACATAGATTTTAAAAACAATTGTTCTGAAGTTGAACAATTAACCTCAGAGGCAGAGGTTTGTATAGATCAAAGCTTAGCTAAATATTCGACCATCCATATACAATTGGATAATATGCTGCATGAAACCCGCAATCAAACCCAACAAATCTGTCAGGGCCAAGTGAAATATCAACAAGAACTCTCAGATAAATCTCAGCATTTCGAAAATGAATGTAAACGTTTACGTTTAGAGAGTTGTGAAAATATCAAAACCAACACTGAGAAAGTTTCTCTCTTTTTGGATGATCATGCGAAATGTGTAAAAGAGCACTTACAAACATTTAAAAATTCAAATTCTACGCAGCAAAACTCAATAAGAGATTATACACAATTGTATAAAAAACAAATGACTCAATGTGTTAATGATTTGGAAACATTTAGGCGAAATGAATTGAAAACTTATACGGCAACTGGGGCCACACCATCGAAAAAGGAGTTTTCATACCCAAGAGTATTGGCAGAAACCTCGCCTCATACACGAATTGTTAAACGTTTTCGTCAGGAGAATGAGTGGTCTGATGTTGATACAACAGTGCCAATTGATGAGGTAGGTTTAAAATTTATTATAAATAAAGTTTCGATTATGAAATACAAATACAATTGGAATTTCCAAAAAAAAAAAAAATCTAATTAACAGATTAACTCTCATATTCATAACCATTTTTTAACAGTGCTATATTCGGCCGTGCCGAATCTTATATACCCTTCACAACGTGTAGTCATGCAATAACAATTGTTTGTATCATCATTCATCTCAAATAAAATACTTACATACATGTAAAAAACATACAAAAAAAGAAAAAATTACAAAAAAAAAATTAAAAAATATACAAAAAATTATAAAATATAAATAACATATTAAATAAAAAGGGTATAAAAAGTGCTTTTGCAGGGGTTCAACTGGTGACAAAGTGATTAAATTTAGGTGATCATGTGTTTACATGAATATTTTAATGAAATTCACTATATTTTAACAAGTACACATAACTCATGCATAAATGGTGAAAAGCATCCGCTGTTACATGAGTTAATTTTGTTTGTTTACATAAATTGTATAAGATATTTTGTAATAATGTTGCATTCATTTTTAAGCACATCATTTATGACAAATTGCTTTGCATTTAGGGAGTCATTTAGAATTAATGCTTTTACACAATCAATTTACAAGTCTTTAAAATGTAATTCGCTTTGCGCTATTTCCAATTTTTTTTTGCTGGGTTATCACAATTTTTATGCAAAACTGAAAATATTTTAAAAATCATAGATACTTTTATTTAAATCTTTTAAAGTTAGTGTAAAAGTTTTCTTAATATCTCAAGATTATTATAATTTAAACAATTAAAAATAAAAAAAGGGTTCTTTTCAAATATTGTTAAATCATAATATTTTAGGAAAGTGAGGATGACGCCGAAGACGGAATTATATCCATACGGGACATATCAGACGCAGAGACAATTTTTAATTCTACCCCAAACTGTTCGAGCGATAGAACGCAACCTTTGAATGCCCTAAAAGTGCAACAAAATGGATTGTTACAGATAAATTTATCATGCAATAATTCACCAGCATATTTGAAGGTAAACTGTTATTTTATTTTTTGACAACTTCCTTATATATTGATAAATCCCTATATTGCTATTTTTTTTTAGGAAAACAAGGAAAATATCGTTTAAATAAATAATTTTTTTCTTGTCATTTTATATAATTATTAATTTTAAGAAAGATTTCATTGTATTACTTTTTAACTCATATATTTGTTGTATATACATATATAAATAAATTTGTTTTTAAGGATTTATCTACAAGTTTTAATAAGTTTAATAAAAATTACTACACGTTTTTAAAATTAATAACATGATTGCCGAAAACTAATAAAAACGTCTTTAAAACCACATCATTCTCATTTAGTTTTTTTACGTCGTTATCATAAATTAAATATGTTCAATTAGACAATGATGCTAGAAATAAGGCTGAGTAACTGCATCTTTTTTTAATTTTAAATATACACTTCTTTTACTTACATATTTATTTCGCTAGTTTAAATTAAGCTTTTTATTATTATTTAAATGCTTGATGTACATACAAACATACATACAGTTGTAAATAAAAGCTGAATAAATACAAACATGTTCTAATGCATATTTTTTTAAATAAACAATATATATATTATATTCTTTGAATTTTCCCCCTTAATCGTCCTCATCGTCTTCATCTTTTAAAATGCCTAAACGTCGGGCCACTTCTTTAACGTTTGCTATGAATTCCTCTTGCACTAAATTAAAACTCATCGCTAGGAGTGCAATTCCAAAGAGTAGATATAACGAGCAATAAGCTATTGACTGTTCTGATTCATCTTTGACACCTTTGGCTGGTACAAAATCACCAAAACCTTTAATAAATGTTTAAAATTGAAGAAGCATTTAATTAATAGAATCTAGGATCATTTTTATTTACATACCTATTGTTGTTAAAGTTATAAAACAAAAGTAGGCAGAGTCTAAAAAGGACCACTCCTCCCAGTAGGCAAATAAAGCTGCTCCACCCAGTATGTAACTGATGACTAGAAAAACACACAGCCATATGGGTACTGGTCGGTCTTTAGGTAAAATGTCACCATAATAATCACTCCATTCATCGCCATATTGGGAATCATCATCGTAATCATAGCTTGGACGTCTGCGTATTTGTCTCTTGACGGCAAAGCCCATCGGTGACATAATACGTGGAGAGGGAGGCAAACGTTCTACAAACAAAATATCGAAACTATTCAAAATCCATTTTAAAATGTTCAAATTTCCCTATTACCTTGTTTTTCTTTACGGGGACTTCTCTTTTTACGGTTTGATGATCTGGGTGAATGATATTCCATATCATAATTTCTGTTGCCATCGCCGCCTCTACGATTCATTTGTATATACTCCTCGTGTTCTTCTAAAAATGTCTCGTCGTATTCTTCCTCATATATGTCATGACGTCTGGGAGAAACTCCTCTTTTTATACGTTGACCATGATTATTACCATATTCTGGCAATTCCAAATGATTGCCGTAACGGGAATTGGTTATTAATGGACCTATTGAAGTTTGTCTACCTAAACTAGCTCTTCTAGGCTGTTGATTGCGTTGATTACCCTGGTGATTGCCGACATTATTTGGCATATCATCTTCATAGTATCTGGAAGACGTATGATTTGAGGTGTTCTTATGAAAAGCCGATCTGGGCATAGATTGACTTCTTATATTGTGCTTATTTCTCGATTCACGATGCTCCATTTCTACAATGGCATAACGGTTGGTTATAATGGGAGTTTTTCGTACAACTTCTTCGTCTATTTCTTCAAATTGAGCTGCAGTTAAACGTGGGTCCATGGATTTTGCTCTAGTTCGGGAATTTGAATTTGGCATGGATTTACCTCTTGGCATACCGTGATGTGAATTTAGGCGATTTAATTCTTTAGTTTCACGATTTTCTCTTGATATTTCATCTTTTCTCAGATTCGATGTCCTTACCGAGCGCACACTCATCGTCCTTTTGCTGGTTGGCAAATCATTTAAGTCTTCAACAGAGTCAAAATGTTTCGATCGGCTCAAATGACGTTCTCTTTCTACCGTATGACGATCACGCACGCGTTCACGATTCCTCTGGCGGCTACTAAAACGAGCACCCCTGTTAAGAGTCTGAGTATAAGAAGGACCGTCATCGGGAAAGTAGTGAGGATCTTCATATTGTGGCAATTGACGGGTACTACCTCTAGGTGGCGAAGGACCCATATTCAATAAATGTTCACGCTTACGATCTCCACCACAACGTATATCCGCTCGATGCGTGCGTCGATCGTTTGGACGTTCGTATTCAAAATCACATTCATAATCGTTTTTGCCAACTGTTCTTAGTTCAGGATCGGAATAGGCATGTTGCAGGCCACCTATATTAGCACCATGCCCAACTCTCTGCGCCATTTTAATGGACCGACGAATAGGTGGGGGCTGGGATCGCGACGAATAACGATGTCCCTTTACAGAACGTTGACGTGAACGGGCGCGTGACTTTTTTGAAGTTCGTGTGCATACATAACAGCAAACACGCCAATAAATAAAGCTGCAATGATATTTTTCATTCAATAAATTTTTACACTTTTTAAAAATGTATAAAATAGATCTCACCGAAATGAAGTAGCCATAACATCACCAATATTTGATAGACATAAAAGCATAAGAGGTATACCAACAATAGCATAAAATATTGTTGTAACCTTACCCCAATCCGTCCGTGGTGAAATGTGTCCATAACCTAATAAAATAAAGATAAATCTGTTAATTACGTAATGATGAGAAGACGTTTTATTATACACTTTTTGACTTTTTTTCCATTTATTCATATACTATAGTTGCAACAGAAATATGCAACAGCAAAAATTACTCTTCGTTTAGTTAATTTAAGCCGACATCTCACTACGTAAAGATCCATTGACTGTTTTGGAATCCTCTGAGTATAATTAAAATTTTAACTAAAGTGAATTGTGTGAGCTCCATATTCTTTAACACATTTAAATGTGTACAATAAATACCGCTGTCTATATAACTCTGTTACAGGAAGTGCAGTTCTTGCAAAACATTGGTGCACACTGTAGAATACAAAAAAGGCTTATTCTGCGCTGCTTGTTGTGATATTATTACCGATATTTTCTTATAACCATAAAGCATTGTAAGATATGTGTGAACGAACTAAGGACTTATAATTTATTTGTATTCGCAAAACCTTTTAAAATTTTAATTAAATAAAAGACAGATATTAACCGCATACATTACTGATGTGCCAAAAAAGTTAATATTTTTAAAAAGATTTACATATGTATATAGATCTTAAATAACAATTGTCTTAGAACACACATTGTGAGATTTCACACACGACATCTATCATTTTACTTTTTGATTCACCATTTTGAACAAATTTACTTATATGTATTTTTCAAATAAGCAACAAATAGTCTATTAACATTAAGAGAAAAACCAATAAGTTCAAATTTCTTAATAACTTCTGCAACTCCTTTGTACCCAGCATCTATTCCTGTACATATGCGCCCTTAAATATGAAAGTGATTAAGTTTCAAGATATTTACTGCCGTACTCAGAAAAAAATATTTTAGATTTATTAAAGTCTTATTTGACCGATGTTGTACAGCCTTCAATAAACCTTTAATATTTAAAAAATATTTTTACATTGTGCTACATTTAAATTTTGAATTTAATTAATCTAAATTAATAAAAGCTTTCTATGATTATTAAATTTTGTGTGTCTCATACGGAAATATTGTTTTTGGACCTGGAAATAACTGAATTATCTAACCAGAAACAAATTAAGGTAAAGGGTAAAAAGTGGGCAGGGCTACGCCCATTATAAATAAGTTATCATCTCTAGCTACTTGCGTTTGAGTTATAATTTTGAGGTACTTGCACTGGACTGATTTTTCTGAAACTTTTCACACATATTGAGCTGTCATGGCTATAAAGTTTCGTGATTAGAAAAGTATTCAGTGCCACGCCCATTAAAAAAGTTCTAATTTTTAGCTTCTTGCACTTGATATTCAATTTAAATTCAGAATGCATTTTTATTCATTAAGGGGCGTAGCAACGCGCGCCGGGCTTTTCTAATTAGTTATAAAATTAAGAGCACTTTATTTATTAAAACACACTGAGATTTTGCATTTATGTCGCTTTACTTATTTCACTTATGGTTATACACTTATTATCAAACTCACTTTGATACGCACTTTACAAGCTCTACTGTAGTACTGATCATGTTAGCTGTGTTGTTCGGCTATTTATAGTAACGTAGTGGTGTTCGGTAACATTCGACAAAGTTCTCGTATGTACACACTAGTTCATTCGTAAACCGTTACATTTAAATTAAGACGTAATGTTAATGTTAAGTAATATGCAGGAATAATAAAAGTGCCTAACAGTATGCTGCGCATAATAACTCACCTCGGCTGAATATAACTTAACAACATGTTCGAACAACCAGCGCACCCAACGAAATATTAAATGTACATAAACTAATACAAACAAAACTAATATAACTTAAACAACTGTAAATATAACTAAAATAAAATTATAATGTAAATTAAGTTATTTAAAATAAACCTGTAACAGTATTATGGTTTTTACATTTTCAGATGAAAGTTTTCATTTCATAGTTTCACACAACTTCACTCTTTTATTAAAACCAGAGTCAAATTGCGGAATAATTATTAGAGTATCAAACATTTGTGCAAAATTATAATCGCGTTTGCCAGTTATAATTTGCAGCCATTTTTGTAATTCTTATGTTTAATTCCTACCATACCAATAAAATTTTCATTTGCATACATTCAGGGGCAACAAATGCATTGCAATGCAAACTAACTGTCGTATTGTCATAATTTTCAAAAATTTTAAATGATTTAACATCTTTACAATAAACAATACGATTTGTTTCATTCGTTTTAAAATTTTAGAAATTTATAACAATACGATTGTTTTATAAAACACAACAAAAATCATCAAACAATGCCAAAGAGAAATAAAAATTCATATATGCATGTATATTTTTAAAATCTATGTACAGTAAAGGCTATAATACACGGCATGTTTTTTACATCTGACGTTAAAATTTGTGAGGCATATGTAAATCTACATGTCTGTCAAAATTGTACTTTTACGCTGACTGCTTTGCAGAAGCAGAAATTTCTGCCAACGGCTGATGTCACATGTTTTGACAGAAGAAAATAGAGCGCACTCTAATTAAAATTTTGTCAGATGTCTCAACACATGGTTTTTTACAGAAGTAATGTTTTAAAGGTAACACACGACATGTTTGTATTAGCAGTGGAGAATTTGACAAGTTAGATGTAAAAAACATGCCGTGTATTAGCTCCTTAAGCCGTTCGGTTATATGATTTAATACAAACAAGGATTGTTCATTAAATGGAGACGTTCACATAATCGAGAAAAAATAAAATAAGAATTTTAAAGTCATTTTATCAGATGTATTTTTTTTTTTCATTGAAAGAAATAACTTATTAACCAATGGCTACCCATGTCTTGGTTTTAAATCTGGATAAATTCTGCTTTTGCTTCATTTTGCATTTATTTCGAAGCATATAATTTAAAGAAGTATTTAGAATGAATCCTTTTTCATTATTAATTGGATGCGAGAAAATTGTTTCAATATGTACAAAACAACAATTAGTTTAGAGGTATGTATAATCGTTAAGTTAGTAAATTACACCACACTCGTAATTTAATTTATTTTTAATCACACTTAACATGTAGAAAATCAACAGTTTCCGACATTTAAAAAAGAACAAGAATTTCTTTCTATCGACAAAGGTCAGTACGATGATAAAATGTTTAAATGTTAGACTTTTTTTAAAACTCTCCTAACTTACGTTAATTTCAAAACAGTCCAGTCTACTATGCATTGCAGAGTACACAAATTTAACTATTTAAAAGCATAACGGTCAGTAAAACTAATATGCGTATAATTTTTGAAAAAAAAAAATTTAAAAAAAACTCTCATGACTTTTTGTTTGTTTTTGTGAGAATTTTTTACATTTAAAACGGCCTTGATTTATATTGCTTTTCTTAAATTTAGGTTTCTGGGTTATTTATGGCATAATTTTTATTTTATAATGTAACTTACTCGTGTTTTAGTTTTAAGGTCAAGCTCAAAGTTTATGACCATTCAAATTGAAAGAAACATTATTTGGAAAATCACAATGAGTATTAATATACAGATCAGTTGATTAGATGTGCAGTAAAGTGTATCCAACAGAAAAAAAAATTTTTTTAGTAAAATTTGTACATCTTTTATAATTAAAGTATTAAATAAATGCATTTAAACTATTATTCGCCTTAATTGTTGGTTGAATTTATTATCACTTCTTAAACTTAATAAATTAGGCTATTGAAGAAGGTTGACAAATTTAGATTAATTTTACAATTTTTTTATGAGGTTGAAGGTTTATTAATATCATTGGCGTAGCTACAAATTTTTCTAGGGGTGGCGAAAGTGTTAAAAATTTGTTTTGGGTTGGGAAAAAATCTTAAACGTAATAAATTTGATATGTTTTATAGCTTATTATTTTTAAATTCTAGGAGTGGAAAGGGGGCATTGCAAACCACAGAATAGTCTAGTTACGGCAATGATTAATATGTATTATATCTATGATTATATCTATGTGTAAGATTGTTAAAAAAAAACACTTCTCGATTCATAGGTTTTTAGCATCTCATTCCAACCTTAGCCAGCGTTTTCTGAAAGTTCAATTGGTAAAATTTTTGGAAAACATCTCGGCAATTCTCTGAAATTTTTTTATTTTTTTGTTAAAAATCTCCAAAGTTGCTGGCTTATTGACTTAGCCACTTAATCATTTCTAGCATTTTTGTACAAAAGATCCTTTACCTATATGCACTTTATTAGTAAAATTGTTAGAATTAGGATTGTGAAACCCCCAGAGTAATGGTTTAGCTAAATTAGTTCACAACATATTTGCAGTCCTTATTTTTATTAATTACTATCTGACCCGGCGAACTTCGTACCGCCCTATAATTAAGATATATACATATGTTACCTTTTTATCTGAATTAAGTTAATTTCTTAATTAAGTATTGCTGTTGGTATATTAATAAATCAAAATTATTCCAAAAACAAAGTGCTTATTATTCTAATGCTTTATGATATACAATATTCTTAGTTTTATTTTCTTGCGCGTATATAAATAGTGTTGTTGGTATTCTGACACGGAAACGGGCGACATATAACTGGCCATGTGAAAAACATGAATTTTCAAGATTAATGCCACAAACACTTAGCGACTTCGTACCGCCCTATAATCAAGAAATATCTGTTACCTTTTTATCTGAATTAAGTTAATTCCTTTATTAAGTATTGCTGTTGGTATATTAATAAATCAAAATTATTCGCGACTTAAGTTTGTACGTCTAATTGCCGGCATTTTTAGAAACAAAAATTCAACTGAAAATACAAAAAAAAAATATAATACCTATTCTTTGTAAAAGTATCAAAATGGTCTATCAAAAGTTTCCAACACTATATTAATTTGACTAACCTTGTTGAACAAACACTTCAGAAAAAAAACACACAGTACAAACTATCCTGTAGAAACCAATGTGAAAAGTACACTAAGAAATGCTAAATGAATTATGTAGGTATTTTGTTATTATAACTCCGACCACAGACCAACTCCGACCGATATATTTGCAAAGATCATGTAAACTACGTTTCTTTGTTTTATTGTAAACTACGTGAATATTACTGCCAGTGACACATTATTACTATTTTCTTACATAAGAACCTTCTCCTAAAAATAACAAATACAACAAAAAAAGAATTAGTGAAATCGGTCCCGCCATTCACGCGTGATGCCGTGACCAAGAGAAAAAGGGATTCATTTTTATATATATAGAAGAACCAATAATTTCACTGACCCATAAAGTGCACTAAGAAGTGATTTTTTTTTTGTGGATCGGAAATATATCTTTCCTCACTCCAAATGTGCCTTATTGCAATCTTTATACCCTTCACCAGTGATGCAAAAGGGTATACATTTATAGCTTTGGCACTTCGTACGTAAATTCTACAATATTCTTTTTCTACCCCATAAAGTATATATTTTCTGAAAGCTTATAAATAGAGGAGTCAATTGAGTAATGTTTGTTGCTGTCAGTCCGTGTGTAAGTTGAAATAAACTTTAAGAAGCCCTTACATGATACTCAGATCTGTATAAGATATTAGTCTTTTAAATATCTGGGAATGATTCGCTATTGAAATCCAGCACAATCGCCCCATAACTTTATGAGATATAAACAACACGGCTGCCTCTTTTTTTTCAATATATTTTAAAACAAAAATCAGCCTTTTTTTTAGCATTTTTCAGGTTTATTTAAAGAGAAGTTTTTTTTTTTGGTTATTAGGTATGTTTCTATTTATATGTACCATATGCTTCTAGGGATATTCGTAAAAAAATTTAAATAAATCGTTTACTAACCCCCAAAGTTATAGACAAAAATATTTATAGATAATATATACATATATTTTTTTTAAATATATTAAGATATTAAAGCTGCTAATCAATTTTTGGACATGCTAAAGACACCAAAACACAAGTCATAGTCTCGAAAAATATTGTCGAGAAAAACTGATAAATCGCTTTGAAGCTAACTGAGATATAAGCAGAAACACACAAATGCTTAGGTGTTTTTCCTGAAATATACAAAGTAAATAGATTTTGTTAAGCTTCTAAACAACAAAGAGGAACGACAAAGAGGGCTTGACTAAAACAATATAAGACAATACAAAAAATTTTAAATCCAAGATGGCGGCCACAACAAAATTGCGTACAATTAATTTATATATGGGTCAAAATTTATGTCAAATGAAAGGACTTGGCCGGTAGAAAACAGTTAAAAGTGAAAAATTAAAATACGAGATGGCGACCGAAATAAAATGGGGAATATATGGGACAAAAATTACACCTTTGCTCCCTTCAACCCCCACAATAAGGATATCAAATAAAAAGAGTTAACCAGAATACAGTAAACTGTTGTATGAAAAAATTAAAATACAACATGGCATCCTAAACAAATGGCGAATATTTTTTTTTTTTTTAAACCATCAATACAGATACATACTTATGTAACTTATGTAAAAATTCAAAATTAAAGATGATGTCAAAAATTATAAAGCAAAATGATATATAACATTAAATCTAAGCTAACCTTTGATGTACTCACATGATGGTGAAGGGTATTATCCGATTCGGCACGGTCGAATACAGCATTCCCTACTTGTTATAATTAACATGTTCAAATAATTCGTAGGCAATTTCATCTAAATTTAGAACTTTGTTTATTGACGTACACAATCATCCAGACGTTGCGCGGATCGTTGTCCGAACGCAACACACATTTTTTGTTATTTGCAAGTATTGACTTGGTTAAACAAACTAAATAAATGACAGCCAATTCGACAGATATAGCAATATTAAATCTATATCTATATATCTGTGGCTTGGAGCTAAAAGGGCCAACGTCACTTTTTTGCTCTTTTGAGTTAATCATTGCATTAGATTTGTTTTCTTGCTCTATTTCATTATGGTAAAACAGCTAAAGTCATACTTAACCCAGAACAGCTTCATAAATAAAATGCTGGCCAATGTCACTATGAAAGCATATATATAAGTTAAAGTTCAATTCAAGTTTTCTCAAAAGTAAATATATTGACATTGGCCCTTTTAGCTCCAAGCCACAGATACATATATATATAAAAGTGAAATTCTGTCTGTCTGTGTGTGTTAGCTATAGACTCCAAAATCGTAAAGCCGATCGGACTCAAACCTTGGCAAGTTGTTGTACACATTCCAGAGAGTGTTTATGGGTGATAAAAAGAAGGCGGGGCTACGCCCATAAAAAATAAGTTATAATTTTGAGCTACTTGCACCTGACCCATTTTTCTGAAACTTTGCACACATATTGAGCTTTCATGATTATACAATTTCGTGATTAGAAAAGTGGGCAATGTCATGCCCATAAAAAATGTTATCATTTTCAGCTACTTTAACTTCACCAATTTTTCTGAAATTTTGCTTACATATTGAGCTGCCATGACTATACGGTTTCGTGATTAGAAAAATGGGCAGTGCCACCCCCATTAAAAATAAGTTATTATTTTTAGCTATTTCCACGCATTCCAATGGTTCCCACCAATTTGCCTTTCAACTTCAAGCGACTACAGTTTTTAGTTCGCCTTGCCTTCGCTATAATCATCAACAAAGCACAAGGACAATCTCTGCGTGTTGCAGGATTGAATTTGGAAAATCCATGCTTTTCACATGGCCAGCTGTAAGACGCATGCTCCAGAGTGGGAACACCAAAAAATTTGTTAATTTTTACAGCAAATGGAAAAACCAAAAATATTGTACATATACCCACTTGCATTACATTAAAAATCAATAAAATATTATTTTTAATATATTCAATTAAAATTCAGAATGCATTGCGAAACATTAGACATGCCCAAAAAACAATCTTAGCTTAATAGAAGAAAACTGATAATGGATTTGAATTTAGCTCGTCAAAATCTCTACAGTTCATATATTTTTGTTTAAGAGCGGGCAAATTTTTGGTGCAGTCTAGTGTAATTGCTAGGGTGATCGATTATTCGACTTTTTTAAGAAACCGGTTTTCAAATAGTTTGAAATTTAGAATTTAAAAAAAACCGGTTGCTATTTTGAAAATTGAGGAAAAAAACCGGTTAACCGGTTCGAATATATAAAATATAATATATACAGAAAAAATTAAAAAATATTGTAAAAAAGATTATAATAAAAATTATATCTAAATAAGAAATTTTTACAGTTTGTATACGTTTGGCTACACAATTACGCAATAACTGACATGAATGCAGCTGACTAATTTGGGTTTAGTTAGTTGAATTAAATGACAAAAGGTTCTCCTAACAAGTAAAATAAATAAATAAATTTTTGTATCTCCTTTTGTAAATTTTTTAAATGCTAAATAGATCTTTTAAACTAATATGCACTAACGTTCTTTGCTTGAAATGATTTCTGTAATTTGAAATACATTTTAAAGGCTAGGGAGAAAATCTTGAAATTTCATTTTAAAAATTCTTTCTTATATCCCTGGCAGACATACAAATATAGGCATAAACTATTTAGTTCGATTGAAATTTAAGTTGACAGACACCAAATGCCATTAATTAAAATTAGGATCTGGAAGGAGAGATTATTGTAACTACACTTTTTACCTAAAAGTGATCGATCAGCTAAGTTTATGCTTCAATTACCTTTGACTTTTAACGTTTATGTCCATTAAAAAAATAATATTAAAGATTTTATTATCTTTTTTTAAATTTTTTCTTAAACAACAAATAAATTTCTTACAATATTATGGAAGAATATTTAATAGTTTTTATTTTCTGATTTTTGGAAGCTTATCGCATACAAATATACTATGGAACGATTGGTTATAAAGATATATGAAAATAAACTTTAAAAAAAAACCGGCTTTTTCGGATAAAAAAAAAACGTTATATTCGATATTCGAAAAATCAACATTTAGAAAAAACCGCCAGCTGAAAGAGGAAAAAACCGGGTTTTCCACCGGTTGTAAATCCGAGTCGATCACCCTAGTAATTGCTCAATTCACAACCTGTTATAGCAGTCGTAGATTGTAAGAAACTCACATCTACTTATTAAAGAAATAAGGTGACAGTACTTACATTTCCAGCTATAATGTATTTATACAATATTCAATAAAAATAAGAAAAATTATTGTGTTTTAAAAAAATTATATGAAAGAAATATTAACAAAATATGTACAACTACTACAACGTACAACTCCTACAATAGGTTTTGAATTGGGCAAATGTATTTTATATACTCCACAATCATACACAAATGTATGTACGTATTTTATTTTATTTCAACAGCTTAAAAATTTTATATATACTTATGTATTTGGTTTAATTTCCATTGAACAGAATACTTGCAAATTGTTAACGCATCCTCTGACCATGATTATGATTACTCACTAACAATTCCAAGATAATTAAAATATTTATATGAAAACAATAATAAAAAAATTAAACCAGCACTTAGTGATTGCACTTATTCTGTATAATTTATCGGTTCGTAAGTAATAACAATAATCTGTTGGTTTTTTTCTTTTCGCAATTAGAAACTATACGTGATTAACGAGATCACGTTTGCATAAATATTACGTGATCATTTAATTCATTCAATCACAGTCATTCAAGTGCAACGTCTTTTTATTAAAGAAGTTTTAGGTATATTTATTTTGTAAATTAATAAACAAAATATATAATAATAAAAATTCGAAATTCTGAAATACAAATAATTAAACTCTGGTTAAAGGCCTATAATTTATATATCTTTGCAAAAAAAAATAAAAAATAAAAGCGGTAACAAAGAGCGGATTTTGACATTTGTAGTTGTTGTGATGGTCCAATAAAAAAACCCATTTAATCAAGAATAAGCATGTATGCCAACAAACAATAATTTTAAACATCTTACCACCGACACACCAATAATAAGTATTAACGATGCCCGTTGCCATTTGTCTGTCATAGCATGTGGACACACTTGGGTGGTTTTTTGCTTGTTTTGCATTAACATTCGAAAAAAATCCAACAAAGTAATAAATTTTATAAAAGTCAACAAATAACAATGTTCACAAATTATTCTTAAAACACCCACGCAAGAGAACGTAACGAAACAAAAATAAATAAAATATTGCGCATAAAGACATTTGTAAAAAATTCAAAGGATTTTGAAACAAAAAGTTAAAACAAAATGCAACAAATTAATTTTATTTTAATATTTCTGTTGATAATTTTAAGTAGTTGTTTGGGCCAAGATAAATGGATTTGGTCTAAAATTAAATTAAATCAAAAAGTGCGCGATTTTTATCCATTGACCGATAAGAGAGTGCATCGTGCGGACGATCTATATGGTAGAGCATACCGTGATCGTGAGCCAACAACAAAACGACCCTTGCCGGGCCAAGCACAATTTGATGACATTGACGATTATGCAGATACTGACGATGAACGCATTAAACAAAACAGTCCTAACCTTCCAACTGATGCAGAAGGAAATCCGCGATTTATTGGAAATTTTAATCAATTTACGAATTATCCTCAAGGAGCTGGTGGTTTTCCCGGCAATGCCAACAATGGTATATTGGTAGGACCTGGAGGTCCTACTGGGATTATAGGCAGACCTCAAACACAATATCCAGTCGGTGTAGGACCCTCAGCTTTTCCTGTACCTCAGGGTGGTTATTCAGGCTATCCTGGTACTCAAACATTTCCAGGAGCCATAGTTAATAATAATCCCGGATTTCCTAGCTATAATGGGCTCAATAAAGGCTTAGGTCAATATCCAGGGCAACCTTCTTATGCAAATCCTAATTTCCCCCAACAATTTGCTGGTGCTCATTATCCTCAATCTCAATTTCCCGGTTTACAATATCCTCAACAACCCCAATACACAGAAGGCTATGGTTTGACCAATCTAAATCCTGGCTTTAACGCAAATCCTGGATTTAATATAAATTTTAATCCAAACTATGGTCTTAGATATGATCAATTTCCCGCAAAAGTAGATGGTAAAAGTGCTAATGTTAAAGCAGCCAATGAAAATATAGACGATAAGGTGGCAAAAAATTTAAAGAAATTATAATTGTATTCAGTTTGGCATTTTATATGTTCCATCATCCATTTCATTTGTAATTTTTCCATCTCCAGTTTAGTATGCATTAAAAAATAAATAAAAAATTTATTTGTATATAGTTGTTACTTACATACATACATACATACATATCGATGCCTTACTTCCTCAACCTCGTATCTTAAAAAATAAAATTTTTCAGGATAGAAAAGAAAAACGGTTAATCTTTTTATACTTCGGTGTTTGGTTAAAAGTTTAAATGGAATTATTAAGGAATTGATTGTATTTATGTATATTAGTAGTAATAATAGGTTCGTTCGAGAACTCACAAATTTGTACGAATTTGTACAAATTTTTACTGCATTTTACGAAATTGCGTTCGTTTACACAAATTTGTAGTAAATGAGAGCACAAATAGAGAGCGAAAAGTGACAGTTCTTGACTGAGTATTTGCAAATTTTTACAACAGAAATTTCTTGCTGTAAGATTTAGCAAAACCAAAAAACATATGATTCAAAAGGTAAACAAACAAAAGTAAGCAAACAAAACGTATACAATTTGTGAAAAAATATTAAAAAAAGGAAAATCCAAACCAAAGTGCAAAATATTATTAAATTTAAATTGTTTGTGAAATAAAGTTAGTTAACAATGTCTACAGATGAAAGAATGGAACTGCCTGAATCTGGCGCAGGTATACATACTTAATATACTAATCTTTTTTAGTTGAAGCATAAAACAATCGTTTGATATGAAAAAGTCAAAACCGTATTTTTTAAGATACAAGGTTGAGGAAGTAAGGCATCGATATGTATATACAATCTTAATAATATAATAAATGTGAATGTTTGTATGTTTGGATATTTGTTACTCAATGACGCAAAAACGGCTAAACGGAACCAAATAAAATAACCTAGATTAACACATAGGCCACTTTTTATCACGATAATAACACGAAGTCGATGCCAAACTCATCATCACAAATCCTAAACGGGTTGTTTGTGTTGTAAATATTTTTATTTTTGTTGTTAATACTAAGTCTACCTTTTACTCCGATAACTACGCAGACGAAGTCGCGGGCACAAGCTAGTATAATATACATAAAAGCTAAGTAAAATAAAATTCTACTTACTACTAATATAATAAATGTGAATGTTTGTATGTTTGTTACTCCATCATGCAAAAACGGCTGAAGGGAATTATGTAAATTAAATTTGACACACAGTTAGACAACAACGTAGATAAACACATAGGTTATCATTTATCACAGCAATCAAACAAATTCGCGAAAATATACAATAAATATATATATTTTTTTGTATTAAGTTAGTCGGTTGTTCAAGGGTTTCTACTGTTCAAAATTTACACGTAAATCATCCAACAACCAACGTCGTCTATAGAAGTATTTTGTCTTAAAGATTTGCATTAAACCTTATTCCACTAATAAAGGGTCCAACATCTAACGTTTTTATTTCAACTAGTGCTTATTTTGTGAATGGTAACACTTAGCTCATGTCTGATTTGACAGATAATTAGCTTTATCCTTCCGCTGAACGAATATGGTTGTGTGGATGCTTGAACAACGCTGGAAAATATTGCGACATTCCTTTGGCCGATCATCTTTTCAGATGAAGCTCATTTTGATCTTGGCGGGTATGTAAACAAGCAAAATTGTCGCAGTTGGGGCACAAAAAACCCGCACGCATACATTGAAAAGCCGATACACCCAAAACGAGTCACTGTTTGGTGCGGATTTGGTCCAGAGGCATAACTGGGGCATTTTTCTTCGAAAATAAGCAAGCAGTGGCCGTAGTCAATGACGATCGTTATCGGGCCATGCTGAACGAATTTTTGTTCACAAAAATTGAAGACAAGAATATTGGGAACATTTGGTTTCAACAGGACGGCGCTACGTGCCACACAGCCGAAGCTACACTTTTTTTATCGCATTTAAAAAAAAAAGTTATTTGGCGGACCCTTTATAATAAATTTGAAATTAGTGTGTTTTAATTTTTGGATATATTTACACAATCACGCAAAGAATACCTTAACGGATTTAAATAAAATTAGCCGCACAGGTAGATAACAAACTGAATTATTACACAAAGAGGCTACTTTCGTGCCGATAACTATGCAGTCGAAGTCGCAGATACAGGCCATTTTGAAATAATTTAATCGGTTTTAATTTTAACTTAAATACACAAATAAAAAATATTGTAGTTCAGCGTATTAGTAATGACAAAGTTTTTATGCCCTTCACCTGCGCGCCAAGGGTACAAACAGCTTATTCCATTTGTAATTTCTTTAAATTTTCTTTTCCAACCCCATAAGTATTCATTTCTGATAGCTTATATTAAGGGGAGACGATTGAGCAATATCTGTCTGTCCTTGTGTTGGTTGAAATCAACTTTTAGAATCCCCACATGCGGAATCCATCTTTTGCGAATATTCTTAAATAAATCGTTATTAAAATCCAGCACAATTGCCCAATTACTAGGGTGATCGACTCGGTTTTAAAACCGGTGGATAACCCGGTTTTTTACTGTTTCAGCTTGCGGTTTTTTCCAAATGTTAATTTTTCGAATGTCGAATACACCGGTTTTTTTACTCACAAAAGCCGGTTTTTTACATTTTTAATTTTATGTTCATTTATCTTTGTAACCAAACGTATCATACTATATTTATTACTCAAAAATTTTCAAAAATCTGAAAATTTATTATATACGCTTCCATAATATTGTAAGAAATTTATTTATTGTTTCAAAAACAAATGTAAAATAAGAAAAATAATTAGGTTTAACATTATTTGTTTTAAATGGAGAGCAGGTATTTTATACGTTGTTGAACTTATAATTTGCTGTATTAATCAGCTGTTCAGTTTAGTTTTTTTTACCAAATTATTGTACTTTGCAATACTTTTTGATCTCATTTTCGAATTTCATAATATTTTGCTTCAACGAAATCTAGCGACTTGTACTAAAGACTATCCATAGCTTAACTAATATCTCTGATAACATATGACTTGTATACTAAAATAGTTTGGCACACAAAGGGTCATTATTACAACTTGCCTACAAAGTTAATGTTAGTAAAAGGTAAATTTGACTACAGTGAGCAGTGAAGTGACTTTTTAATATTCTTCATTATTACAACATCCTGTAACAATTTTTTTTATATTTTAAATAACGACATTTTATAATAATGTCATTGAATTTGTGTTAACTTAAAATGCAATTAAACCATAAAACAATCTCTACCATGGGTATAAGAAAGAATTATATTTTATGTATTCGACCGGTTAACCGGTTTTTTTTAAATTTTCAAAAAAGCTACCGGTTTTTTCTTTAATTCTAAATTTCAAACTATTTGAAAACCGGTTTCTAAAAAATGTCGAATAATCGATCACCCTACCAATTACCTTCTTATATATGAGCATATGAACACGACTACCTCTGCGTCTCATAATTTCACAAAAATAATCGACATTTGTCAGCACTAGGGTAGTTTTAAGACAAGTTTGCTACTACTACTATGACAGCCTCCAGGGATATTCGTAAAACAATTTTGTCAAATCGGTTACTAATTGGCAAAGTTAAAGGCAATAATATTTAAAAAAATATTTTTTTTAAATATATCAATTTAACAAAGCTCCTAATTAATTTTTGAACGCGCTAAAGACACCAAGTAAAATACAAAACCTTAGTCTCAAAAATTATTTCTGGAAAAAACTAACAAATCGGTTTGAAACTAACTGAGATATAAACACAAAAATATATATGCTTTGATATTACTCCTAAAATTAGCAATGAAAATTTATTTTCTTTTTACCTGCTGGACAACAGAAAGGAGTAACGCGGTTGTTAAAAGAAAGAAATTGACTAATAAAATATAATACGCTATAAACAAATTTAAAATCCTTGATGACCGCCACTACAAAATGGTGTACAATAAATTTATATATGGGTCAAATCTAGTAATCCACTTCAACACTCTCAATAATGTTATTAAATCGAGTGGCATAAAAGGGCTTGACCTGCAGATTACAGGAAACTATAAACAAGTTAAAATCAAAGATGGTGTCGGAAATAATGGAATAAAACATTAACTGCCGTATTCATAAAAAATATTTTAGGTTTATTGAATGCTTATTTGACAAATTTCTATGCAACATCTGTCAAATAAGCTTTCAATAAACCTAAAATATTTTTTATGAATACAGCAGTAAATCTGTAAACTATACTAAGCTACATAATGTTGTAGGGTGTTATCAGATTCCGCAAGGCCGAAAATCTAATTTCCTTTAAACAATTTTAAAAGGGATAACTCGATAAGCATCTACAGTGTCAATCTACAGTGTCATCAATCGATCATTTACTTAATATTTATTTCAGTATTTGGAAAAAAACATTGTTTGTTGAAATATCAGATTTAAAATTGGATTAATATTTTATTTAATTTTTATATATTTCGATCATCTCTTACCTATAGTTGTTATAACTATAATCGAATAAAACAATGATCCTGCAAATGTCCATTGTGATTTCGTTACATCTTCATCACCATCCCAACCATTCGTTTTAATGGCTGTCAGTATTTGTTTTTCAAACATTTGTAAGTCATCTTTTACGAAATTCGTCCACGATACTTCATTTAAAACCGTTAAATTATCCGAATGATTCCAAATTTTATCGGTTAGATTTAAACGTAAATTGTGTATGCCTTTTTTGACCTGTAATAGAAAAAAATTAAGTTTTATTAACAGAATTTTAATTCTTATGTATGGTTATTTTTAATTGTTGGTAGAACATTTTTCGAAATACATTAAACGAAAACTTTAATCTTGTTTACAATGATCGATTTGGAATACATATTTATTAATTTCTGTAAATGTTTTACTAACGGATTTTAAATTAAATCAATCAATAAATTTTTCTTTCCAATCAAAAGTTAACAAAAGACAAGTATAAGCGCTACATTCGGTTATTCCGAATCTTTTATACCCTTCACGCAGTTATATGTTTTTTAAATGGAAATTATTTTTTAAAAATATTTTTGTCTTAATCTTAGATATTTATGACTCTCTTGGACTAAATATTTTCACAAAAAGCATGATTTTAATATGTTGTATGTATGTACTTACATATACACAAGTAAGAAAAATCTGACTTTGTTTGTGTAAAAAACGGAAACAATCGTGTTCTTTCGCTTATATCTTGTCTCGTTATGTGCCCACATAAAAAAGTGTAGCTTCGTGTGTGTGGCACGTAGCGCCGTCCTGTTGAAACCAAATGTTTGCTAATATCCTCGTCTTCCATTTTTGTGAACAAAAATTCGTTCAAAATGGCCCGATAACGATCGTCATTGACTACGGCCACTGCTTGCTCATTTTCGAAGCAAAATGGCCTAATTATGCCTCTGGACCAAAATTCGCACCAAACAGTGACTCGTTTTGGGTGTATCGGCTTTTCAATGCATGCGTGCGGGTTTTCTGTGCCCCAAATGCGACAATTTTGCTTGTTTACATACCCGCCAAGATCAAAATGAGGTTCATCTGAAAAGATGATTTTTTGGCAAAATCGGCCAAAGGAATGTCGCAATATTTCCCAGCGTTGTTCAAGCGTATAACTAACCATATTCGTTCAGCGGAAGGATAAAACTAATTATCTGTCAAATCAGACATGAGCTACATAAGTGTTACCATTCACGAAATAAGCACTAGTTAAAAAAAACGTTAGATGGCGGACCCTTTACTTTATAGGGTCTCAAGTGAATATTGTAGAAATTACAAACGGATTGACAAACTTATATATGTGTGTGAAAATAAAGTTTTGAGAAAAACGCATTTAAAGTTTCATAACGCATTATCACTGTGAATACACCTTCAGTTGGGAGATGCGATTTGTATGGTTATTAAGATTGGGTGCCGACTTTGGTGACGTCATGCCTATGTGGTGACGCATTTTTTTCGCTTTTAGTGTGACAATACCTTTGCTATTGTTGCTGCTCGGTTTGTTATGATCTCGATACTTGATTCTTAAGCCGCAACCAGTGACCGATACAACAACGTTTTTATGGGGTAAATAAATTTTTATTAAAAATCTAACTCATTTCATCTTATTCTAGACCCTTTTAGGTACCAGAATTCAGTCTTAAGTCCAAACTCGTTTTTCGACACACTAGGTCCCTCTTCTCGGAGAAGGTCGCATACATATACACATATACTATCATATGAAGGGTATAACTAATGTGTTCAAATTTCAAATAAACAGTTCTTTATTGTGATTTTTTTTCTTAAAGTAACCAACAATATGAAAAGGAAATCTGAAAATACTTATAGAAAAGATTCACTACAAAAGTCACTACGATCATATTCAAAGTAAAATTAAAATGTTAAAAAAAGTTTATAAAACTAAACTAAAAACAATTAATTTAAAAAAATAACTTTACCTCAATTTCATGGGGCCGCTCTAAATGTTGAAATAAATAAGCACCGCCAACGCAGTAGGAAACCACCAACAAAACCAATGTCACGTGCGATACAATACAAGTAATCACTTTCCACGAAAAACAGATGGCTGTGACGCATCGTCCACGCTCCGGTTTAACCGGCTCGAGCATATGGGCCGGCAACGATTGAGCACGACGGGCTGACATAGATTACGATGGTGCTCGCAATATTAATGATGATTGAGCTGATGATATTATTGATGGTGATGATGACAGATACACAAAGAATTATGAAAATAAACAGCCACCCACCAACACTACCACTTAAACGAATATAGTAAAAGTATGAAATTTATATGATTTGGAGAGGCCACCACATTCACATTTGTGGTTGAGAACTGATCGATGCACGTTCGACTAAATATTTCTTTTAAAACATATTATTTGAATTAGAAAAAACAAACGAAGAAATGTGGAAAAGCTAATGCGTGGGCTGAAGAGATAATTATTATTAAAAAAACTATTAATTTAAACTTAATTATAAATCATCATTCAAATAGGCAGACATTTAAATAAAATAACTGAATAACTTTGTTTTTTTTTTTAATTTATATGAGTGTACATTATTATGTACATACACTTATATTTTATTTATTGATTTCATGTTTTTCACCGAAACGAAATTTGAATATTGAATGATTTATTGTTGACATGTTTGCACACACCGCCAAATAAATATGTAATTGGTTGATTTTATAGATTCATCATTTTAAAGATCATGCACTCGGCGATGAAGCAAATTTGAATCGACATTTGTACTTTTTAACATTCATTCATACATATTTACGAACTTATGTGTAATATTTTGTCAATAAATAATATGCATATTTGTGCATACATATTTTGTTAATAAACAAAAGTATACATCAAAGAAGCCAATAGCTATCCATAGTTCTGTTAATGTCATGGCACTCTACATACTCAACTAAAGGGTCCGCCAAATACTTTTTTTTTGAAAATGCTATAAAAAACTACTGAATATTTTCTAAAATTTCTTTTTTTATTTGAAAGTACAATCCTTCCGGTTAATAATGGAAAATAATTTCATTTAAATGGCTGCCTCGGCTGGCCATGCAGTATCCTACACGATCGGTCCAATTTTAAGCTCATTATCGATTGTGTGCAGCTGTATTTCACCCATGGCTTCGCGAATATTATCCTTTAAAGCGACAATTGTATCTGGCTTGTTGTTGTGTTACACTTATCTTTGACGGCACCCCACAAATAATAGTCCAACGGTGTCATATCGCAGCTTCGAGGTGGCCAAACGACATCAGCTCTGCGGCTGATAACGCGATCTTCAAAAACAGCGCGCAAAACATTGAGTGTAGCTTTGGTTGTGCGGTACGTAGCGCCGACCTGTTGAAACTATATGTTGCCAATATCCTCCTCTTTAATTTTTGTCAACAAAAATTCGTTTAACATGGCCCGATAACGATCACCATTGACTGACCCGGCCACTCCTTGCCTCTGGACCAACATCCGCACCAAACAGTGAGTCGTTTTGGGTGTATCGGCTTTTCAATGTATGTGTGCGGGTTTTCTGTGCCCCAAATGCGACAATTTTGCTAGTTTACATACCCGCCAAGATCAAAATGAGCTTTATCTGAAAAGATGATTTTTTTTGGCAAAATCGGGATCTTCTGTAAGTCGATCGCAAGCCCACTTTCCCAGCGTTGTTCAAGCGTATACACAACCATATTCGTTCACCGGAAGGATAAACTAACTATCTGTCAAATCAGACATGAGCTAAGTGTTATCATTCACGAAATAAGCAATAGTTGAAAAAAAAACGTTAGATGGCGGACCCTTTATTACATCGCACGACATAATAATTTTAGATACACTTTTTTTACCATGTCATGTTGTCATAAAGTCAACTTTTAGGAGCCCCCACATGTTACCCAGATTTGTATGTAGTAACAATCCTTTGCAAATATCCGGGAATTAATCGCTATTGAAATCCAATACAATCGCCCCACGGCTTTCTGAGATATGAGCAAATAGCCACGGATGCCTCTGTTTATACCCTTCACCTGTGGTGCACAACGGAATATTTAGCTTTTTCATTCCGTTTGTAATTTCTACAATTTTCATTTTCGACCCCATAAAGTATATATTTTCTGAAAGCTTATGAATAGAGAAGTCGATTAAGCGCAGATCGTCTGCCCATGTGTCCGTGTGTTGGTTGAAATAAACTTTTAAAAACAACAATATGTTTCTGTTTATCATGAAAACTAGAGCTGATAGAGACAAACTGATTACAGATTTGAATTCAGCGCACCCAAATTAACTAACATCTGTTGATAAATTCAAAGCAAAATTTTTTTTTAATTTTGTCGCGCTGTGTAATTTATAGACACATTTGTTACTACTAATAAGTACTATATGCTTCTCGGAATAGTCGTTAAAAATTTTTGACAAATCAGTTTTTAATCAACAAACTTTCAGGCAAAAATTATTTTGAAAAAAATACTATCCTGGAAGGACCACATTGAATGTAAAGTGGAAAAGGCTCAGAGAATATGGGCCCTCTGCAGAAGAGCGATAGGCTCAAAGTGGGGCATAAGCCTAAGGATGACACATTGGTGTGGTGGACATCCTTAGAAAAGAAGGTGAATGTAAAACCTCTTCAAAAGATTCAGAGACAGTGCTGCATTAGTATTTGCGGTGCCATGAGGACTACATCGACAATGGCCATTGAAAATATACTATCAATAGAGATACAGGTAAAATATGAAGCGGCTTTAGCTGCTACGAGATTAATGGCAATAGATGAATGGCTTATAAAAGAACATAAGACCAGATACCAAAAAATAACGGATATCTTACCGATGGGAAATATTACGGAAGTAATATGTGATAAAATCCCGATGAGATATGAAAATACAAATTGCATCACCATAATACCGGAAGAGGAAGAATGGGATGAAATAACCAGGATAGGAAACACCCATGGAATCAATCTTTATACAGACGGTTCAAAGATTGGTGACCAAACTGGAGTGGGCTTATACGACATAAGCCGAAACAGAAGCAAATACTTCCGTATACCAGATCACAACACTATTTTCCAGGCTGAGATCATGGCGATTACGGAAGGAATTAAATAGATAAAGGAAACGAATAGCGAAACCCCGATTCATATCTTTACGGATAGCCAATCAGTGATTAAGACATTGAGAAAAGGGAAAGTTGAATACCGGAACGTTCTGCAATGCCAGAGCGAGATAAACTCATATCCAAAATACGGACATCTGGAGATAATATGGATACCAAGCCATCACGGGCTGATCGGAAACGAGAAAGCCGACAAATTATCCAAAATGGGAGCTCTTCTGAGTACTATAACTTGGGAGAACGCCAAAACCCTTAAACGATTTAAGGATGAACTTAAACGTTGGGCGATGGAGGAACATGTCAGAAAATGGCAAAGCACTGATGTCGGTAAGGTGACAAGAATACTATGGGGTGACCCAAATCTTGAGAAATCAAAGGAAATTCTGAGACTGAATAGATCAACACTTATGAAACTAACCAGTGTGATTACAGGTCATACGGAGTTGAGAACTCATCTAGCTCGCATGAAACTGTCTGAAGAGACAACATGCCGAGCATGCGAGGAAGAGGATAAAACTTTGATACACTATCTCTGTCATTGTCCTGCGTTTGGGCATATTAGACGCGAGAATTTTACAGTGGATACTATGCCGAATTTGGAGTACCTGGGGAACTCAAACTGGAGATCCATAAGGAATGACATTGAGGGGACTGAGTTCTTGAACTAGTCCGATATTTATTTATGGGAAATTATGATTATGGTTTTAAATTGGGAATTCTGGTTCCCACATGGAGCGCACAACATGCCAACTGGGCATAAGTGCATACCTGTCATGGGTTTGGGCTTTTAGTGCCCCTCCTTTTCAACCTAACCTAACCTAATAAAGTGCTCAATTTATTTCCTGACAAGCTAAGCTAAAATACAAGACATAGTCTCGAAAATTTTTGCCGAGAAAAACTGATAAATCGGTTAGAAACTGAGTTTTCCCTTAAATTTACAAAAAAAAAATAAAACACTATAAAATTGAAAATCCAAGATGGCCGCCGAATATAGTACTTACGACTTTGCTCCCTTTAACTCCGACAATATTGGTAGCAAATGGAAGTGCTTGACGAGTAAAATAAAGAAAACTATGAAAAAGTTAAAATCCAAGATGGCGTCCTATACAAAATAGCGAATCATTTTTTTCAACCCCATCAAAATGTTGAAATGGCTTGAATAGTAGCATACAACTAACTATGTAAAAATTCGAAATCAAAGATGGCGTCTGACATCTGAAATTATGTACGAGTATTGCACATTGGTTACAATATTGATCGTAAAGCTTATTACCTTTACTTTTGTTGTGATCTAATCGAACAACATTGTATTATTTAAAAAATACTTGATGAGAGAGCAATATCATTTTAAACAGAGCAGTTTCAATTTTGGTTCGAATTAAAAGCATTCAAACAACATTGTTAATAGATGCAGCTCTGAAACAAAAAATTAAAATGTTTTCACAACAGTTACTAAACAGTTTATCAGGTGTTTAGTACGTTCATTAAACTAACAGGGTAATATAATAATAGACGAGTAGGAATTTACATCTAAATTATTAAGGCATCAAGTTGTTTTGTTGCACCGATAGACTACGCTAATTAACAATAAAAATATGTAACAATAAGCCCATTAAATGAAAGCTGATTTAACATACTATATAAATATGTTAATAACACAACTGTAAAAACTATTTTTTATACACAAAAATCACTAACAATAATATCAAACTGTAATGTTTTAGTTTTCTTTTGTTTGTGGATTTTATTTTATTTTTTATTTATAATTTATTTTCGGACCACACACTCAACACTTAACTAAAATAACTTAAAACATTGAACTTAATTTTGTTTTAAGAATTTTTTGTTGCTCTTAATTTCTTTAGGTTTTTTTTTTATTATATAAATTATAAATAATAAACGATTTATTTTGGCGAATTATGTGTTCATTATATATGCGTAACGTGAGTTTTAATTTTATTTTATAAAAAAAAACATTGTTAGCAAATTATTTATTTAAAAGATTTTTTGTTTTCTAAATTTAAAAAATTAATTACTTTGTCTGCAGCTGTTTTTTTTTGTATTTCTTTAATTTGTCTACAATATAAAATATTTTAAACATTATCTTTACAATAGACACAAATTACACATAAAATAAAGTTCATTGCTCTTTTTTTCTCCTTTCACTCTAATTCAAATGGAAATACCTTCCGCGAAAATCGTACAAGTGATCTGTCTGTTAGATCTCACGAAAAGCAACTGAGGAAAATGAGCAAGTAAAAACGCCGGAAAATGTATTTTGGTATTTTTAGTTTTTTGTTTTGAAGTAGTTGTTGTTTTGGAGAAATTAATTTTCAATACTGTGTATATTGAGTTTTAAAATTGTATAGAAAAATAATTCGATATTTTTAAATGTGAGTACTAGCATCTTTGGATTAGATAATTTTAAATGAAATAGATTGTTTTGTAACAATTACCAATAAAATTTAATTTACTCAGTGTGGGTCAGTAAAGTTTTCCTGTTTGAACAATTTTGTTTTATTTCATGCTAAAATATTCATGTATGTATGTATGTGTTCGAGATATGAAAAGCTAAATATTTAAAAACTAATGTGTAAAGGAAAAGGGGAATTAATTTTATTCTGACTGATTATTTTTATATAAAATGAAGTGTACACTTTGATGTCACCACTAAATGCGGAAACGGGTCAACCGATTTCAAGGTATGTTGCGGGCAGTCTCAACAGTAGAGGTAAACACACATATGATATGCGACGTAGCTGCGGGCAGAGAGTAGGCAGAGGTGAGAAAAATTTTTGCGTGGGGGTTATTTATAAAAGTAGTTTCGGGAAGAGGTTTTGCTTCATATACCTCTATTCCCTCATTATAAGGATTATGTTAGGGAGGGGCTTCTAATGATTTGGAGTCACCAGCTCCAGCCCATGTCCCGGTGAAAATATTGATAGTTGCGTTTGTATTGTTTGTCGATAGCTGGAAAAGAAATGAAAAGCGAAAATTAGTAAAAGTTAATGAAAGGGAGAAAATGGAACGATACTTGAATACTGGTGATTTCAATGTTGAATTTATAGTCTTGCTAGGAAAAATCCTATAAAAACCTGTAAATAAATTAAATAAAAAATTAGTAGAAAACCAAAATACACTTACCATGTGTGTGCTGTCAAATGTTAATGAAATAAAGTATTTGTATGTTTGTATGTTTATCAGTGTTGTATAGTGTTGTTATTTTATTGATTGGCAATGCGAGCATTGTGCGTAAAAGTGGTTGTAAAACTGTAATATTGAATATTTGTTCCTATATTACTTACAGTCATAGTACGCAAAAAATTATGTTTGTGAACACAATTTCATTTTTTTCGCTTGTTTTTTGGATTATGCTCTGAATTAAAAACGATAAAAGTTGTGAGTAAAATTCTATTTAGTATTTTTATTTTTTTTCATTCTTTTCGCAAATAATATAAAAATATTTTTTTTTATTGATTTCGTTTGCAATACAATTTTTATTTTTAAAATTCGTCGTGTTTCATTCTTCTCACAAATTTAATATATTTCATTCAAAGCAAAATTAATCAAAAACGAATAATTTGTTTTAAAAATTTCCTCTTTTTATTTGTTGTTGTTTGTGGTATGAAAAAAATCTTAACATTAAATAATGTACAGTAGCAATCATAATAATTTAAACAACACAATGCGTACTTAACAGATTGGATTTTGCTTATATGTATATAAATAGCTGTATCGTGTATAAATATTATATTTTATATATCCATACATACATATATAATATTTGTATCCTCATAAATTTAATTATAATTGATTTAAAGATACGGACAAGAAAAACAACTTTATAGGTCTAATAAAATAATTAGGCATTTATATAAAAAGGTATAGTCTTAAAAGGATATGCGTATTAGCAAAACACATATATACCTGAAAATGTAAACAGAAAATTCATTACATTCCTAATTTTTTTTACTCAGTAAATTAAAAATCCTTGTTTGTCTTAAATTGTAACTCGGTATAAAAGCTACTTTATATATAAGCATATCGATGCCTTAATTCCTCAACCTCGTAACTTAAAAATACGGTTTTGAGTTTTTCATATCAAACGATTGTTTTATGCTTTAACTAAAAATGCTTAGTATATTATTACTACTAATATACATAAATACAATCAATTCCTTAATAATTGCATTTAAACTTTTTACCAAACACCGAAGTATAAAAAGATTAACCGTTTTTTTTCTCCTGAAAAATTTTATTTTTTAAGATACGAGGTTGAGGAAGTAAGGCATCGATATGTGTGTATAGGTAAAAAGTTGTGTGTCACACTGTACCCAATGCCTCTTTTAACAACAACAATACCTAAAAAACAAACGACATCAATAAAAAGGTATATGTGAAAATCATCCCTTGCAAGGAATACAACACAAAAATTTTTTTCGGCGCCACATAAAAAAAATGTGTGTATAGAAAAATATGTAATACAGTCGGATTCGGTTAAGCTGCCGCCGTTTAATTGAAGAAATCACTTAACTACAATTGAATATTTTTACTATATTTTAAAGAAAATGAGTTCGCTTAAGGGAAAATCAGTTTTACAGCTTTTATGTTTTTAAAGCTACAAACTTCAATAAAGCAAACACTGCTTAGTAGAAAAAATTTCTTATTAATACACGACGAAATACAATGCTACAGCTAATTTGTTGCACTGTAGTGCAACATTTTCTCTTATTTTGTTTAAAACAATATAAAAAGTAGAAAATCTATTTAACCAAAATGGTTTCAATTTATCCAAAGTTTTTTATTAATGAAAATCTTGCATAAGCCAAAAAAATAAATCCTTCAATTATCAAGTTCCCTTACCCGAATCCGACTGTATACGTGTAATGTTTGTAAGTATGATGTTTGTGTACCGCTTAGCAGTTTAAAAAACCAACACACTATAACAAAGTATTCCGTTTATGAATGAAAGAAATACAAAACCAAAACCTACATATGAAACATTGTTTCTGCCGGCACCAAATATTAGTAAAAAAATTGTGTATGCATTTAGGTATGTATGTCGCAAAAAATTAAAAAACAAGTTGCCACAAGTATTAACCTAAGATTCTTTACAAAAATTCTCATAATAAAATTTTAACAAATTTATTGATTTGTATTAGTTTAATTTTTATTTATTCATCGGACAGTAATTCAAAAAAGATATATATATGAGTCTAAATAAAAACAAAATATATAAAAATAAATATTATATCATATGTAATTGTTCCGTGGTTTCGTTTTTTATTGTTACATATTCAATTAAATTCTTATTAAGTTTTACTAAAAGCAAATTGTTTATAGTATCTTTTGATAGCTTTGATCTCATTTTTGTTAATATTATTGAGAGAGCACTAAAAGCTCTTTCGACAGAAACTTGTGTTGCCGGGACAGACAACACTACATCTAACAATGAGCCTATTTCTGCATCTGCTAGTTTTGTGTTTTTCCAATACTCCAAAATATTTGTTTCAAAAGGAACTCTTTCTCCGTTGCATAAATTTTCTAATTTTTGTTTCGTTGTTCGATCCGTAGGCGGAGTTTGTTCAATAAGCAAATTCATTTCAGCTTCTAATAAAGCAAATTTTTCAGAACTTGAGGGTAGACAGTTGTTCTTAATCAAACCGTTTTGAATGTCTGTATTTTGACCTGCCAAACGTTTAATAATTTCTTGAGTGTCTGTATTTTGACCTGCCAAACGTTTAATAATTTCTTGAGTTTTTAGCAGATGACTCTGAAAGAGAAACAAGAATTTAATGATGTTTTCTCGAATTTAATTATTCTATAAAACATGTTTAAGAGTAAATACCTATGTAATTTTTAATATATAACGACTTACTTACCACTGCGATTTTTTTTGTTCTTCTGATAAAAATGGTGTAAGGGTGAAATTAAATCGGGGATCTAAATAAATTGCTGAAATAAACGCCTCATTTACTAACAGGTTTTGTTTTCTTCTGTTCATAGAATTTAATAAGTTTTTGGCGTAAATATTTTCATTCGCCATCTGTTTGAGTTGAACTTCACAACATAACCAATCTCTGAAGAAATCACCGATTATATATTGTTCGAGTTGGAATTTATTAGTGCACTCCGATAAAGGCATAAAGGCCTTTATAAACTTGTTTATAAAATTCCAATCTAATTCAAAAGTGTTTATATTATTAGTACTTTCAATATATTCTTTTAAATTCTCTAGCGATTTTATCATTTTATACGTAGAATTCCACCTCGTAGTATTATCAAGTAAAGGCATTTGTAAGTTGGCTGAATTATTATTCCGAACTATATTTCTTATTTCTTTTGATATTTTACGGCATTCATCTATTTCTGGCTGAACAGTTTTTAAAACATCATGAGCAGCTAGTTGAATCGTATGCGCAGCACATCTAACAACTGCCATAACGGAGGAAAGAGACGAATGAATTTCATCGAAGTTTTTGTCATTATCATCAAAAATATCATCATTTTCTTGCGCCAATACCTCCTCCTGTAGTTCTTGTAATAATTTTGACGTTTTAATAACATTCGCTCCATTGTCAGAAGTACAAGCGTAAATCTGAGAGATGTCAATTTTAAACTCATTTAAACAATTTATTATTTCTTGCTTTAGGAACTGAGCTGTATGTCGTTTTTTCAACTGAATCATGCCAATGGTATGAATTATAATTTTTGAGTCTTTGATATATTGTATATTAATACCCAGTATACTTTTTTCCATACGCGTAGCAACATCAATTTTTAAGCAGATTAATTTTTTGTTGATAGATTTTGAAATGTTTAGCTTTATTTCATTTGCAACAATGTTCATTATACACACAATATTTTTAGAGGATAAATTTGTTCCGTGAATATCTTCATAAGGTCGCAAAATTTTTTTAAAATATTCTTTATCGTCGAATATTCTAAATGGAATATTTTTGACTGTTACTAAACCAACACAACATAATAAAAATTCATTTTTTTCTAACGAAATTTTTGCATTTTTAATTCGTTTATTTACTGATAAATCCTGTAAGCAGCTATCAGTGTGTTGTATTTTAATATTATGCATGACCTCGTAATGGCGTTTTATATTTCCAGATATCCGTCCTTTAAGCATTTTTTTACAAATAATACATTTCGATGTATTATTTTCCTTATCAAATACAACATATTTTTCTAGTTCAAATTCTCTTTTGCGACCCATTCTCTACTAAACTCATACAAACAATAAACTGAAGGAATTTTTCATGGCTGATATATTTTGAAGATACGATCAAACTACTTGTCAAGCCTTTCGTAGTATTTGTAAAAATGTGTTTGTATGTAATATACCGTCGCATTGTTGTGTCTCTTTTTATATCAATCATTATCGGTGTAACACATACAATCACATTTTTTACAAAGCCTATCACAATGCTTTCTAAGTTGCTTGAAGCATTAAATAACAGCAGGCTGGCGACTTAAATCTGTCCAAATTGAAATACATAAGATGTTTGACGCCATCATAGCTGCACGGATACATTTGGCGGTGGCGCCTATATAATTTTGAATATACATGTTTTTATAACAAAAACTTTTAGGGATAAAAAAGAACGAAAATTGTATGTACATTTATTTATAAAACTAATCTACGATTCAAGTAAAAATTCCACAAATATAATAGAAAAAATCAGATAAATCAGATTCATAGTTTTTGTTTTATTATACCTAAGCCCTATTTGTATTTTTAGTTGATCACTTAATATTTTACATGCATAGATTCATACGTACATACATGCATAAAATATATTAACTAAAAATTATAATATATATTCTTTAATTCCTAAAATGGTAAAATTGTTCCCATTAACACAACAAAAATGATAAACTACAATGGCAACGCTGCTAACTTTTCTTCAAGGAAAATAAAAATTGTATTTGTGAATCGATTTTTTTTTAATTTTTCGATTATGTTCTTTGCATGAATGATTCATGTAAGGAATTTTATATTTAAATTGTGGTGAGAAATTTATTTTCAATTTTTTTAAAATATCATTTGTCTCGCAACTTTTATTTTTAAAATTCGGAAAACAAAACAAATTATTCGTCACAATGTGGAAAATTTAATTCATTCAAATTAATATCATTCATGATTAATATCTATTCGATTGATTTGCGTACTATGCTTACAGTTTATTTAACAAAATTTTGAAAATATGAATGAATATTGATTGCTACTAAATTTTCTGTTTGCCTGATGTTAGGTAGAAAAGGATATACCGGAGATTGAGGGATTTGTCTTGGAAGAAAAATGAATGTAGGATAATTTGCTAACAAGGATAAAAGAGGAAAGGGAACGCATTACGGTTACTTATAATAATATTATATTTATAAATATATCGAGAAATTTCTCTATATTATTTTATTTATTTTTTTTGTATGTGGAAGATAACGTTGGAGGGAAAAATTATGTATAAAAAAAAGGTAAATAAAAACCGTAACAGACAAGATGATAAAAGGCACTTTAGCTCATATAGAAAGGAGACATTTTTTTTATTTTATTTTAATCTTGGCTGCATTAAGGTACAAGTCATAGTGCTAAAGTAAAAAGGAAGTGAATATTATAATTTTTTCAAAGTGAACTGTGTTTATAGATATATGTACAGAGATTTGTGCTTGGATTTGTGTATACCTGTCCAGAGTCGAGGGGTTTAAATTCCGTGCAAGCTTGTGAGGAATTGGTGGTTTACGTGAGTTTTTTTTTTGTGTTTGAAAGATGAGTGAAGTTTGTTATAGACGTTTGTTTTTTTTTGTAAATATTAGCTGGTGAATCCTGCAGCGAATATTGGTTATACTTACATACTTGGTAAGGGAGGATTATAAGCAGTGAAGCCAGGTAGGCCTTTTAGTAAAGATTTTGATGAAGTTTGGAATTTCTTTCGATCATAAAAATGTGGAGGAAATAATAAGATAAGGAATTACGTTTGTTTATAGATGGGATTTTTTTCAACAATTTATATTTAATTTTAAATGAAAATTAGTTATATGAGTTTTTTTTTTATTATTTAACATATAGTGCCATATTTTAAAGAGAAAAAGAACCTATAAGTTATAATAAATATAGATTTAAGATTTCTGTGTATGTGAAAATATTGTAAGTCAAGCGAGAGTATGTTAAGTGTCCATTATCCTTTCTGAAAAGAGAAAAACAATATAAGAGGAAGATAAAATATCAGTGTTTTGTGTAAAGTTTGTAAAGAAAATTAATTCTTTTTTTTATACATATATACATATACCTGAGTATACCACAGTGCTCAAACTAATAGTAGTCGGTTAGTGATTTAAGTAAATTTGGAAAAATAAAAAGGAAAATAAATTAAAAAGGAATACTCTCAGGGAGCTCCTTTAGGGTTATATTTGTCATTAGTAATATCGAGTGCCTGTAAAGATAGAAAGGTATCAGATAATTATTAGTTTGAGTGACCGATTTGTGTGGAGATAAAGATAGGTGTATCTGTGTATGTATATCATTAATAGAAAATGTTTTTAGTAAATTTGTAGTTGTTATGAGAAAGGATATTAGTGTTAGTAATAAATTTAATTTGAATTTAAATAATAGATTAAGTTATTTTTTTTAATTTTGTTAAATAGTGTTATAGTTTTTAGTTTTTTTATGATTATCATATAGCATCTTTTATTGTAAATAAATAATGATTGTTTGAAGTCGAAAAGGAATGTATACAAATATGTTGTGCTAAATTAATCTGGTGATAGCAATGGAAGAGTGGTAAGTGAAAGGGGTTGATCGAGTGGATATAGGGTCGTAGGGTAATATAACAGGAGCTGGCTACGACATGGTTGGGTGGGCATATGCGGAGAGACACCTTTCTCCGAATTCGAGAGTGGTAGATTTGAGGTAAATAAATTAGAGCGATTGTACTTACCTTTATTTTTGTGTGCGGTCTACATCCTAAGGAGAGGGTTGGAACCTTCTGAGATTCGGTAAGCTAGTTGGGAACCTCTTTAGGTGTAAACAGGCCGTAACATTAAATGGCGCCCAAACAAATGTAACAACTTAATATTTTAAGTTGTATGAATGATGCATGTATTACAACTAGGCATGTGGCAATATTCCACTAGATTTTTCGCAATAGCCCGGTAGGAAAATCGTTAATATAAATAGGTTCTTGTTGTAGCCTCTGAGATTATGATGAATGATACAGAGTAGTATAAAAGGATCTGTTTAAGGAAACGAGTTTCTGAAGCAGTACTTACAAATACGTGAGATAGTATCTTAACAGAGTTTTGTGATGTTTAAATGTACTATGTCCGTTATATACTTTTTATTAAATATTTTATAGTCCAGGACAGTGTAAGTGGTAATGGATCAAAATTTAGTTAGCCATTCTTAGGAAATATAAATTTTAGGAAATGTAGTAACTGGTTTTGTTCTCTTTGTGTTATAATACCGTTTTAAATAGGTGAGAATGAACGTTGTATAACCAACCGCACTGTAGAAATGAGTTTTTTTTTTTCTAGTTCCATTTATACCACATCTCGAAATATAATATTTTGTACTCCACTACGACATTCACATCCGTCTTCCATTGCTAAACCTTTAATGAAAAGAAAGTTTATTAATTGTATTTAAAATCAAAAAAAAAAAAAAAAAAAAAAAATAAAAAAATAATAATAATAATAATAATTATAATAAATAAAAAACCGTCATTAAATATATATTCATTCATATTCGAATTAAGTAGACATTATTATATAGTGGCTGGTGTGATTTTATGTGTTTTTTTTTTATTTAAGTATTGTTTGCTAATGATCAGATTATTTACTATATAATTAGTTGATTTACTATTTTTTAAGTTATTGTGTTGATATTAGTTAGTTAAAATTTATTTAGTGAATTAATTGTTTAATTATTTTATGTATTTTTGTTGTGTCCTTGGTGGGTTACTCATTTATTATTATAATCTTAAGTACGTCAATTTTATTAGCTCACTACTTACAAGTTAATAATATTGATATATAGTTTTATGCGTACATATTGTTTTTTTTATTGAAATCAGTCGTTGTTTAAATATTACGAACATTTCATTATATATAGTTTTTTTTTAGTTTAACAATTTTCAGATATAATTTATTTATTTAAGTCCTTTTTTATTTTAGTTGAGAGAATTCTATATTGTCGCGTCATCTCGTTGTCATAGTTTTATTTTGTTGTATTGCTACTTTTGTATTTTTTTTCTAGTTCATTGTATTGTGAAAAGTTGTATTTTGTTACATGTCGCTTTGCGGTGTTCCAGTTGTGATGCCAACTAGCTCATGTGCATCCTCAGGACAGGTTCCAACCCACAACTAGATACCAGAGACAAGCACAATAAATAAAAAAAAGTGGCAAAAAAAAAACCATATACAAAAAAAATTTACACATTCTCAAAAGGGGAAAAACTGAAGAGGGAGAAAAGATGATACCGTTCTCCACTTGCCCACCCAACCTGGGACATATCACTCGCCCAAAACGCAATATCCTCACATATGACTTACCCCAAACAAAACACTTAACACACAAACATAATTATGTCTAAATACAAATAAAAATTACATTTATTAAATTTTTCTTAACGCTAACAAAAAAAACTACATATATGATAAAAAGAAAACTTATACTAATTACTATCCTATTTTATTATTAAAATTTCAAATGTTCTTAACAAAAAAAATATTAATTAAATAAATCGCTCCCTAATGAGCTAAACGTGTCAATATATATATATACGAATGGCCTTCAGGCCGTATTGTTCAAAACTAAATAAAGATTTATATTTTTTTAACTTATTAACAAAGAACAATTAATTAATTAAACAAACAAAATATTCTTCTTCTTTTTTTTCTCTTAACTCTTGTACCAAATAAACTGCTAATAACCTAACCCTAAAAGTATGCACTAAAACTTTCCCGGAAGTAAACACAAACTTATATATATAAACCTACGGGTACCTCAATATAAACAATACACCAAAACGAAAAAAATACAATCTTTACTTATATTAAGAAAGTTCACTTCTAATCTCTTAGCATAAAATACCAAAATTTGTAAAAGTTAGCACAAACGTGCCTCACTTACTATTAAAAATTACCCTACCTAATTGAGCTCTATTAGGTGGTATTCGTTTACCAACACTTTCAAACAAATTAGGCAAACACAAAAAAAACACAAACTAAACCTTTTACAAATTTAAAGAAATAGAGTGACAAGTCAATTAGTAACCAAAAAAAATATAGAAGTTGTTTATATTTAAGGTACTAACAATAAAAAAAACTAATAATTTAATCCTCGAAACAAAGAAAAGTTATACAAAAAAAAAACAAAAAAAATTATTTATAAAACTATTATGATGATATTAAAATTTATCTGATTTAATTTATTTATTCCTATCTCCCTTAGGCGAACAGCGGGATAAATACCGTAAATGAAGATCGAGCGGTTTCATACAACGGATATCGCCTCAGGTAACGGTCGCTATAACTGTAAACTCAATTACCTGTTTCACGATATACTTATTTTTTTCCTTATTTGTCTCTATCTTCCTTTCTAGCGGTGCAGCTCCAATCTTCTCTACCGGATTAACCTTCACCCCACCAGGCTTTATATATCCACACAAAATTTGAACTAAAAAAAATTATAACCAATATACAAAACCTATGTATTTTAAATATAAAATTCACTTAGACACTCACTCTTTGTTTTATCCACAGAAAAAACACAATAATAAAATAAAAAAAAGAACACAATGCAAAAATTATCCTTTTTGCTCCAATAAAATTTTCACTTCCTCCAATTCAATTTTCCTTCAAATTAACAACCACAATTTGCAATTGGCACAAATAAATATTAATTCTTTCTCCGCTAAATTTTCACTTCTTTTCTTAAAAACGACTCAAGAAATAATACTTATTTTCTGTATACCTAAAAATTTTTTTCCATCCATACATTCCAAATCCATACATTCTACAAAACTACATTTTCCATATGTCAGATTCTTTTCCCTAAACACCAAAAAAACAGACATGTCACGGTGCTATATTTTTGCCCATTTTATGAATGACTTCAACCAAAAAATGCAACCCTGTCATTCATTCATAATTCTCTACCTTGGCAATACCACTATACACACTCATTTACTCATTTTAGTACTATCAAAGCGTACTTAATCTACAAGATGCATGCAACCGATCTCTCTTTCTCTCCTGTTTTCTTTTTTTTTCTATAAAGTCTGACATTACAATGTTATAACTAACTACCTTTTTATATATGACATTTGACAATTCGTTACCCAACAATACTACGCCATAATCACCTCATAGTCAACTTACTAACTTCTGGCTCTCAAAAAAAAACAAATTGACATTTACTATTGAAACTTTACTACTACAACATCAAACAAAAAGAAAATCATCCAACCAAAAGAAAACAAAAAAAAATATAGAAACAATAAAATTTAGAAATAAAAAAAATATTCAAATAACTACTTTACAATCAAGATCGCTCAACACCAAACCTCACAACCAGTCAACCACAAGTCACCAAAGAACCACCAACCCCCTATGGAAACGACACCGGCAACAAAAAACCTAACCTCCACATCACTAGCACTACAAATCACGCTGTATATGGCCCTTGTGAGGCGCAACAAAACTCCGGGGCTACCAACAAGGTACCAGTAGGACCGGTGTGCGCGAATTATTGGATGCTTGTCTCTACTATATCAGACCCCAACGTGGGGAACTCCCACACCCTGTATAGTCTCAAGCCGGGCAATAAGGGTATGTAAAACTACTATGGTATGTAAAACGCTATGCACTACTATATGATATGAGGTATCTTATTAATAAAAAAAAAAAATACTAAACGTGACTATCCCCATTTGTTTATTTTACTTAAGTCTACTTATATACACACTAGCACGGACAAAATACTTTCATTACTATTATCTACAACCTAAGCCTATATTGCACAATATCTATCACAGAGCCCTTTTCAGATTTTTATGTCCTTTGCGTGAAACACGCCAATCGGTTTGCCTTGGAGCGATTCCAGCTCAAACATGTTACTACCTATCGGTTTAATTACTCTGCACTTCTCGTATTTCCGACAGAATTTTGCATTTATGTTGTTTTTAAAATCTGACGCAACAAACTTTCTCCGATATACTTCTTGACCGGGGATTAATTTAACATTTCTTGCTCGCTTGTTATACCTCTGTGCACTTTTCTGAAACGCATCCTTGAGATTACTCTTAATCTTTTCACGAATTATTGTAAGTTTATCATTGTTGTCAAAATTTACTATACTATGGTCTGTTATAGATTGCAACTTTCTTGCCAATTTATAATCAGCACCGATTGAATATAAGTGATAACCGAATAGTGCAACAAAAGGCGTATATCCTGTAGCAGCATGTACCGAGGTGCGTAATGCGCATTCTATCTCAGGGAGGTACAGGTCCCAGTCTCTTTGGTCACTGTCTAAATACGCTCGAATAGCGGCAAGCACAGACTGATTCACCCTTTCCGCTGCGTTTGACTGTGGCGAATAAAACGCTGTTTTCATATGATTTATATTGTATGAGCATATCATTTCCTTAAATAGTGTAGACGTGAATTGCTGACCATTATCACTATGTATTACTTCGGGAACGCCGAATTTCTGAAATATTTCCTGCACTAGAAATTGCACCACATTCTTGGCCGTTGCCTCCCTCATGGCTTTCAAAAAAACAAATTTTGAAAAATGGTCTACTACGATAAAAATATATGCGTTACCTCTTTTCGATCTTGGGTATTTGCCCAAAAAGTCAACGTACAGCTTTTGGAAGGGTCTATCAGTTTGCACTTCGCACCCAATCGTAGGCATTGTACTATGATTAACTGGCTTTATTTCCTTGCACGTTTGACAGTTACGTATATATTGCTGTACCTGTACTGCCATTTTAGGCCAATAGTAGAGCCTTTTAAGTCTTTCAAGCGTTTTTCTAAATCCTCCGTGTGCAGCAGTGGGTGGTTCGTGGGCCTTTTCGATTAATAAGTGAGTGATATCGTGGGGAACCCATAACTTCCAACCTGACTGTTCTAAATTTTCGGATCTATCCGCATGTGTTTTCTTATATATTTTTCCATTGTCTACACGCAGATCTGGCAATCTATCTGCATTGTCTTTAATGTTTGCTATTAGTTGTATATAATCATCAGCCTCAAATGCTACTGTTTCAAAATCGAAGAAATTCTCGTCTCTTATCTCCGCAATTTCTATTGGCATACGCGATAACATGTCCGCCACAACATTTTCTGAACCCTTACGGTGTTCAATAGAAAAATCGTACGCTTGTAATTGAAGCGACCACCTAGCCAAGCGTCCATTCAGGTCCTTTAAGGACATTAACCATTTTAAGCTGGCGTGGTCGGTAATGACTGTGAACTTCATCAATTCCACATAAGGTCGAAAACGTTTTATAGCTAAGACGGCTGCTAAACACTCTTTCTCTGTGACAGAGTATTTCTTTTGACATGATGTCAACTTCTGCGAATAAAAAGCGATGGGATTTTCTAGACCTTCATTATTTTTTTGAAATAAAACAGCCCCTACACCAACTTCAGATGCATCACATTGTATAAAGAATTCCTTCTCAAAATCGGGGTGACGTAAGACCGGTGCGGTAGTTAGCGATATTTTCAAAGTTTCGAACGCTTCAATAGCCTCAGGTGACATGCAAAACTTTTTTCCCTTTTTAAGAGTATCGGTAAGTGCTGCTGATATGGTGGCAAAATCCTTTATAAAACGTCTGTACCACCCTGCTGTTCCTAAGAAGCTCCTTACTTCTCTAGGTGTTTTAGGCCTAGTGATCTTCTGTATGGCACTCACTTTTTCTGGATCTGTCTTTAGCACCCCGCCACCTATAATAAATCCTAAGTATCTAAGTTCCCTAAAACAAAACATCGATTTCTCTAAACCTATTGTCAAATTGGCTTTTCGCAAACATTCGGCCACCTGTTCCAAAATTTTAATATGGGTCGAAAACTTGTCAGATATGATTAACAGATCGTCTAGGTAAATGAAGACATTCAGTTTTAACTTTGCTGGTATCACCTTGTCCATAAGTCGGCATAAACGCTGTGCCGCGTTACATAGACCAAACGGCATCACCCGAAATTGGTACAGCGGTCGACCTGGTACTGTAAAAGCTGTATAATTTTTCGACTCCTCTTCTAATTCAATTTGCCAGAAGGCATACTTCAGGTCGACGCTACTAATGTAATGCGTTTGATCTATGCGGCTTAGTATCCCCTCAATATTCTGGAGAGGATACGCGTCTTTTACCGTTACTGCATTTAGTTTCCTGGCATCCAGGCAAAATCTGTTTTTATCAGGTTTTCTCACCACGGTAGTTCGATTCGACCAGGGACTATTGCTTTCTTCAATTACATTTAAGCTTAGCATTTTATCCAGCTCCGCATAAACTATGGACTGTACCGCCGGTGAAATCGGGTAGTGTCTATCCTTTACCGGATTAGTTCCCTCTATCAATTTTATTTCATGTTTTTCTAAGCTGGTACAGCCTAAACCATTTTTTTCAAAAGATAAAAACTTTTTAATTGTGTCATCTAGTTGCTGTTGTTGCTCTTGGTTCAATACATGTTTATTTAGCTTGTGCGTTGAGTGCTTAACATGTATTTGACGTGCAGTGTCCGCGCTTATTTCAGAAACAGATACCACCTTTGGTGCTATATCAAACGCTTGCCAAAAATCTATTCCTAGATACAATTGCTGGTCCAGCTCAGGGCACAAATAGAATACTATTTTCCGTTTTCTTTTATTATATTCTACAGTAAGTTCACATTTGCCTACTATTCGATGTTGTTGGCCTGTAGCTGTGCTCACATTGCTGTACATTTTAAATAATTTGGCGTTTAATTCTTCTACAACTTCCCGACAATTTCTGCCCAACAAACTAACTGATGCGCCAGAATCTAACAGCCCTCTTAAAATTTTTCCATTTATCGATACTTCGGCATATGGTCTAGGATCTTGCTTTATTTGACACCTTGTTATTGCCTCGGCTATTAATTTCCGTTTGCGCTTTCTAGAAATAAAATCATTTCTCATTTTCACCACATTTTGATATTTTGAGGAGTTTTTATAATTCTTAACCGTGATCTGTTTACTCTGCCTACTATTTTTCTCTTTTTCTTGTTTTGAACTTGCTAAAGATAAATTATTTGCTCCTGTGATTTGCACAGCTTTACTTTCCGCTAACTCTTCTTCCAGCCTCGCATTCGACGACCTATTACTTAAACTGTCAGAAATATCACCCTCGCTAAAAATACGTTTTCTCGCAGCTTCATAATTTTTCTCCCTTAACTTTAGAGGAAACATATGTCGAATTTTAGAAAATGTAGGAATTTGCAAAGCATTATTATCTATTTGTTCAGGGCTGTCTCCTTGGACCGTGGCTCCCCCTGTACTGCCACGCTCCTTTTCAAGTTTTCCCGTTCATTTAAACATTTTGGACAGTTTGGTGTAATCGTATTTGGCCTACCACATTTGTAACAAAACAACGATCTCTGAGGGGACAAGCACTCTTTAAACATGTGGCCCTTTTGCTGACAATTCCAGCAGATTACTTGATTGCTCACTGCTGCAATTTCACTTACAACCTCGTTACCGTCATCCTCTAAATTAACAACAGCTTCACTCACATACCTTTGAGAACGTACCATTTGGGGTGGGGGATTACGATTATCCTTGCGCGAAAAAGTTCTTTCCGCCTCCAGACATTCTATACGCAAATGTTCTACGGATGACACAGCCATTGGGTAAACGATTCGAGAGATATTTTCCTTTAGATTTCTTTTGGCGATTTTTATCATCTCACCCTCGGCCACTGGGATTTGTAATTTTGCCCTTAATACATTAAGACTGTGGAAATAGTCATCAATTGATTCCCCTACAGCTTGTTTTCTTTCTACTAGTTCCTGCATCATTTCCCAATTTGATCTTACAGTTCGGTAGCGATTTAACAACGCCATTCGTAGGGTACCCCAATCGGTTATAACTGTAGTCTGCAGTAATGCCCAATACCATTGTTGTACTGACCCCGAAACTAATAGATGGAAATCACGCAAAATTTCACCCCAAGGAATCTGGTATTGCCTCTGCATGTGCTCCAGTCTAAATATAAACTCTTCAACCGATAGCTGATCACGACCCCCTTGATTTCCTTTGAATTCGAGTCCGAATTTATCGACCCTAATACGCCATTGGTCTTGATTAGTATTTGGTGCTGGTGCTGTTGGTGGCAGAAAATTATATCGGTTTTGTGTTGAGAAATGTACATGTCTGTTGCCCGCTCCTTGCGCAGACATATTTTCCTGCCCATTTGGTTGTACACTATTACGAATAGATAAGCCTCTAATAGTTTCCGTTAATTGGCTAATACTCTCATTAACTTTCGAGATATGTCTGTTCATTTTCTCTTCTATTAATCTATTAATCGATTGGTCTAGGCTAGCTTTCATCCCTTCGACGCTTTCTGTAACCATAGAAATTACCGCAGGTGACACTTGTTCAACAGCGCTTACGTTCTGCCTGTTTCCTATTCTATTGGTACTTTTCGGTACAGCCCCCTGTCTTTCTGCCGGGTTATTTATCGTCGCAGATAAGTCTTCAATTTGCGGAGGTCTGGTAGCCATTCTGGTAGATTTATTGTTCCTTTTATATTTACTTTTCACCTGTGGTGACGAACGATTTAAATCAAATGAAGAGTTTCTCTCCTTCTGTCTTTTCAATTTTTTCGATTTTAGCAAAGTTTTCTTCTCGCTGGAAATATTCTGATCCGCCATAAAATACTAATCTCATGCACAAAAAATTCCCTCAATCTCAAAAAAAAATATACATATAATCCTATCACCTTTTCAACCTATTAGTCTGCCTATAAAATTATCCACCGTGTATTTACAAAACTAAAAATTACACCTCATACAACAAACATACAATAAAAAGTCTACACTGACATACACTATTTTGAACATTAACTACTTAAATAACACAGCTTATATTAAATAATAAATTTGATTACTGTTTAGAAATGTTTACAAGTAGACAGAAACGGTAACACTACTGCAATTAGTCACAGTAAACACAAAAATCCACAAAAATTACTTCAAATATTATCTTACATACATATAAAAATTAATAATAAAACATAAATACTTTATACATAGATTAATCTCCAACTTAGATAGATATATAAATTTAACACACAAAAAAAAACTTCCGTGTACACTGCAAAGTTACTTCGTGCTTACTTCAACACTTTTAAAATTATATAATAAAAACTTTAAACATACTTGGGTTGGGTCAAAAATGTGGGTAATTATTGCTAAGTGTGTGGTTCTTAACTTTTACTTAGTGCCCCAAATGGGCCTCTTCTCGAATTTCCCTACAAAAATTTTAAAATACAAAATTTTGTATGACCCGCTATCATGATCCTGATCATAATTTGCCAGCTGCAGTACAACAGTCCCGTGTTCCTATGTCCACAGCGGCTACCGCAACCTACGCCATGACCATTTCAATTAACCAGTGGTCATATCGAATGCCCTGGATACATCAGACCTCTGATTTACATCGGAGCGGCTATCCATTTGTCATTCGTTATTAAACAGATGAGTTCCCTAGAGAAATACTTTAGAAATACTACAGATCCCCTGATTCCAATCAGAGCGGCTATTTCTATCTTTAATTCTCAAAAAGAAACATCTTCAGGCGGAAACTAATACAAAAAATACGATATATTATCATTTGAACTTGCGAAAACATTATTTGAGTAAGAAAACGAGTAACATTACAAAAATTTCAACAACAAGTACTTAAACATTCTTATACTTGCGGTTCATTGATTATTGGACAATGAAGTAACAGTCCCTATAACATTCACTTTCTTACACAAATATAAGGTCTCTATGGGCTATTGAATAAAAAAAACTAACCGGTCTATTGTCTGTATATTCAGGTGACACATATACCAAAACTTATCATTTGATTGGGCGCCATATTGTTACATGTCGCTTTGCGGTGTTCCAGTTGTGATGCCAACTAGCTCATGTGCATCCTCAGGACAGGTTCCAACCCACAACTAGATACCAGAGACAAGCACAATAAATAAAAAAAAGTGGCAAAAAAAAAACCATATACAAAAAAAATTTACACATTCTCAAAAGGGGAAAAACTGAAGAGGGAGAAAAGATGATACCGTTCTCCACTTGCCCACCCAACCTGGGACATATCACTCGCCCAAAAAAAAAAAAATCTCTTGTGTCCCCCAAGAACCATGTACACTAACGCAATATCCTCACATATGACTTACCCCAAACAAAACACTTAACACACAAACATAATTATGTCTAAATACAAATAAAAATTACATTTATTAAATTTTTCTTAACGCTAACAAAAAAAACTACATATATGATAAAAAGAAAACTTATACTAATTACTATCCTATTTTATTATTAAAATTTCAAATGTTCTTAACAAAAAAAATATTAATTAAATAAATCGCTCCCTAATGAGCTAAACGTGTCAATATATATATATACGAATGGCCTTCAGGCCGTATTGTTCAAAACTAAATAAAGATTTATATTTTTTTAACTTATTAACAAAGAACAATTAATTAATTAAACAAACAAAATATTCTTCTTCTTTTTTTTCTCTTAACTCTTGTACCAAATAAACTGCTAATAACCTAACCCTAAAAGTATGCACTAAAACTTTCCCGGAAGTAAACACAAACTTATATATATAAACCTACGGGTACCTCAATATAAACAATACACCAAAACGAAAAAAATACAATCTTTACTTATATTAAGAAAGTTCACTTCTAATCTCTTAGCATAAAATACCAAAATTTGTAAAAGTTAGCACAAACGTGCCTCACTTACTATTAAAAATTACCCTACCTAATTGAGCTCTATTAGGTGGTATTCGTTTACCAACACTTTCAAACAAATTAGGCAAACACAAAAAAAACACAAACTAAACCTTTTACAAATTTAAAGAAATAGAGTGACAAGTCAATTAGTAACCAAAAAAAATATAGAAGTTGTTTATATTTAAGGTACTAACAATAAAAAAAACTAATAATTTAATCCTCGAAACAAAGAAAAGTTATACAAAAAAAAAAACAAAAAAAATTATTTATAAAACTATTATGATGATATTAAAATTTATCTGATTTAATTTATTTATTCCTATCTCCCTTAGGCGAACAGCGGGATAAATACCGTAAATGAAGATCGAGCGGTTTCATACAACGGATATCGCCTCAGGTAACGGTCGCTATAACTGTAAACTCAATTACCTGTTTCACGATATACTTATTTTTTTCCTTATTTGTCTCTATCTTCCTTTCTAGCGGTGCAGCTCCAATCTTCTCTACCGGATTAACCTTCACCCCACCAGGCTTTATATATCCACACAAAATTTGAACTAAAAAAAATTATAACCAATATACAAAACCTATGTATTTTAAATATAAAATTCACTTAGACACTCACTCTTTGTTTTATCCACAGAAAAAACACAATAATAAAATAAAAAAAAGAACACAATGCAAAAATTATCCTTTTTGCTCCAATAAAATTTTCACTTCCTCCAATTCAATTTTCCTTCAAATTAACAACCACAATTTGCAATTGGCACAAATAAATATTAATTCTTTCTCCGCTAAATTTTCACTTCTTTTCTTAAAAACGACTCAAGAAATAATACTTATTTTCTGTATACCTAAAAATTTTTTTCCATCCATACATTCCAAATCCATACATTCTACAAAACTACATTTTCCATATGTCAGATTCTTTTCCCTAAACACCAAAAAAACAGACATGTCACGGTGCTATATTTTTGCCCATTTTATGAATGACTTCAACCAAAAAATGCAACCCTGTCATTCATTCATAATTCTCTACCTTGGCAATACCACTATACACACTCATTTACTCATTTTAGTACTATCAAAGCGTACTTAATCTACAAGATGCATGCAACCGATCTCTCTTTCTCTCCTGTTTTCTTTTTTTTTCTATAAAGTCTGACATTACAATGTTATAACTAACTACCTTTTTATATATGACATTTGACAATTCGTTACCCAACAATACTACGCCATAATCACCTCATAGTCAACTTACTAACTTCTGGCTCTCAAAAAAAAACAAATTGACATTTACTATTGAAACTTTACTACTACAACATCAAACAAAAAGAAAATCATCCAACCAAAAGAAAACAAAAAAAAATATAGAAACAATAAAATTTAGAAATAAAAAAAATATTCAAATAACTACTTTACAATCAAGATCGCTCAACACCAAACCTCACAACCAGTCAACCACAAGTCACCAAAGAACCACCAACCCCCTATGGAAACGACACCGGCAACAAAAAACCTAACCTCCACATCACTAGCACTACAAATCACGCTGTATATGGCCCTTGTGAGGCGCAACAATTTTGAATTTAGGGCGAAAAAGGTAGAGTAGTGCTGGTCAAACTTTTAGAATATTATGAGTATAGTAACTCGGTCTCAGTCACAAAATAGGAAAAGAGAAAGACAACCTCAGTTCGATTTAAACGTATCTCTTACACACATTTCACCAAAAGTAAGGAAATTAGATACAACAGGTACGGAGATGTCGAATCCTGTTGAACAAATTGTACCGCAAATTGTAGATATGTCCCATACTATTAGCAGAGAATCTCAATCGGGAAATGGTAATGCCAGTGGTTCTAGGATGGTTAGCAACAGTAGGCTAGACGAAAATAATATTCCTGAGGTAAGAGAATTGGTGGCCGATGAAGTTATATCTGTGCAGAAATCGATAGAAGACCAAGTTAAGAGAATGGTACAGAATGAAATGTCCGCGGTTAGGAAAAGTATAGCTGATTTAACAGCAGTTGTAGGAGATATAGCTAGAATTACAGGGCAAAATCGGAATAACCCGGTCACTAGTCAAAACGCTTTAAATTCAATTATCAACAACTCGCCCGAAAATGGTGGTATGGTAAACTTGAGAGTATCGTCAGACAATTCTTCGGAAAGTGATACAGGCCGTAATGTAATACCAATGCAAGGCATGATTCAACATGGTTCCATTGTACAAAGCTCAGAAAACGTAAGAATAAGGGTTGATAAATTCGGCTTAATATTTGATGGCAACCCAACTAAATTGAATATTGATGATTTTGTTTTTCGTCTCGAACACCTTCAATCACATTACCAGATACCGTGGGCTGAAGTGTTGCGAGATTTTCATTTACTAGTATCCGGTGCAGCTAGAGAATGGTATTGGCTGTTCGTTAAAACGCATGGAGTATGCGACTGGCCAGGACTAAGACATGCATTAATGGGCCAATATAAAACTACCCGCTCCAACTTTGAGATTATGCGAGATTTAGTTGAACGCAAACAACAAATTGGCGAAACTATAGATAATTATTTTCAGGCGATGAGTCAAATTAGGTCACGATTGATACAGCCGATCCCAGAATATGATCTGATTAAAATAATAAAAAGAAATATTAAAGAAAACATTGGTAGAATCGTATATCCAATAGCGGTCTCATCGGTTGAACAATTACGAGTCGAATGCAACGAGGCTGAGAGAAATTTTCCTAGGAGAGAAATCCGTAATGTGCAACCAATAATGCGTCCGGCAAGATATGTCAACGAAGTTTATTTTGACGAAGATGTAGAAACAGAATGTGCGATGTCAGGAAACTGTGAAGAAGTATCAGCCATTAAACTTAGCACGGAGCAACAGAAACCACAGATAATCTGTTGGAACTGCAGACAACACGGTCACGTTTTCATGGATTGTCCCTCCGCAGAAAGGGCACTATTTTGTTATAAATGCGGACGTCCAAACGTGATTACTCCCAAATGCCCTAACTGTCAATCGGGAAACCAATCAAAGAGCTTGGGAGCGCAGGGGAACCCACGCTCGTTTGTGAGAAGATCCCCAACCGAAAATTAAATGCAACTTATGCTGCGAATACATCGAACGACTATAATGAACAGATAGATAGATATGTGTGCTTTCCACAAATCAGACATTATTTATCTAGGGACGAAAGAATGTCAAATTATGAAATGGTAAAAGCTCGTATTTTCGGTTACGGAAATAAAGGCGGAAGGATATCTAATCGTATTTTAAAGATTCGTAAAAAGTTTAGGGAGAGAAGAAAAGCGAGGCGATTAGTTGTTGAAGCGGTTAATAGGGCAAGTTTAGATGGCAGAGATGATAGAAGTTTTGCGAATGTGGCAATAGAAGGTAAAATAATAAACGGTTTATTAGACACTGGAGCATCGGTGAGTTTGCTAGGAAAAGATTGTAGAGAGTTGATACAGGAACTGAACCTTGGTATAATACCGGTGTGGTCGAATGTGAAAATTGCCAATGGTCAGTATCAAAGGATACTAGGAAAGGTAAAAGTGTCAATAGGCTATAAAGATCAGGAGCATGAAATGTTTTTGTATTTGTGCCCTGATTTGGAACAATCACTTTACCTTGGAGTAGATTTTTGGAAAATTTTTAAATTGGCTCCGGATGTAATTAAGGTGGAGGAGATAGATTTAGAGAATATAAGAAAGGATTTTGTATCTGAGGGAGATAATTATAAGTTAAGACCCCATGAGCTTAATAGTGAACAGAAACAGATTTTAAGTAAGGTAATTAAACAATTTGATGCTTTCGAGGAAAAGGGATTAGGGAGGACTCAATTGGAAAAACACACCATTAAACTGATAGATGGGGCAGAGCCCATAAAGGACCGCTATTATCCAATTTCTCCTGCTGTTCAGGAGATAACTTATAGTGAAATAGATAATATGTTGAAGTTAAAGGTAATAGAGTTGAGTGAAAGCCCTTGGTCTAATAGGACGACTATAGTTAGAAAGCCAGGAAAAAACCGTTTTTGCTTAGACGCGCGCAAACTTAATAAATTAACGATAAAGGATGCATACCCACTTCAGAATATTGATGGAATCCTAAGTAGAATCGATGAAACTCATTTTATTAGTAGTGTCGATTTAAAATATGCTTTCTGGCAAATCGAGCTAGATGATGATAGCAAGGCGTGTACAGCTTTTACTGTGGCCGGCAGACCTTTGTACCAATTTAGGGTAATGCCATTTGGCCTATGTAATGCCGCTCAAAGGCTCTGTCGGCTTATGGATAGGGTAATACCTAATCGCTTAAGGGAGAATGTATTCATCTATTTAGATGACTTATTAGTGATTTCGAGCACATTTGAGGAGCACATGCTATTATTGAGTGAAGTGGCGCAGTGTCTTAAAAATGCAAATTTAACAATTGGTTTAAAAAAATCTAATTTCTGTTTTCAAGAATTAAAGTACTTGGGATTTATCATAGGAGGTGGTACCCTGAAAACTGATCCTGACAAAGTGCAGGCGATACGAGACATTAAATTGCCTAAAACCGTAAGAGAGGTTCGGAGCTTTCTTGGTACCGCTGGATGGTATAGGCGCTTCATTAAAAATTTCGCCACCATATCAGCCCCTTTAACTGATACGTTGAAAAAGACAAAGAAGTTTTATATGACACCTGAGGCCATAGAAGCTTTCGAAAAGCTCAAGAAAGCGTTAACATCTGCTCCCGTTTTAAGACATGCCGATTTCACAAAGCGATTCTACCTACAATGTGATGCATCAGATTATGGGATCGGAGCAGTCTTGTATCAATTAAATGAGAAGAACGAAGAACACCCAATCGCATTTTACTCTCAAAAACTAAATTCCTGTCAAAAAAACTACACCGTTACGGAGAAAGAATGTTTGGCCGCAGTTATGGCAGTAAGAAAATTTCGGCCTTACATAGAAATGATGCCGTTTACGATAATTACGGATCATGCCAGTCTTAAGTGGCTGATGACCGTTAAAGACCTAAGTGGAAGACTTGCCAGATGGTCACTTCAATTGCAGGCTTTCGATTTCCAGATAGAGCATAGAAAAGGTTCCGAAAATGTAGTCGCTGACATGCTGTCACGAATAAATCAGCCATGCCTGGAGGAAATACAACCTGAAGAGATTTTGGATTTTGATACTACAGAATTCGAAAGTGAGGAGTATTTGGAACTAATAAAACAAATTGTTGAAAACAGTAGTCAATTACCAGACTTAAAAGTAGTTGATGGAAAAATTTTCAAGCGAACTAGTTGCGACCAGAATTATGACAGTCTACATCAATGGAAACTTTGGATACCCCCTAATTTGACTCAGGCTATAATAGAAAAATATCACAACTCTCCCACTGCTGCTCACGGTGGAATGGCTAAGACAATTGAAAGAGTCAGAAGATTTTTCTACTGGCCGAAAATGGTGATACAAATCAAAGAATATGTCAAAAGATGTCAAATATGTAAAGAGACGAAGCCGGCTAATAGTAATTTAATGCCTGAAATTGGCCAGGAGGTGGTTACTGAAAGACCGTTTCAGAAATTGTACGTCGATTTTTTGGGAAAGTATCCCAGATCCAAAAGTGGTAATTGTTATATTTTTATTGTTATGGATCACTTTACCAAATTTATCTTTTTAAAAGCAATGAAGGAAGCTACGACTAGTAATGTTGTAAAATTTTTAACACAGGAAATTTTTTATAAGTTTGGAGTACCCGAAATCATTCACAGTGACAACGGTTCACAATTTATAGCCAAAGATTTTAAGGAGTTACTCGAAACGTTTAGCATCCAACATATGAGAACGGCTGTGTATTCTCCGCAGTCTAATGCGTCTGAGAGGGTAAACCAGTCAGTTTTAGCAGCCATTAGAGCTTACTTGAAAGACGACCATAGAGACTGGGATTTGTATTTACCCGAAATCGAATGTGCCCTAAGAACGTCCGTCCATTCTGCTACTGGGTTCACACCATTCTGTGCTCTGTTTGGGTATCAAATGTACACGCATGGTTCTGACTACAGATTAGCGCGTAAATTAATTTCGTTAACAGACCATGAAATTGTGAAAATTTCTAATAATGATAAAATGGAATTTATCAGGGAGAAAATTAAAAAGAATATGCACGCGGCGTTCGAAAAAAGTGCCAGTAGATATAATAAAAGAGCTCGTATTGTGAAATTGACACCTGGTCAGGAAGTATTTAGGCGAAATACAGTTTTAAGTGATTTTGGGAGGAACAAAAATGCGAAATTTTGTAGAAAGTTTTTGAAATGTCGCATAGTAAGACCTATAGGCAACAACATGTATGAGTTGGAGGATCTGCAGGGTAAATCTATAGGCATTTTCCATGTAAAGGACATTAAAGTCTGAATAGTAGTATAAGTTTATAAATCTGTGATAGAATCGATAATGAGTGCAATATTAGGATAGTTATACCATTTATTTATTAATATATTTAAATATTTTTCTTGTTTCTGTGTTGTCCTAATATTTCACGAAGTACCTGCTTTTAGATTTATAAGTTTGTATTAATCTGTGATGGGAAGACTATAAAGTGCAATATTGTATTACATGTTAATTTATAATTTTATTGCAATATATACATATATATATATATATAAATATATTTGTTTGTATGGATTAAGGCTTGAAAACTAAAGCGCGAAAGAGGAAACGTAAAATGGTAAATTGAACCTGAGCCCGGATTTGATCTGCGTAGTCGTCACGCACATGTGATATATATATATGTTTGTGAGAGGAATGAAATAAGTATTACTTACTTTAGTGTTAAATGAACTTTTGATTGTGATTTCTTGTGCCCATTTGTCTCTAGCCATCATGGAGTTGTGATAGTTAGCATATTTCTCTAAAAATTCATTAATTACCTGCAAATATACACACAAAGTAAGATTCAAGTCAATGGCTATGACAATGTTGATACTTCCCGTAATTTGTATCTGTCGCAGTGGACCGTTTTGTGTAAATATGTGTATGTATTGGTAGTTGGGTATGTGCCCGGCTGTAGGTTGATGAGACTCATATCAGGGTGTGGGAGTTCCCCACGTTGGGCTTGATGAGGTGATATAACCCCGCATACCACTTTCTCTGCTTTTACTTTGGAGAAATCGGTATTTTGTTGCGGGCAGTCTCAACAGTAGAGGTAAACACACATATGATATGCGACGTAGCTGCGGGCAGAGAGTAGGCAGAGGTGAGAAAAATTTTTGCGTGGGGGTTATTTATAAAAGTAGTTTCGGGAAGAGGTTTTGCTTCATATACCTCTATTCCCTCATTATAAGGATTATGTTAGGGAGGGGCTTCTAATGATTTGGAGTCACCAGCTCCAGCCCATGTCCCGGTGAAAATATTGATAGTTGCGTTTGTATTGTTTGTCGATAGCTGGAAAAGAAATGAAAAGCGAAAATTAGTAAAAGTTAATGAAAGGGAGAAAATGGAACGATACTTGAATACTGGTGATTTCAATGTTGAATTTATAGTCTTGCTAGGAAAAATCCTATAAAAACCTGTAAATAAATTAAATAAAAAATTAGTAGAAAACCAAAATACACTTACCATGTGTGTGCTGTCAAATGTTAATGAAATAAAGTATTTGTATGTTTGTATGTTTATCAGTGTTGTATAGTGTTGTTATTTTATTGATTGGCAATGCGAGCATTGTGCGTAAAAGTGGTTGTAAAACTGTAATATTGAATATTTGTTCCTATATTACTTACAGTTTATTTAACAAAATTTTGAAAATATGAATGAATATTGAATGCTACTAAATTTTCTGTTTGCCTGATGTTAGGTAGAAAAGGATATACCGGAGATTGAGGGATTTGTCTTGGAAGAAAAATGAATGTAGGATAATTTGCTAACAAGGATAAAAGAGGAAAGGGAACGCATTACGGTTACTTATAATAATATTATATTTATAAATATATCGAGAAATTTCTCTATATTATTTTATTTATTTTTTTTGTATGTGGAAGATAACGTTGGAGGGAAAAATTATGTATAAAAAAAAGGTAAATAAAAACCGTAACAGACAAGATGATAAAAGGCACTTTAGCTCATATAGAAAGGAGACATTTTTTTTATTTTATTTTAATCTTGGCTGCATTAAGGTACAAGTCATAGTGCTAAAGTAAAAAGGAAGTGAATATTATAATTTTTTCAAAGTGAACTGTGTTTATAGATATATGTACAGAGATTTGTGCTTGGATTTGTGTATACCTGTCCAGAGTCGAGGGGTTTAAATTCCGTGCAAGCTTGTGAGGAATTGGTGGTTTACGTGAGTTTTTTTTTTGTGTTTGAAAGATGAGTGAAGTTTGTTATAGACGTTTGTTTTTTTTTGTAAATATTAGCTGGTGAATCCTGCAGCGAATATTGGTTATACTTACATACTTGGTAAGGGAGGATTATAAGCAGTGAAGCCAGGTAGGCCTTTTAGTAAAGATTTTGATGAAGTTTGGAATTTCTTTCGATCATAAAAATGTGGAGGAAATAATAAGATAAGGAATTACGTTTGTTTATAGATGGGATTTTTTTCAACAATTTATATTTAATTTTAAATGAAAATTAGTTATATGAGTTTTTTTTTTATTATTTAACATATAGTGCCATATTTTAAAGAGAAAAAGAACCTATAAGTTATAATAAATATAGATTTAAGATTTCTGTGTATGTGAAAATATTGAAAGTCAAGCGAGAGTATGTTAAGTGTCCATTATCCTTTCTGAAAAGAGAAAAACAATATAAGAGGAAGATAAAATATCAGTGTTTTGTGTAAAGTTTGTAAAGAAAATTAATTCTTTTTTTTATACATATATACATATACCTGAGTATACCACAGTGCTCAAATTAATAGTAGTCGGTTAGTGATTTAAGTAAATTTGGAAAAATAAAAAGGAAAATAAATTAAAAAGGAATACTCTCAGGGAGCTCCTTTAGGGTTATATTTGTCATTAGTAATATCGAGTGCCTGTAAAGATAGAAAGGTATCAGATAATTATTAGTTTGAGTGACCGATTTGTGTGGAGATAAAGATAGGTGTATCTGTGTATGTATATCATTAATAGAAAATGTTTTTAGTAAATTTGTAGTTGTTATGAGAAAGGATATTAGTGTTAGTAATAAATTTAATTTGAATTTAAATAATAGATTAAGTTATTTTTTTTAATTTTGTTAAATAGTGTTATAGTTTTTAGTTTTTTTATGATTATCATATAGCATCTTTTATTGTAAATAAATAATGATTGTTTGAAGTCGAAAAGGAATGTATACAAATATGTTGTGCTAAATTAATCTGGTGATAGCAATGGAAGAGTGGTAAGTGAAAGGGGTTGATCGAGTGGATATAGGGTCGTAGGGTAATATAACAGGAGCTGGCTACGACATGGTTGGGTGGGCATATGCGGAGAGACACCTTTCTCCGAATTCGAGAGTGGTAGATTTGAGGTAAATAAATTAGAGCGATTGTACTTACCTTTATTTTTGTGTGCGGTCTACATCCTAAGGAGAGGGTTGGAACCTTCTGAGATTCGGTAAGCTAGTTGGGAACCTCTTTAGGTGTAAACAGGCCGTAACAGGTACTTTGGGAATGGTCTGAATGAATGGCTTAATGAAGTGTGCACGAAATGGGCTTAGTTGTTTCGGAGATATGGCATTTAGATTTTTTTATATATTCCCATACAAATACCAACAAAATGCCCTCCATTTTCAATGTTATGATTTTTTATTGTCATTTGAAAAGTTATCAAACCAGGTATCGTTATGTTTTATGGATATAATGACTTCGGTATTTCTAATTGAAACTGGAAAGGGGGAAAAAGGTGAGTTATAACCTTATATGTAATGAATACAATGTAATAATTTTGTTTGGAACAGCAGAGCGGTCCTGGTTCTGCTAGTAAGTGTATAAAAAATAGTTTCCAGTAAAAACTTTATATTATAAAAAAGATTTGTCAAACTCCATATTAAAGAAAGTTAGCCAAAATTGTTTTTCAAACTGCATATAGTGTAATGACAAAATTGTAGTGGTATTTTTTATACCCTTTACCTGTGATTCATACATATATAGTTTTGCCATGCCGTTTGCATTATTGTATATGTATTTTCTTATATACGATTAGAGAAGTCGATTGATCGATATTCGTATATCTGTTAAAACCAATTTTTTAAAGCTCCCATATGCTGCAACAACCTGTTTATATTATTAAACTTTTAAAAATTTTCGATAGAAAATCGATATTGCAAACAAGTAAAAATGGTCGATAATCTGCCGAGATATGAGTAAAGAAACATGACCGATTTTGTTTTAACATATATAATATTTTTTTAGCTTTCGAATAATTTAAAAAAATGTTTGTTATGACTAATATGCCTGTTATTTGTAGTTTTGGTCACAACTGGCAAGGTGTTATATAAAAATAGTTAAAAAATGTTTTTTTTAATATAAAGTCATAGTAGTGGCACTAAATAACCATACGTAGTTTTAAAAATAACTCTAAAAGAAACAGTTCGAAACTGACTGAGATATAAACACCGTGATATTTTTCATAAAATTTACAAATAAAAATTACTTTTTTTGCTTCTAGAAAACTGACTAGTAAAATACACAACACCTTAGAGAAATTCCAAATCAGAAATGGCGAATTGTATAATTTTTTAGCCCATAAAATATAATGCTTTTACCTTAAAATCGTCAGATTCTTTTCTACATGATATTAAAAGATCGCCCATTTCAGAAAAAAAACAAAATGTAAGTCAAAATCATCTATATATATAAAAGTGAAACTCTGTTTGTGTTCGCTATAGACTCCGAAACCGTGAAGCCGATCGGACTCAAACTTTAACAAGTTGTTCCAGGAAGCGTTTATGGGTGGTAAAAAGTGGGCAGGTTTACGCCCATAAAAAAATAAATTAAAATTTTTAGCTCTTGCACTTGCTATTCAATTAAAATTCAGAATGCATTTTTATTCATTAAGGGGCGTAGCAAAAAAATTTTTAAATTTGATTCGATACATATTCAACAGTTTTTGTCGTATTTATAAAGTTACTCTAATCCGCATCCTGTCGCCAAGCGTTACTAGTTGTTTTCAAAAAAAAAAAAAATTTCACATTTTGTTCTGATGTAAAAATCATCTTAAAAGTGATAATCTAGCAAAATCAGTTTTTCAAAGAAAACTCTAATGTATACTGCACAAATTAATTGCCTAGTAGTTTTTTTAAAAATTAAAAAGAAATATTTTTAAAGTAAAAGAAAAACTACACGGTTTATTAAAAGTATTCAAACATCTAAATTATCTTTTTGGAAGTACAAAACAAAGATTAAAAGAAATTTTCAAAATTTATATTTAAAATTATATCAACGAAATTATTAATAGAAATAGATCAGGTTTTATAATATCAAAATGCCATTTTTAAGAAAATGCCTATTTAAATTAAAAGAAATAATAACAATAATTAAGATTATGTTTGCAAATAACAATTAAACACAAATAATTTTGATCCATTATAATCGTTGTTTGAAAAAAGAATACACACATAAAAATAATAAAATAGTAAATCTTATTTTTGATAACAATTTTTAAAGCACGCAACATAATGCAAAGAAATAAAGAGGGTTTCTTGGTATGACTATGAGCTATTTAGATTAGACGATTTTACTCAGTCAAATAATAATTTATTGATATTTTGCTAGTGCTGGTAGTGGAGCAAAACTGCCTCGGTAGGAAATAGGTTTGACATAACCTCCAGCAGATCTAAAACATTAAAGGATTAATAGTTATCAATCTTTTATTTATAAGTGATTTGATGACAAATACCTCCAAAACATAGAATTGCCACGTTTTAGTTCATTTCTGGCTTGCAAGTCATTGAAACAACTAATCCAGTTATTATATTTCGGCATTATTGGTGGTTGTCCAGCCATTAAACGGGAACCAGTAACAGTCATACACGTCGATACCACATTTAAGGGATATAAAATACTAGCGAAAACAAACTATTGAAAGACAATTAAGTGTATTAAAAATATATAAAAAAATATTTTTAATAATATTTTGTACTTACTTGTGTAAATCCGGCACAATACTGACTGCCAACTTTGTCTTTGATTACGTATTTATTAAGCAAAAGTACTGTTGAACTGGTCAATACCAGACAGGCAATATCGCACAGTATTTTTGGCACTAGTCCAGAGAAAAAACCCATTATTCCCTCTGTCTTATAAATTTCGGCAACTGAACCCATAATGGATTTATAAATCGACTCCCGTCCAATAAATTGTGCCATCATACGCACCGATATCACATGAAAGGGTTGTGAAATAACAATACCCGATACACTTAAAACCATGTCACGTTTTAGGTTCATCTTGAATTGTATGTAACTATATTGGAATATATAGAGAACATAACAAAAATGAGCCAAGTAGCAATCATTGAAATAACTGCGGTAATAACATTAAAAAAACAAGTAAGAGTGCTATATTCGGCCGTGCCGAATCTTATATACCCATCACAACGTGTAGTCATGCAATAACAGTAGTTTGTATCACCATTCATCTCATATGAAATACATATACAAAACATCCCATTGCAAAATTATAAATTTACGTATGTATGTTAAAAAAAATAAAAATAAAAAAATTAAAAAAAATAATTAAAATATAAATAATAAATATAAAATAAAAACAATTAAAAAAATTTTTTTAAAAAATAATAAACAAATAATATATTAAATAAAAAATAAAAAAAAATTTAAAAAAACAAGTAAGAGCGCTATATTCGGCCGTGCCGAATCTTATATACCCTTCACAACGTGTAGTCATGCAATAACAGTAGTTTGTATCACCATTCATCCCATATGAAATACGTACATACATACATATAAAAACATACATATATAAAAACATCACATTGTAAAATTCTAAATTCACGTAAGTATGTTAAAAAAACAAAAAATAAAAAATTAAAAAAAAAAATAAAAAAAATTAAAAAAAAAAAATTATTATATATATAATAAATATAAAACAAAAAAAAATAAAAAAAAAATTTAAAAAAAAATTTAAAAAAAATTTTTTTTGGCTCAGCTGGGATTCGATGCCACGTTTACTCTAACCAGTATACACGTTTGTATGTATGGATGTATGTTGTTGTTGTAATGATGTTTTTGTGAAAAAAAAATCGAGGTGGTCGTGGGTTTTTGCTCATATCTACGTTGTTTATATACCGATGTTTCTGATTTTCAATACAGATCTAAACCCGTATATTTCTGATATTTTAATACCTCACCCGGGTCCAAGCGATGTAGGGGGGCTTCTAAAAGTTGATTTCAGCATACACACGGACAGACGGTCAGACTGACATAGCTTAATCGACTCCCCTATTCATAAGCTTTCAGAAAATATATACATACTTTATGGGGTCGGAAATGAAAATTGTAGAAATTTCACACGGAATGACAAACCTTTATATACCCTTTTTCTATGTGTGAAGGGTATAAAAATACAGGAAAAAACAGATGTTTTGTTAATTTCGTACTGACTAATTAATATAGAACAAAAATGGAATGGAATATATATGTATATACATATAACTTTTTACACACGTCATTTGTAGTCCAATCACAAGAGTTGTTCAGTTCTATAATTGTCATATATACCTATATCTTAGCAATGAAGCATTAAAAAACCTAGGAAAAGATAGGAGTCTTGATGCGTTATATATTATTTAAAAAAAGTTCCTTCACTAGATGGTCTAATACAATCTTTTCCATATTAAAGTGAAGACAGTGAGATCAAAAATTTGAGTTCATCGGACTATACTGTATGTAAATATTTATAATAAAATAAAATTAAATTTTTAAATTTTTTTGTTTTCTACTTATTTATCGTGGATGAAATGAGTTCAATTTTTTTTTTTTGGATTATACAAAATTTCAGATTTATAAATACTTATGTATATTGTGTTTATATTAGTATGTATTACTATTTATACTTATGTATGCATGTTTGTATAATATATATATTTTTTTTTGGATTTTACATAAACAAAATTTATACCTTCTAATGAAAAATAACAGTTGTATCAAAAATACAAATCATAACATAGGTGTTCTACAAATTAATACGGAATACATATATACATACAAAAAAACTTACAGTTCTTCATCGGTCATGAATTCTTCATCTTTTTTATCATCAATGGCTTGTAGACCAAAACGATTAGCAATTTTTTCACTAAACACCATACTACAAATGGAACCTACTAATTTGGGGGTCAATCCACGATAGCTCCCGTAGAAACCATCGACCTTACGTATGTGCCCAGCTATAAATTGCGCCAAATTTTAACAACTTAAATATCTCTCATTTCTTAACCACTTACCATATTGAAATATATTAGGCAGCACCATTATTGATGTACCCAAAATTGAACGACCAGGAACAGCTGGAATTGGTTCATAACCCAGTTGTATCAATACTTTGGAATACTCGAGGGGATGCAAAGCAGTACTTATACCTAAGCGCATTCCAAAACGTACCCATTCATATACTTCTATATTTTTACGACTTTCATCTTCATCGTGGAGCGACATGTTGCTTAAAAAAGTATTTGATGGCGGTTTATCGCTAAGAGTTAAATTTGGATTTTTTGTTGTCAAATTTTTGGGTTAAGGTGCGGTGATTCAGTTATTACGGAACCGGCTGGTTAGGATTTTCTACGATAACAAATATAAATTTCTCCTTTTTTTAAATCTAGTGACAGCTATTTTGTGTTAACAGTTCTATGTGCATACCATATATTGTTAAGTGTTGTATTTTTAAAGTATTAAAAACGTTGCATTTTAAAAACTTTAAAATAACTTGTTTTAAAAGTTTATGGTACATAGTAAACTTTGGCTCATAATGTTATATCGTAAATTGCATGGTACAATCATCAGGTAGCTTTGTTTTTTTTTTTAATTTTATTAGCCAAGGCATATTAATTCATCAGAATATTGCAGTTAGGAAAGAATTTTTTTGTTTATATTTTTTATGTATGAAGTTTGACATTTGAAATAAATGAGACTACCTGATGAATAAATGTGCCTTGTTTATTAGCAAGGTTTTAAAACCATAGAGCCAGGGTATCACACACAAGTTCAGTATCCGTAAGTTGACCTAAACCTTCACATAGGAAGTCATAGCTGAACGCGAGTATTTCTTTTTAAAAGACTTGCAAAGGTTGTACCTCAGTACCGCTAACCGACGCCACGCAATTAACCAATGCGAGAGTAAGACAAGATCAAAAGGACGGCCTGATTGCTCTTAAAAGATACAGTCCAAGCCTTTTCATTTGATACAACTATTGAAGGGGTTCTAGAAGTTACTTTTTAAATAACTGGATTTGACCCAAATATAAATTTATTGCCAGCCATTTTGTAGTGGCAGCCAATATGAATTCCATTTTTTGATAGTAATTATTTTCATCCTTCAGATGATACCAATATTGACTCTATCGTTTTTCTAGAAGCTGAAAAAACTTGACTTTCGCTTGTAAATTTTTGATATATATATTTTTTAAATTTTTTCCTAAAATCAAATATCTCTAGAGGCATATTATATCTACAAATAGTAGCAACGGTACCTATAAATTTTTATATGGGAAAAAACAAAGGCAGTCGTTTTTATGCTCATGTTTTAGAAAGTTATGGGGCGATTGTGCTGAATTTCATACCCTTGTCCACCACAGGTGAAGGGATAAAAAAAACATTTCAGTGCCAAGAATAGTCAAACTCCATATTTAGAATAAGGAAGACAAAATACTCTCCTTTACGCCATTACTTTATGAAATTACACCATGCTGGTTCTTAAATTTCAAAATATTAATATACTAGAAAAGCCCGGCGCGCGTTGCTAGGCCCCTTTATGAATAAAAATGCATTTTGAATTTTAATTAAATATCAATGGTGTCGGTAATAAAAATTATAGAAATTACAAAGGGAATGACAAAGCTATATATACCCTTGTCCACCACAGGTGAAGGAATAAAAACAACAGTTCAGTTCCAAGAATTGTCAAACTCCATATTTCAAAAAAGGGAGACAAAAATACTCTCCTTTACGCTATAAACTAATGATATTACACCATGCTGGTTCCTAAATATCAAAATATTAATATATTATACATTTTCGCAGAAAATTTCCAATTGTAAAATATCACATAAAAAATTCTGTTCTCTCCGAAATGAAATCAATTTATATATTTACACCAACGCTGTCCAAATCTTCATTTTCTGTGCACAATTGTGCTACAAAAACAATAAAAAAAAACTCACACCGACACTTGTTCTCTTCTGTTTCAGTTTGATTTCAGTCGTTAATTGAGTGTTAACGAGTGCACATGTGCGGATGCTTACGCTTTTTTGCAGCTTTTTTTGTTTTTTCAGCTATGATTTAATTTCAAAATAAACCAGCAAACAAAATAGTATAATGGAAGACAAAAATTTTTGTTTTGTCATTAAAAATGCTTTTGGTAACATGCAATGCATTTTATGTTACCAAACATTTAAAACAAAGAAAACATTTAAGTAAGAAGAAATAAATTAAGTTCTTCAAATTTAAAACATATTTTGTTAATAAGAAATTGTTACGAAACCTTAAATTTGGAAAACTTAATTTATAATGCGTAAATACACTTAATTTTTTAAGTTTTAATTGTAAATTAAAAATTGTATTTAATTTTATTAACTTTTTTTAAACATCATTTCTATTTTGCTTTTAAAAGTAAAATTCATTATATTTGTAATGCTTAAGGTGAATTCACCCATTTGTTTTGAACAAAATTTTTTCCGGAGAATAACATTTTTTACTGAGAGTTTTCTGCAGAACGATTCACCCATTTAAGAAAATTTGTCCGAAAAAACAAAGCTGCAATATAATATAAAATGCAAACAGTTGTACAAAGTGGAAGCACCGCTAGCAAACTATGTAAATAAATACAAACGTAAATTATTTCATTAAAATATATGTGAAGAAAATGTCGGATAGAAGAAAACTAAAATTATTATTTTTAATTGAAGTGCATAAAGTCAATTTGTTTGCAAAAGAAATTTATAAAAAAAAAATAGAAAATAAAAAGAGTCGCTTCTATTTCATTCCATAAACCCTGTTTTAAATAATTATTTTTGTATGCACTATTGCTCATGTCATACAAACATTTTCTTCCTGGTTTTTTAATTCTTCTATTAATTTTTGAGCAATATTTTCATTAAATTCCATTTTAATTGTTAATTTTCGGCAAAAACAATTTTTGTATAATAAATGTACTGACACTGTGTGATGTGGCAACCAAATTCAATTTTCATGTAAATATTGAAAAATAGTGGCATCCCAATTCAGTTTCTTCTGAACAAGAATTAAAATTTACCCTACGTTGCCACAGGCAAGTATTTACTTGCAAGTAGTGTATACGTATTACTAACGAAAATCAGGAGAAATGCCAAAAAAAACACAAAAATTTTTTGAGTGGCTACACAGCACAGTGCAAGTTCATTTTTAAAATGTCGTCAACAAATAAACTTCAAACAAATTTAAAACAAATGGCGCTGCTTCAATTGGTAATTAAGTGTTGTCAATAGCCACTATTGAACGTTACCTTTAGACATGTAACTTTTTAATATAATTTTTTTTATTAAATATTGATATTTATATTAAAACTTACATTTTAAATGAATATTTATATTATTTTCTTAATATTCTTCATATACATATTTATTAAAAAAACTAGCTGAATTATTTACCACAATTGTATGATATATTGTTGAGTTAACAAAAAACTCAGTATTAGACAACACTGTTTTTCGGCTTGTCACTTTACTTGCCGTAACTGTAAAAATTTTACTTGCTTAAAAATTTCTTCGCAAGCTGAGTCGCAGGTTGCCAAAGTGTGGTTGTGTTAGTAAAAAAGTGTTAGTGTATTGGTTTTTTTTCACTTGCACTTGCATGTGGCAACGGTAGGTAAACCAATTCAAGAAAAATCTTTCTGAACAAAATAATCTCTCTCTCTCTCAAAAGTAAAACATCAAACTCAATACAAAAAAAATTTGTTCTGAACTAAAATTTTATGGGTGAATCCAGCTTTAGTTTCGTGTTTGCTGGGCAATATTATCATATCTAATACAGACGCATTTCATTTATTGAGAGTTTTGGACAGCATTGATTTACACCATGTATTGTTATAGCTTTATTTATTTTTCTTTTTTATTGCGAAAAAAAAGATTGATCTATTTACTCCTCGATGATACAAGCAATATGTTAGGGAATTAGGCCGTTGCAAAAAAAAATTAATATATATATAGCGATCATTTAAAAAAGAATTATTAAATAAAGTTTACGTCACTGACAACAGCTGACTTCTATTTACATTTTCTAACTAATCAACTCTTCACATGTTTATCAGAGTATTTTTATGCAATGATTCGATACTTATTAGAAATTTCGTATATTGGCACAAAATTTAGGTAATTTTACTTGAACTGAAAAATATTTATGAGTTAAACTGGCATTGGTTTATTTAGAGGTATACAGAAAACAGTTAATAAATTGGAAGAGTCACGTTTAGACAAGACAACTATTCAAGGGTGCATTGAACTAGCATTAGGAGTCTTTAGACCGGTGAATGAAATACAAACAGTATTATCAAGTAGGTAAGTTTGTTTTTTAACATTGGAATAACATTTTTCGTAATGTGCATTCTGTTTTTATAGGACTGATGCAGGCGTTCATGCTTTACATTCGACACTGCATGTTGATTTGCAGCGTTATGATGGTAATCCCTATAATGTCACCTCTATGATTGGTGTACTTAATAGAACTCTAATTAAGCAAAGTTTGGCTATACGCGTTTTAAATGCAAGAATTGTTCCAAGTACTTTTCACTGTCGTTATAATGCTTTGAGCAGAACATATTTGTATCGCATTGCTGTGGCTAAAAATAGCACTGCTGACGTTAATAGTTTAAAAAACCGAAACTTTGAAGCTTATTTACCTGTTGAAGAGTTGGATCGTTGTTTCTTTTTGCAGTAAGTAAATCTAGATTTTTCTATTTATTACTTTTAATGTTTTTAGAATATACATGTTTCAATACCTATTGGTCAAAAAAATTTAGTTCGAACACAAATTGAATGGTCAGTTATAACAAATAATTAAAACAATCATAAAATCTAGTAGTGTTTTCTCACTTTTTACTGTGATGACAAGCATTAGTTTTTTTTAATGTAAAGTAATGTAGAAAGCATATCCTTAGGCTAATATAAAATAATTATAAAAAAAAATTTCCTGACGATGCTACACAACGAAGTAGCGAAATATTGGAAGAATTAATATAAATTAACTGCCGTATTCATAAAAAATATTTTTGGTTTATTAAAGGGTTATTTGACAAATTTCTCTACAACATCAGTCAAATAAGCCTTAAATAAACCTGAAATATATTTTATGAATACGGCAGTAAATATATTATTTAATTATTTAAAATAATAAATGTAAATGTTTGTGTGTTTAGATGTTTGGATATTTGTTACTCAATCACGTAAAAACTGCTGAAGGAACTAAATGAAATTCCGCACATAGATAGATAACAACCTAGATTAACTCATAGGCTACTTTTTATCGCGATAATAACGCGAAGTCGTTGGCAAACTCATCATCACACATCATAAACGGGTTGTTTGTGTAAATATTTTTATTTTTGTTGTTAATACTGAGTACCTTTTATCCCGATAACTACGCAGACGAAGTCGCGGGCGCAAGCTAGTATTTTAATAACATAAACGTTGAACTCAAATTTTAAAAGGGGATTCGTAGTTCTAATACAAAGTAAGAAACTATGTGAACGTCTATATTAATATATCGACTGGAGAGCATTTTCATTACTTTTAAATAAATAAAAATGTAAATAACACTGCTACATACGATAAAATATACACAGTGGGCCAATTCAAAGTAGACTCTCATATTGTACTTTGTCATATAATTCATATTAATATGACTAGTGACTTTGAACACCTTTTGTTAACAAATTATGTATTTAATACAAGAAAGAAGACAAAGAGATGACGCTGTTAAAAATTGTATGTGTACAGGAAAGAAGAAAATAGAAAATATTCTTTCTGAGAGGTGAGAAGCGAAGAAATTCTCTCTGAGAGACAGTATGGTTAAAAGTATAACATAAACAATTTCTTATACATAGGAAACAAATGTGTAAAGTCATATTATTTTTTTTTTGTATGGAAATTACTAACAAAAATTTTATGCATGTATAAACAAATATGACTGATATGCAACCACTTTGAATTGGCCCAGTAGTGTTATCTTTATAACTAAAACAGTTATCGCTATAATATTTTATCAGCAGATGGATGTTGAACCAATTTGCATAAAAAACTAGATTTCTAAAAAAACATGAAAAACGATAATTTCACGAACAGAGGTCGATATTATGATTTATTTATTTATTATATGTATTACCTGTGTAAAAAAAAAATAATACGAAAAACCAACAAAAGACGCGGTTAATGAAAATAAAATTTTTATAATAACTATTAGTTTCTTTGAATTTTGTTTTTTTAAATATAGTACATATTTAATTTTTTTTTTAAGCTAAAGGTCTACCAAAAATAAAATTTTTTGTTTTTTTTATATTATATCGATATTTTGCTACTTTGTGCAGTGTCTTGATGATTAATATGAAAAGAAAAACACACAAAATTGTTTCAATGTCACAATTTTTTCTTTATTAATTAGATCTTTAGAAGTTCATACTCGATAGTCATTAATATAATAAATTTTAACTTTAAATTAAAGAAAATTTGCCTTGCCATTTTTAACGAATTGTTATTAAAGCGAGCCAATATCCGAATTAAAATACATTTTTGAACAGAATTATAAACCAAATAGTTTATTAGTAAAGCGCACATTTTATAGAGACACCGATAATAGGGGTTTCAATTGTACATACATGTTCACAACTTCTCAAACAATAATGCAATATAGTTTATTTTAAATGCCTCCCTAAATGCGAAATAGTTTCTCCTAATTGATATTCTGCAAAATAAGTACAGTTTATGCAAAGTATATTTCACAATTCATGCAAGTAATCATAATTAGCTTAGGAAACATTTTTTTCATCTGATATGCATACCTTCTATGCACTTGTTAAAATGTAGTGCACAACTTAATCATTTGTTCAAATCGCTTTATAATCACTTCTTAGGCATGTTATTTTTTGTTGGTTTGCCAAAACTTAGTTTAAATAACTTGATTATACCCTCATTAAAAAACTTATATGTATACTAAACTAAACCATTAATATTTTCCCCTTCAATAATTACTTAAAATAAAAAAAAACTTTTTTTTTCAGAAATTGTACATTTGATATTGAGCGCATTAAAAAAGCGTCTCGGATTCTATTAGGCCGTCATGATTTTCGTACTTTTATGTCGGTAAGTCGTCAAAATAGTCCTTCAAGAGATAATCCTATGTTCACGGTGCGTAGTATTAATGACATTATTATTAAACCGGGGAAAACAACAGCCATTGGTCCTAACGCAAAACTAGCTGAAGAAATTTACGATTATTGGGACATAGAAATTAATGCCAAATCATTTCTTTATAAACAAGTTAGACGTATGGTTGGAGCTTTATTAGCGGTTGCCACTAATCGCATCAATGAGAAGTGTTTATATGAAATGTTAACTATACCTTCGAAACACAATTGGAATCATCGTGTTTTATTAGTACCCGCTTTTGGTTTGTATTTATGTCGTGTGCATTACGATGAAAATGATTTAAAGTTGGAAGAATAAAGATTTGACCGTCTGAAATACTGTACGTAAAATGAGTTTCGTTGAAGAATTAAAAGAAAAAAGAAACAAGCTTAAGGCATGTGATACTATTATCACTACAATTACAGGAGATCGTTTTATTGAGAAGTCTTCAACCAATGAAATAAAAAAATTAAATAATAAATCTACGTATGGTTTTGTAGTGGATACAAAACCAGACTCTAAACCAGCACAAATTTTGTCTAACTTTCTGTATTTGGGTTCTCAAGATGCTGTTACCAACGACAACATTAAAGAATATAAATTAACTCACATTTTAAGCATTGGCATTGACTGTCCTACTCTACAAGATATTCCAAGTAAATTGAAATTGTTGTTTGTACCTTGTTTAGATGTACCAGAGATCTCTTTAATGGAGCAAAATATTTTAATAAAATCGTTTGATTTTATTGAAATGGCTGCAAAACATAACGGCCGTGTTTTGATTCATTGTAATGCTGGAGTCTCGAGATCTGCCAGCATAGTTATAGCTTATTTAATGCTGTTCCAAAATATGGATTTTGAAACAGCTTACAAACATGTTAAAACCCAAAGAGAGTGTATAAAACCTAATGCTGGTTTTTTAAAACAGTTAAAGGATTTGAAAAAATAATTTGGTTTTTTTAAGAGTAACTTTCGGTGCTGTGGATATTTAATTTGTATTTGGCGCTCTTGCAGTAGTTTCTACGTTTTCGTTAATCATTTTTCTAATTGTGTGTGTGTTGCATAAAGTATATTATCTTAATAAGAAAAAAATTTGTGTGCGATTAATCTAAGAAATCTTAAAAAATTGAGGTTACTGTAGAATTTAAGGTCATACTGACATATTTATTTAAAATTAAGTTCAGTATTAGTATTTAGATTTATCTTTATAAGTTAGTTTAATAATATATTTGGTTTAGCTAGCTGATTTTCGTTGACATTCTTAAATCTTGTTTACAAAAAAAAAGTAAGTACAATTATGATGAAAAATGGGGTTCCACAATATCCACCTATAGAAACTCCGCAACAATTATTAAAAAATCATTTAATAAAAATTATATTAAATTATTACTATAAATAAAAGTACTTGCTTCACTATTTATAATAGTACAACAATAATATTAGCAGGGCTGCGCAAAATACATACCTTGATGTATTTCAAATACAAAATACAAATACTTTCAAGTTGTGTATTTCAAATACAAAATACAAATACTTTCCAAGTTGTGTATTTCAAATACAAAATACAAAATACTTTTAAGCTGTGTATTTCAAATACAAAATACAGATACAAAATACAAATATTTTTTTAATTTCGGTTTCATAAAAATTTACATATATGTATGCATATTATGTATCTCTTCTTAGTTCTGTTTCTAAATATTTTTTTTAAACAATTTTTAATTTTTGTTTTTTTTTTTTGGTGTGGACAACATCTGAGCATCGAATGAGACCGATCCCATGCCCCAAAAGTATTCCCAGAGATATGCGCGTTTTATAAAAGTGAGGACGACGATTCTAAGCGCAAATAGAAAGGGATCTAACGGTAAAATTTATTTATTTACATTTTTTCCCCTACTAAATTAACAAAATAACGTGATTTTACGAAACTACAAAAAAATTTTTTTTTTCTTATGAACAATTTATTTATTTATTTATTTAAATTTCGGCAACCAAGCTTCTAGGCCATAATTGGCTACAAACTTCTACTAAAAAAAAAAATAGAAAAATCATTTAATCTTTAAAATGGCTCTCCTGAACAAAACCTGTTTTTACCCTTAGGTCCCTTTTTCTATGCGCTGTCACATATATATTTATATATATATATATATATCGATGCCTTACTTCCTCAACCTCGTATCTTAAAAAATAAAATTTTTCAGGAGAGAAAAAAAAACGGTTCATCTGTTTATACTTCGGTGTTTGGTAAAAAGTTTAAATGCTATTATTAAGGAATTGATTGTATTTATGTATATTAGTAGCAATAATATACTAATCTTTTTTAGTTAAAGCATAAAACAATCGTTTGATATGAAAAAGTCAAAACCGTATTTTTTAAGTTACGAGGTTGAGGAAGTAAGGCATCGATATATATGTTGATTTTCTAAAAGAACTCTGCAATTTCTTAGTTGTCCACCCAATATTTTATTTACTTATTATATAAGTATGTACGTACATATGATACACAATTTAACCAATAAACTTGTTAAAGTGTAAAATTTTCATTAGTACAAAGTTTATTATACCCTTCACACAGTGAAAAAGGGTATATATAGGTTTGTCATTCCGTGTGAAATTTCTACAATTTTCATTTCCGACCCCATAAAGTATATATTTTCTGAAAGCTTATGAATAGAGGAGTCGATTAAGCCCTGACCGTCTGTCCGTCTGTCCGTCTGTCCGTCTGTCCGTGTGTATGTTGAAATCAACTTTTTGAAGCCCCCCGACATAGGTTGGACCCGGGTAAGGTATTAAAATATCAGAAATATTCGGGAGTAGATCGGTATTGAAAATCAGAAACATCGGTACATAAACAACTGAGATATGAGCAAAAACCCACGACCACCTCGATTTTCTTTTCATAAAAACAACATTACAACAACAACATACATACATACAAACGTGTATACTGGTTAGAGAAAACGTGGCATCGAATCCCAGCTGAGGCAAAACAATTTTTTTTTAAATTTTTTTAAAATTTTTTTTTTAATTTTTTTTTTATTTTTTTTTTATTTTTTATTTAATATATTATATATATTTTTATTATTATTTTTTTTTATTTTTTTTTTTTAATTTTTTTTTTATTTTTTTTTTGTTTTATATATATTATATATGTATATAATAATTTTTTTTTTTTTAATTTTTTTTTAAAATTTTTTTTTTTAAATTTTTTTTTTTATTTTTTATTTTTTTTTTTGTTTTTTTTAACATACATACGTGAATTTACTGTTATTGCATGACTACACGTTGTGAAGGGTATATAAGATTCGGCACGGCCGAATATAGCGCTTTTACTTGTTTACTTTTTCCATTTGAGAGACTTATTTTGTAAGTTTGCGTTTGATTTTCTAGCGTCAAGTTTTTACTTGGGAAGTAAGTGAAAAAAGCATATTTAGAATTAAGTAGTTAGTAAATAAAAAATTTGTTAAATAAAACAGGTATTTCCTTTAATATAAACTAGCTTTTTTAAAGAATCACCAGATAAACAGCCTCTTGTTAAGCAATGTATAAAACCTGCTAAGGAAAATAATCTTTCTACAAGCCCTGAGGAACACATGCTACTGTTAAATTCTCTTAATGCATTTTTAATATTTGGATAGCATTCCAAAACGGAAATCTCCTTGCTCTGAATTGAACTCTAATTCCAAATTTTATGTGCGAGGTTCATCAATGTGCTTGTCGGCAAAAACAATAAAATCTTTATCGTCTTTACTGCAACTACTACATCTGCTGCATCCAAACATTGATTCACGATTTTTGTAATTTTTTTCTAAGGCATATTTGCCAAGTTTTAAATTCGTTGCCTTTCGTTTTCAGTGATGTTTTCTGGCAGCCAACGCATTTTAAAACTTGGTTGGAAACATGACGCCAATATGCCTCTATTTGCTTCAGGTGCCAGCATTAAAAACTTTACAAATCTTCTCTCAACGCTCTCCCTTAGTGTCGGCAAAATACAACTGAAATGTCTCAAATTGTTACATTGCAGCCGATCTAATCTGGTGTTTACAGATATTAAAGTAGGCAAAAGTTTTCCATAATAGCAATTATTTCCCTGTATGTAGTCCAAAGCCGTAGCTATTGGTTTTAATATTTCAATGAATTCCTCTAAGTACTCCAGTTCTATAGCATAGAACGTGTTAGCCTTATCTAACTTAACAAATAATTCATTTAATTTTGATTTTCTTTTCATTAGCTGTACCATGGAATCTAAAAGAGAGTTCCATCTTGTGGGACATGGATATACTAACTGATGTCCGAGGCAATCTTTTATGACTTCAGCTTATTTGAGTCTTCTGGATTAGTTCCATAATAAAGTACATTTAGCAATTGCCGAGTAGTGAATCCTACAGGCACGAAAATTTTTTATGAAAATATTCATATCTATTGTGGCTAAAAGACTTAATGTGTGGCTGACACATCTCAGATGCCTCGGCAAATATAACTCTCTACCTTTTCATTTGATATCACATGATTAGTGTAAATGAATTCGCCTCAGACGAAACAATTTAAAGCTAAATAGTATTTTTGTCAAATGTGAAATTTTAATGGTCATAGTTTTAAGCGATTTTCGCTTTTGTATGACACAACTTATTTTTAAATTTATTGTAAAAAATAAATGTATTTTGTATAAATGTATCTTTGAGCCACATGTATGAATTTGAAATACAAAATACTTTTAAGTTGTGTATTTGAAATACAAAATACAAAATACTTTCAAACCATGTATTTCAAATACAGATACAAAATACGTATTTGTATCTTGTATCTGTATTTCAAATACAAGTATTTCAAATACTGCCCAGGCCTGAATATTAGGAATAATGATACTGGTTACAATATATTATTAAAAACATAAATAATTGCTTAACATTTGAAACTAATTAACCGTTCAAATACGCATACAAAATAGTCGACTAAAAACGTTCACATACAAAAATCGAGCGCTAGGTTGATGATCCGAAAGACAAGTCCATGACAGATCCCTTTGTGATAAAGTCGAGCGCTTCATTTATATATTTTTTATTATGCTATATGTATGAAAAGACAGATTTGCCAAATCATATGTAAACCCCAAATAAAGAAAATATCTAAATAATGGTTTCCTGCGCATTCTACATTATCCGAAGTTACTCAACTACATACTTAATAGGTAAACATAATTTTTAAGATATTATTAAAATTTCAACTTAAATTTTTATACTAATTAAAATAATAACAAAGAAATAAAAAAAAAAATAAAAAAAAAAAAAAAAAAAAAAAAAAAATTCAATTTAAAAAATATATTTTTAAATTAAAAGCGAAAACATTAACGACTTCAATTTACTTAAAATCCTTTTAATAGTAAGTAATTTGATTATAAATTCTGATTACATATGTAGGTGCTGTGCAGCTCACTTGGGTTCATTATATTGATCCCTTTTGTGATACCAGAATTTAGAATAGTAAGAATAGAAACTACGTATACATAGTAGCCTCCAAGACTCCAAACTTATAACCGAATTCAATTTCATTCTTCTTTTTTTTTTAATTGTTGCATTTCAAATATAATTAATTATTAAATGAATAAATCTATCAAGCCAAAGAAAGCAAATTTAAGAAAAACAAGTAAACAGTGCTATATTCAGCCGTGCCGAATCCGATAATAATCTTCAACATCATGTACATAGGTATAATGACCACATCGTAGCTCATCTAGGTTTCAGATTTCTTTTTTATTTTTTTTTTCGACGTCACCTTTAATTTTGAATCTTTATATCGTTAATTTTATTCTATTACTCAGTACAATACATGATGTTTCTAGAGGCATAAAATACCTATGAGTAGTGACAAGAGTGCCTATCTAACGGCTGAAAATGTTTAATTCTTGAGCTGAAAAAAAGGAAGAAAACGGAGGAAGTGGTGTTCATTTGCTTATATATTAGAAAGTTATCAAGCGATTATGCTGATTCTAAATACCGATATGCTCCCGAATATTTCTGATATTTTGAAACCACACACAAATTGTATTTTTTTTAACCCTTAAATGCATATTGTTGCCAATTGTCTACATTCCTATTCTACTAAATTTAATTCATAAGCCTGAGTATATGCATTAGTAAACTTGTTGCTAAATACTTACTGTCATACAAATGTGCATAAAAAAAAGTTACAACATTTTTGGCTGCTTAGTTTTTTAGTTTTCTTCACATTTAGTTCTGGTTGTGACAGTAATCAGGTGCTTCATGAAGTGAGATTTTCAATATTTTTTTTTTACATACAAGTGAAATATTTACTTTGGAAAAAATTTTTTCTCATGTCTAGTCAGGCAAGCTACCAATAAGTAATATTATACTAGAAAATTTGATTGAATAAATGAGAGACTTCTGGGAAATACTGTATGTTGCCAAATGTCTACATTGTGCGTTTGTGACATAAATAATTGTAAAAAACGGTTACTTTTGTTTTTTACTTTTTAGTTCATTTGATTTGATATTTATAATGCCTATAATTGGAAGGTAAAGACATTGAAGATTTTCTTGTATTTCTTGAGAAGGGGGATATTTCTGAGGATGAAGGTGATCTAGGAAAAATAAATTATTTTGAAAAGCAATAATGAAAGAGTTAGAAGACAATGGGGATGATGATGAAGAAGACAATGAAGATTTTTTATTGGGGCAGATGTAAGACAATCTTTGGATGAAGATCAACTTAATAACCCAGCACCAGGTCCTTCATGTAACCAACTACAGCCAAATGTTACTGGTGTTGCAAATTGGAAGCAACGAAGTACAGAGCCTATTTGGAAAACGCGCAATTTAGAATACAATGAAAATCATATTTGCTTCATGGGAAACATAGATCTTTCCCTTGGATTATCCACATGTAATCCATTTTAATGATAATTTACAACACAATCCTTCTGGTCACCCAAACCATGACCGCCATTTGTGAACCACTTGAATAAATTGTTTGTTAGTGTTTCACTATTTGAACAAAGACTATCTCTAGAAGAGCAAATGTGTACCAGCAAAAAAAGGACATTTTATGGAGCAATATTTACCAAAAAAAAACACACAAATGGGGCTTCTAGTTATTGTTTTGTGCTCATTATGTGGATATGCATACAGTTTTGAGATACATATTTAGGTAAACAAGACAATTCAAACATGTCTGATGAACCTGATATCGGCGTAGTCGGCAATATAGCAGTAAGATTAGTAGGTGCTGAACCTCATGGACAGCTATTTAGGCAGGTATAAGATCAGAGTAAAAAGCCGTTAGTGGTACATACAATTATTTTATCACATGATTGATATGGCAGTAATTAATTCATGGGTACTGTACATGAAAAATTACCCGAACCTTACGTTGGCTAACTTTAGATCAGACCTTGCGGAGACATTATGTTACTACAAAACGTATGAAGAAACAAAGACAGGAAGACCATCAATTAGTTCTATAGACAAACAGTTAAATGCTTAGAATCGTAGACGTCCTATGAAACCTATACCAACACAAGATATTAGGACTGATGGTATAGCTCACGATAAACAGTTGTGGTTCTAAAAATAGATGCAAGCTGCCAGGTTGCAACGGATTTTCCAGAACTGAATGCATCAAATGCAAATTTGCTTTGTGCCATAACAAGAATCGCTACAGCTTCGCCCTATTTTATTCATAAATCTAAAAATTTATATATAATATATTTAATATATGTATATAATATATGTATATACTAATGCGTAAAGTTATATATTTAGGATTAACAAATAAGAGCACTATATTCGGCTGTGCCGAATCTTTTATACCCACCACTAATTTTGTGTACATTTAAAGCACAATATTTATTATTTTGTTAATCGCTATAGAATAATCTCTTTATAATAAAATATGTATCACTTTCTTTGTAGAGGGTGGTTAAATTTTAAGGGCCCATGCTAAAGGTGAACCACATCTAAACTTCAACTTTTTTCTTGTATTTCATTTGACATTTCTCAATCTCAGACTAACTCAATTTGAACCGTGGAAAGATACGCAATCGAGCAACGCTTTTAAATATTAAAGATTTTTATAAAAATGGGCGTTCAAATCAAAATGCATTTTGTGCACTTCGTGATTCTTTTGGTCAACATAATCATTCGAATTCGTCCACAATCGTGAGAATTGTAAAAAATATTTAAATGTCTGCAAAACAGGTCTGTATGAAATGTGAAAACATCTGTGAATGCCATCTTAGTTCGTTGAATGGAAAACATTGCTATTTTTCACGATAACCTCGACTTATCATCGTGCCCAACAATTGAGCATCAACAGTGTCATTGAAAATATGGACTATCGGATCGAGGTGTGCCGCCTAGGTTGGGGGGTCCATTTGGCCGATATTTTGTTCCATACATAATTGATGCATACAAATATTATCATTATAAAAATAAATGATAATAATTTCATAATAATTTTATTCAAAATCAACATAGTCCCTTAAAATTAAACCACCATTATAACTTCGGTATGCTAGTAAAATGTTTTCGTAAATTTAGTCTTTCAATGAAAGTGGCCGTTAAAATACGCGTGTCAATAAAGTTTCTGCTAATAAACATAACTTAGATATTTCAATATAGTCCTTTAGTATTCCAAAATCTTTATTCATAGAGAATTTACATGAATTTAAGAGGAAGAAAGTGAATTTAAGGTTAAATTTTAAGGGCCACAGGGTGATTGAAAATATACATTCTCTGTATTTTTCTAAAACGGGAAATTTATTAGTAAGATTTTGATTTTTAAACTTCTATAACATTTTGCTTTTAAAAGATTTTCAAACGAAATAAGTTTTGTATAACTTTAAAATTTGTTAGCCATTAGTACATGAAAATAAATTGTTTATAATGTTTAGAGATAATTTATTTTTACTTAAGTCAAAATTTTCCTAAATTCTCATTTTTAATAGAGCATAACTTCAGGAGAACATAAGCATAAGTTGTTAGCATGCCATCTAGTAGTTGCTAGTAGAGTCATCTATCTTATCATCTTTATCTTATACTAGCCAAACCCGGCGCGCGTTGCTACGCCCCTTAATGAATCGAAATGCATTCTGAATTTTAATTGAATATCAAGTGCAAAAACCTAAAAATTATAATTTTTTTATGGGCGTGGCATTTCCCACTTTTCTAGTCACGAAATTGTAAAGTCATAACAGCTCAATATGTGTGCAAAGTTTCAGAAGAATCGGACCAGTGCAAGTATCCCAAAATTAAAAATTTTATGCCCACTTTTCTAATCACGAAATTGTAAAGTCATAATAGCTCAATATGTGTGCAAAGTTTCAGAATAATCGGTCCAGTGCAAGTACCTCAAAATGATACCTTTTTTTTATGGGCGTGGCACTGCCCACTTTTCTAATCTTGAAATTATTAAGTCATGACAGCTCAATATGTGTGCAAAGTTTCAGAAAAATCGGTCTGATGCAAGTACCTCAAAATTATAGCCTTTTTTTATGGGCGTGGCCCCGCCCACTTTTTCAATCACGAAATTATAAAGTCATGACAGCTCAATATGTGTGCAAAGTTTCAGAAAAATCGGTCCAGTGCAAGTACCTCAAAATGAAAACTTTTTTAGGGGCGTGGCCCCGCCCACTTTTCTTATCACGAAATTATTTAGTCATGACAGCTCGATATGTGTGCAAAGTTTCAGAAAAATCGGTCAAGTGCAAGTAGCTAAAACTGATAACTAATTTTTATGGGCGTGGCTCCGCCCACTTTTTTTCACCCATAAACACTCCCTGGTATGTGTACAACAACTTACCAAAGTTTGAGCCCGATCGGTTTTACAGTTTCGGAGTCTATAGCTAACACACACACACACACACACACACACACACAGAGTTTCACTTTTATATATATAGATTTAGCTACAGTACAATAAATGGCGCAGTGTAAGATGAATAAATGCTAATATATATGACTAATATATTTTTATAAAAATTTAAGGAAAAAAGTGTTCGTGGCACACCTATTTTCCGTTATAACGAAGACTTTGACCAAAAAGCCATGTTTGCAAAATTTCAGAATCGTACATATAGTTTTGTCAGTTTTATTACGATTTAAATTTGAAATATACACTGTGCGGTATAAATTTTCGTACATTTTTATCTATAACTCTTTTCCTAATTCATAGATTTAAGCGATTTTCAGGGAAAAATATTCTTTTGACTCGATAAATATATATTCGAAGTTTCATGACTACGTTTATGCGTCTGGACACAATTCAAAAGTGAAAGTGGGCGTTATAGTAGGCGTGTCAAAGTTGTTTTTGCTAATGAGTACAACTTAGGTGTTTCAATATAGTCCTTTATTATTCCAAAATCTTTATTAATAGAGAAATTATATGAATTTTAGGTAAAACGTTATACGGGAGGTGGGCGTAAAAGTGGGCGTGGCACATTGATTTGCCGTTACGAGAAAGCGTGTCACCAAAAAGCAAAGTGTGCAAAATTTCAGAGTCGTACATCCAATTTTGTTGCTTTTATGACGTTTTTGTTTTTAAATATACCGAAAAATACACTGTGCGGTATAAATTTTTGTACATTTTAATCGATAACTCCTCTCCTAATGCATAGATTGAGACAATTTTCGGGGGAAGATATTGTCTTTACCCAGGAAATATATATTCGAAGTTTCATGAGTCTACGTTAAGGCGTTTGGACACAATTCCATTTTATTCGATGTTCGAAGAACACGGTTTTTTCGACCTGCTCTTGCTTTTCGAGCTATAACTCTCTTCCTAATATTCCGATTCAGCCCATTTTCAATACCAAACAAACCTTGTCTATAAGAAAGATTCTGGCAAAATTTGAGCTCCCTAGCTTTTTCGGTGCGACCTCTATCGTGCTTTCAACAGACGGACAGACGGACGGACATAGCTAGATCGTCATAAAATCAAACCCCGATTCAGAATATATATACTTTATGGGGTCTAAAATGGATATTTCGATGTGTTACAAACGGAATGACAAAATGAATATACCCCCACCATTTTTTTGGTGGCGGGTATAAAAAGTTCAAGTAGCAAACGCATATTGTTGCCAAATGTCAACATACAATATTTTTTGAAATAAATACTCAAAACCAACAAATATAATTTTTTTATTATTTTTTACGTAATCTACGATAAAATTTATATCGAAAAACATTTTTTTCTGTTAAAAATAAAAAATCATGCATTTAAGGGTTAAACTTGGTTTTATTTTTCACTTTAAAAGTTTTGTTATGATATAATAATATATGTATTGTACGTCTATAAGGAATTTATCCATAGACTTAAAGAAATTAACAAGAAATAATAAAAGGAATCATTAAATAGTCTTACGTAGCATAATTACAGATGTAGGCTTTGTTTATCCGAACTTTGCTATTTGTTATACATATAAGAAAATGATGTATTCAAAAATATGCACTTCATTTCCTTATTCGTCCCTTTTTCGATTTTCATTCAAGGGTATATGGTATTTAATTCAATTGAGGAAACTGTTTTATGTATTTTCTGTACTTTACTCAACGTGCTTTTTCATGTTTTGTCGAAAAGAACTAACAATTGAAATGATAGTGGGCGAATGAGGTATGCGAAATACAAAAACATCAACACAACAACATCAATTGCTAATTAATATATTTTTCACAGAAATTTATGCTGCGTTCAAAAGTACAAATATTTTTTTGGTTTTACCAGCTAGAAGGGGAGGGAGTAAATAGGCTGTTTGGCAACACACTGTTTATTTTGTATAATGTTTTTTAAATCAATAACCTAAAACCAAACAAGAATTTTTAAGCATGAATTATTTAAGAAAATTTACTAATAAGTCATTCTCTGATACATATACATATGTACCCTGCAGATAACGCGACTAGTCCATACACGTAAATAAGTGTAAAGTATACTCTGTAATGGACTAGGACTAATCCAAAGATCACCTAATTGTATAGAGAAAACGTGGTCGATTTAACATTACGATGTCCTAGGGCTAAACCATATAACCCATCGAATGGAGCACCTAAACGACTATTATACACGTCTTCACAACAATATATGTAATCGTTAAAACACGAACACTTGTCGTTTAACTACAATCTCTTGTTTACAAATGATATGGTCCATGACTGCATTACATAGAAACATGTTGCAAATAGTCCATCTAGCTTAAATGGACCACGTAGTCCAATATTATCTGCAGGGTATTTTTAATCGTTGTTCACAGGTATTAAGGCCCTAACTTAAATAATTGTAAATTTACAGGAGAAGGCAACAACGTAATAGCTATTTCTTTTGCAAAATTGCTTGTAAAATTAATATTTTTTATAATTTTCCATTAAATTTTTGTGTCGAGATGAATTTGTGTGAAATGTAATGTATCACAGAAAAACTCAATTTCGTTAAAAATACGAGTTAGGGCCTTTCTACTTGTGAGCATCGATATGTATGTACATACATACATATGTACAAACAAAAGCCGAGCTAATAGCAAAAAAAAATAAAAAATATATCAACAGAAAATTCATATTTATTTTTTCAATAAAACAATATGAAGCAACAAATAACAAATTGGAAAAAGAAGGAAGAAAATAAATCCACTGCAGAAGAAACTCACTTAAAAAACCAAAGCAGAAATAGCAAATTGAAAGAAACATTTTTCGGTCGTATATTTCGAAGGATCATAGATAGCAACATACCCATTAAGGAAGCTCTAAACGTCATTTGTTTTGGCTACATCTGTGGTATTATTTTGACAGTGATTTGGTACAATTATGTTACAAATGTTAAATTAAACATATTACGTTGGATTTGCTTCGTTGTCATCGGATTTTTAATTCTGATTTTGGCCTACAGTATGGAAGTGAGGTAAGAAAAAGCTAATGTATTCCTTCGCTACTATCCACGACTGTAAGCCATCCGAAAAACTACCCGAAAATTTAAGTGTTCTGAGTATGCACAAATTACAAAAAGTTTTTTTCGGTACGGAATTTGCGACCAGTTACGCTCTTTACTTATATAAATGACATTTGACTGAAGCTTAACGAGTAGTTTCGAGTTTTTTCAGTTGTCAAAAACAAGTGTTTATTTAAATTTTGGAATTATACTGCTTTTAAAATGGCCTTTTCAAATTTGTCAAAGTTTGCTAAAACTATTTACACATGTTAAATAAAAACTTATAATGTCTTGTAAGGTTAAGCTGTTTAATAACGTGAATCCTACTATTTTATAATAGCAGGATAAAGGGTCTTCTGTCAAAATTCTTTCTTTGGTGAACAAAATGTCTGTTAAAATATATACAAATAGCAGAGTATTCCTCATATGTGAGGTGGGCGTTAAAAAAGTATGAAATTATTTTCAGCTAATGAATTCATCACATCTATTGAAACATAGTAGAGGTGGGCGCTAAAGTGGGCGTGTCACTTATATTTTCTAAAATTACCATAAACAAAAACCTCGTTTATAAAATTTCATCATCGTACATCAATCGTTGCACTAAGCAAAAAATTTTTTTATATCAATAGAATTTGATCGCTTCAGGATATTACATTTAGGAGCAATCGCATGCTTTTGAATTTCATAAGTAAAATATGTGTCCTTCTAAATTACAAAGTTAAGAATTCTTATGGAATTAATACTTTTCATTGTTTTAAAATTTCAATTTCATTATCAGTAAATTATGTGAGAAGTTGTCGTTGAAGTAGGCGTGTCAAAGTAGTTTCTATTTATAGGTTAGGTTGGGTTGAAAAGGAGGGGCACTAAAAGCCCAAACCCATGACAGGTAAACACTTATGCCCAGTTGGCATGTAAAACTCTCGCGTCTAATATGCCCAAACGCAGGACAATGACAGAGATAGTGTATTAAAGTCTTATCCTCTTTCTCGCATGCTCTACATGTCATTTCCTCAGACAATTTCATGCAAGCTAAATGGGTTCTCAACTCCGTATGACCTGTAATCACACTGGTTAGTCTCCTAAGTGTTGGTCTACTTAGTCTCAGAATTTCCTTTGATATCTCAAGATTTGGGTCACCCCATAGTATTTTTGTCACTTTATCGAGCCTTGCCATTTTCTGGCATGTTCCTCCGTCGCCGAACATTTAAGTTCATCCTTGAATCGTTTAAGAGGTTAAGCGTTTTCCATAGTTATAGTACTCAGAAGAGCTCCCATTTTGGATAATTTGTCGGCTTTCTCGTTTCCGATCAGCCCGTGATGGCTTGGTATCCATATTATCGCCAGATGTTTACAATTTGCATATGAGTTTATCTCGCTCTTGCATTGCATTTATAAATTCATTTTATATGTTTTAATATAAAGTCCTTCATTCTTTCAAAATCTTTGTCCATAGAGAAATTTTTTGAATTAAAAATAAAGCGTTATATGGGAGATAAGCGTTAAAGTGGGCGTGTCACCTTAATTTTTTGGAATTATTCTTATATTATGAGCTTTTTAATTTTGTTAATAGTATATTACGTAAAAAGTGGACGTTATAGTAGGCGTGTCAAAATAGTTTTTGCTGATAAATTTAACTAAAATATTTCAATATAGAGTCTCTTACTCTTTCAAAATCTTTGTCCATAGAGAAATTATATGAATTTGAGATAAATCGTTATAACCGAAGGTGGGCGTTAATGTGGAAGTGTCACATTACTTTTAAGTTATTACAAGTCTTTTGATTAAAAAACAATGTTTGTTTGTTTCTAATTTTGTTTTATTAAGTTTAAAATTTTAAGTATACTGAAAAAGTCACTGTGCAGTATGAATTTTGCTTTATTTTAATTTATAACTTCATTCGTAATATGTATATAGATTTGCGACATTTTCAGGGAAAGTATTTTTTTACTCTGAAAATACACTTCGGAATTACAATCGCATCTAATTAGATGTAAAAAAAACATTGTTTTTTGACCTATTCCTGCATTACGAGCTATAACTCTCATCCAAATATACCGATTTAGTCCATTTTGAATACCAAATAAACCCAGTGTATAGGAAAAATTCTATCAAAATTTGATCCCCCTAACTTTTTGAGTTCGAGCTTTCAACAGACGGAAAAAGCTAGATCGTCCTAAAATTAAACCAGGACTTAGAAAATACATACTTTTGGGGTCTAAAAAGGATATTTTGATGTTTTACAAACGGAATGACAAAATGAATATACCTTCCACAACATTTGTTTGGTGGTGGGTATAAAGAGAGTATTATTTTGAGTTAATAAATACAAAAGTTTTTAAACAGATGCATCACAAATTTTTATATCAAAGGTATTATTTTTAATTACGCCTTTATTTAGGTAGAAAATTATCAAAGTCAGATTATCAGTTTTTAGCCTCAATTAAAAATTTTAGAATTTGGAGATAATGCACTATTGATTATAACTCAGAAAAAGTATTCCGTAAAATCATTTTGAAATAAAAAATCGTTTTAAATACAAATTAACAGTTGTTAAAAAAACCTTTAAATAATTTCTAACTTTTAGTCAAAGTTAACACTTTCAGTTGATTCAGTTCATAGTCAGTCAAAGCCTAAATGCGGTTGGGTTGGTGAGCAAGTTACCCAGCAAACAAGAAGATGCGAATTTGAAATATAGTTTTAAATTTTTTTTAAGGCAATATTTGAAACTTTCGAACAGAATAAATATTATATATATTTTTATATATTTTTATATATTAACACAACTACCATATTTATTATTTGTATTTATGTGGGAATATCAAAGTTATCAAGGCAGATTAAATAAGGTACTCGTATCCAATCAGCTGATTGTTTTGTTTGTATTCATTTTACATAATAGGCTTACCAACTTTTTTCAATAATATGTCTGGATGTGTCAAACTTATTTTTTTTTTATTTTTATTCTGCAGTGAATAACTGAGAATTGAAAGTTTCTACCTTAAAAATTATTGAAATTAAAAAAAAAAATGAAAGTAATTGTGTGACATAACAAAATGCATGTGTTTATTTTTCGGCAAAGCTATTTTTTCTGATATTTATTTGTTTTTATTTTTACGAAAAAGTTACATATGGGCATTTCCATGTCATCGTACGTGACATTTGTACTTCTATAAAGTGGAGTAATTTTTGCAAGAGTAAAAGGTAACTGAAACAAAATTAGATCTTTATGTTCCATTCAAAGGGTACTTTATAAAAAAAAATTAATTTTACTCAAATCATTGTTGTCTAAAATATTCAGAAAAATAAGAATATATCGTACGTGACATATGTGATTTTGAGGTATATATGGAAACATGAAAAAATCTGCGAATCTTGGGAGATATTTATTCTTTTTTTTTATTTTTTTACACTAAACCAAATATTTTTCATTTAAAATCCATTATACTTAATTGAAAACAATATTTAAATGATTTTATAATAAATTCGTAATAATATCGTTCGTGGCATTGGAAGAATATTACGAACGATATTATTACGGAAGAGACCTTGGAAAAAACTTCTCGGTAACAAATTTTAACGTTTATTAGTGTAATTATAAAAACCCTTATTTTAAATAGTTTTGGTGAGATTTTTAACAACTAAACCTTAATATTTTTGAAAATTTTTTTACATTCACATACATAAAGTAATTAAAAAATGGCTAAAAATAGATTTAAAACCATCTAAAATTGGCTAATTGTAAATTTTCCTAGTTAAGCGTGTCTAGCCGGAAAATGTCTAATTTGGCAACAGCGTAAGAGAAGCTTAGACATGTCTTTCAATTATGCACTGCTGAAAAAGGTACCAGCAAGTAAGCGAGAAATAAAAAATAAACTGCTGAAACATAAAGCAGTACAGAACATACATATACTTTAATGCGCTTTTGGAAACAACTTCAGCATTTCCATGTAGGCAATACCTACCGTATAAAGAATAAAGTGTGGTTATTAAATTGTACCAAAAACAAAGAAAAAGCTTCTAATTCCGAAAGTTATGTTTCATTTAATGCAACACAATCGTGTTTCCGACCCAACAAGTTTAATAGAAATTCTGAAAGATTATTATTATATTAAAGAAATTTTTGGGTGATTTTAGATGTACCGTTACCTTGGCGATACCCATTCTATGCAGTTCCAAAGGACGTTCTATTATCATGGCAGCAGCATTTTTCCTGGCCGCCACTGGACCCACAGTCAACATCTTTTATAATATAGATGTAATGGTAACAAGTCTTACTTGTGGTCAAATGCAATTAAAGAAAGCCTTAAGCGATATGTTGGATACCCTTAAGAAACCTTTAGTATCCATTAAAGAAGCCATACGCAACGTTATAAAAGATTTAAAGAACGTATTGAAAAAAGTGCAAGTGATTTTATTAAGAATTGAAGAACTTGTAATAATAATTTGTAAGTTATACTTTATACTTACTTGCAACTGCTTCACAACGGAAAACTAACTTACTAACGCTTTTGTTAATTTTAGTAGCCTGCATTAAAAATGCTTTCAGTTGGCTGGAGAATATAGTGAAAATGTGTAATACTGAATTTGGTACACCCTATGAACGTTGCATGAACATCTCCAAAGTTGCTTTGCAGGATTGTCGCGAAAAGTTAGGTCCTATTAAAGGGTTGTGCCAAGTAACACATGTTTTCTCAATGCTTTGTTATGCAGCCAAAATTGTGGATGTTGTTTGTGTTCTTGTGGATTTTGTTAGCGATGCTATTATTGCTACTGTTATGGCTAGTAAGTGTGGCAACTGTTTACAGACGTGCAATAATAAAATTTATGGCTTGAAAACATAATTACATAAGTATGTACGTATGGATTTTTTATTTACAATTTCAGAACTTGAAATCTTTGTAAGGGAAATTAAACAATTATTTGATGTTTCTATATCTTTCGATCATGATTTTTATTTTCAAACTACTTCTTCAAAACAATTGGAACAAGTTAAAATGGATATAATGGCAGATGTTCATCGACAAATGAAAACTTTTGTATTAATTTTCGGTTGGTTGGACTTGATGAGTCTGATTTTGTTGATAGTGATTATAATCAAGTAGATGCTTAAACTCTTGCCTTATTTTCACTAGTTTTTTTTTTTAATAATTTGATTATTTTTTAGAGCCATATATTTTCGTCTTAAATACATACACAATCCTGGCTATAAAAATCACTATATTACTAATGAATTTGTAGAAATTGATGAAAGGCGAAAAGCCTTGCAAATGGAAACGGCTTTACCTTTAACTTTTGCCGAAAGCTTAGAATATCCTGGGGTATGGGTTTTTTTTAAATAAAATAATAAAAAAATTATATAATAAAATTAATATATGAAGTAATTTCTAGCTAACCGATTGCCGTCTTACCAAGAATGAATGGATGGGTATTGCACGTTCCAGTATGTTTCTAATTATATCCAGTATACAATTATTTTGCATTTGCTTTGCAGACTATTGCCTGTATTGGATTTTGGCAATGATTTCATTTTTTGGTCACAATGAGTTGGGATTGGAAGGTATGTATGTGAAAATACGTTTTTTTTAGAAATACGAGCGCAGACGGACAGAATTTTTGCCTCTCTTCTTTTTGACAATGCTGTGGACTAAAATCTCTTTTTTATATATGAAGTTTGACATATATTGGGACACATAAAAAATAGTCAGCTAGGCTGGCACGATAACCTGTATATGTGTATCCTGCCTAATTAAACAATAAAGCTTTCTATACAAAAATATTGTAATATTGTATATATTGTGAAGGGTATATAAGATTCGGCACGGCTGAATATAGCACTGTTACTTGTTACTAGATATAAGAAATCTCATATCATATTTTCTCTCCCATTCTAAGCTCAATAATTCAATTCACAACCCCAGTTGTTTATTATTTGAGTCAATGAATTCGAGATCCTTACAAACTTTTCAACAGCACACATTAGTTACATGATTTTAGTATTAAAGAATAAAATTAGTTTAGATTTTACAATATTAACGTTTAAGGAAAAATCAATATGTTCATAAATTTTATTAAACTCAGTACAAATTTTCATATAATGATCAGAGCTGGTACAATTTGTTTTGAAAACTTTCAACAGTTAATGGAAAAAAATAACGTGTAGAGCGAAATGGTACATCAAAAGACATATTGGCAATCAAGAAATCAGAGCATACATTTATTTCCTTTTATTGTGAACAAACTTGACAGTTTGCATCGTTGTTCGACTTTTAAGTGTTGGCAGCAAATCTATTGGTATAATGATTAAATTAGACGTGACATAATCATACAAAACAGCTGTTTTAAATAAACTGAATTTAGGTGACATGCTATAGCCATGACCATAGAAACCAACTGAATTTTGATTTCTTATAAATATGGCACGTCTAAGCTTAATACTGCAGGTTTAACTGATTCCACTGTAGGACTTAAATACAAAGTAACAGGGATGGTTTCTGCACAGATTTCATGGTCTGTAAACATTGTACGTTGAATTCAAAATTATTGAACCATACTATTGCATAGGCCTGATCAGAGAGTATACAATTGTTTTGTTTTAAAATCCACGTATTGCACGTGCTTTGCTAACATTAACAGAGATATGTTAAATCAAATTGAGTTTAGTATCTAGAATATGATTGTTTAAGACATAATTTACGTAAATATGACATACACGAAAGAAATACATGTATTTGCATTTTTTAGGATACAGCTCCACTTGAAGCAAACACTAAAAGCATCTAAGTCCTTTTAGAATTTTAGAAGAGGATATGATCAGCGTGATCATTACAACTAATGAATAATATAATTATGGAATATTAAAAAAAAAAATAAATTAAACAAACATTTCATACATTTCAATAAACGTTTTCCAACGCGTCCAAAGGCGTAAGCTGGATATGCGCTTAGCACTAAACCTTTTTCTGGGAAGGGTCTAGAAAGTTTTAGATTTTCCCAGCACTAGTTTAGCACATTAGACTTTAAGTTTACAGTGGAAATAGGAAAGGTAACAAACATACATACATACATACATACATACATACATACATACATACATACATACATATGCTTATTTACTCCATATAACTATTTATATATATTATATACTTTTCTTTAAAGTTCCTCCATATATAACGGTGGAGATTGAAGGTGGTGGTTTTGTGGGTGAAATATTTCGTGGCATTGTACACGCTTTTGAACCAGTTACACAAAATTATACCGTAGACTCACAAACATGTTTGCCATATCCTCGAGTTCCAAATTTTTTTAATTATTATATAATAGCAATGATTGCAATATTGGCATGGATATTTTTATTTTGTCAACCCTATGGACTACGTTTAAGACACATAATAATGCGTTTATACTATCCCGAAGTGGCACGAAAGAGAGCTGCCTGGTTACTTAGTCAAATTTTATTAAAGAGAAGTTAATTACATGTAGTCAAATTAATATAATATTTGTTCTTATGCAAAATTATCTTTTTAAGTGTCTTTCTTTAAATTGGCACGACGTAAAGCTCGTTTATTATTCGGCAAGAATACCGCTTCTGATAATGTATCATATTTGGAATGGTTGAGGGTTCAAACAGATCGGTAAGTTTGATTTAACTTAATATTTACGATTTTTTGTTTATTATAATTATAAATTAATATTTATACGAAGTTTTTATTTAAATTTTTTTGCAAATCATTTCATTACAATATTTAACAATATTTGAGAGAATTTGAACACGAAGAAAATGTCATTTTATGAAAGAAAGAAAAATTTAAAACTAAATGCTATGCTTCCCATTTTCTAATTTCATTAAATTGTAACATAAATACTAGTGTGAAAAAAACATATAATTATACTGATAAAGAGTGCTGATATTGAAATCGTATAAAATGATTCACAAATATTTTATTTTCTTTTAAAATTTTTATTATTAAAGATTCTGGATTTGTCGCATTATATTGGGTCAAAGGTCGAAGGATAAATGCTTATTGTGTGGCACACCCTTAGATAAGTAATGAAGTTCCTTAATAGCTAATTTTTTAATGTTTATACATATGTATGAGCGGTTTATTTTCTAAGTGGTTTAAGTCCATTTATTCTTATATTAAATTTTTAAATGATCGACAGTGTTGTAAACAACAACACTGCAATGGCAATTCCGAACAATTATTATGTTTCACTTGAAATGCAGAACATAAATTATAATATTTTAAATATTGTGATTTTTGTTGTCACTATTAAAATTTTTATTTGTAGGAATTAAACCACTTTAAAATTAACGCCTTTTATGTTGTTATGTTTTAAATGTTCTTTTTGTCTCTTAAAGTGAAAAACGTGTCAAGTGTGATACAATTAGCTGTGGAGCAGTTTATTGTAAGAATTGTTTCAATGAATCATATAACGTGTGTTGTCTTTGCAATAATCCAATAGAATATGGAGATTTCAGTGATATATCGGAAGTTGAGTATGTTTGCAATTTAGTACATACATTAATACATACTTATTGAGTTCTATTTTATGTAATAAAATTACTTATTATTGGTTGTGAATTAAGAGATTCTTCGGATGATCCGAATGCTGTCCATTATGATGAAACCGAAGAATATTGTGTTTTATAAAAAACATTAGTTTTTAATTAATCTTGTTCAATTTTTATGCATTTTTTTTAGTAATTAATAAAAAAAGCGAATGAAAGTCAAATTTTTTGCATAACAAAATACCAATATATTTTTTTTTAAATACTTATTATTAAAATTCTATATGCTTTATCATCAACGTGTTCTGCTACTTGGAAAATAATTTGTGAGCCAAAATCAGACTAAAACTCGCAAGAAGGCGCTAAAATTTTATTTTGTATTAATTTTCGTTAATATTTTATTAACGAAAATCTATTATTTTAAAATCACCCAGAGATAATTTTGTAAGTACTAGTGAAGCCGCTTTTTGTTAATCCTTTTAGTAGTTAACAGATCCAAAATAAAAATACTAAATCCCTTAAGCATACTTTTTATATATAATATAAATAAATGGTGTCCAAATGTGATGTATCATTACAATTTTAATAAAAAAGGTTTTTTTTTAGATATTACAAATAGATTTCGGGTAAAAATGAAATATTATTGACCATTTATACTTCAAATTTGGACACCCTTTAAAAATGTTAATATTAATAAATATTGTAATAAATCTATTAATATATTGAGGTGAACTTTTGTAAATAAGTATCTGCAGAATTATTAATTTTTCCCTCATAACTTCATGCAATCACCCTACATAAATACATCATGGGTTTATTGAACAAAATTTTTTCACAAAATTTCGATTTAGCAACCTTTGATAAATTGAAATAACTAATATTGGAAGAATTAATAAAAATTAAGGGTATTACTTAAATAATTAAAAGACCTTGAGCTGAAATTATTTTAGTTAATATTTAAATTAAAAAAGGTAAAAAAACTAGATAATTATTAGAAATAACTAATTACTTAAAATATAATAATACAACATTTGGTAAGAATTTACTTGGCCGCTCTGCATTTTTAATAAATTCTATTTATAAATATCAGTTATTGATTTACATGTTGTTATTAAAAGATCCTAAACCAATAAATTATCATAAATTCGTTCTTATTAGATCTACAGCTATTGTAGGAACAATGTGTAGATCTATCTTTCTATTTATAGCAATTTATACAAATAATTCTTTTGTTATTTGCAAATTAAAGTGTTAATTATACCCTTCACACAGTGAAAAAGGGTATATATAGGTTTGTCATTCCGTGTGAAATTTCTACAATTTTGATTTCCGACCCCATAAAGTATATATTTTCTGAAAGCTTATGAATAGGGGAGTCGATTAAGCCCTGTCAGTCTGTCCGTCTGTCCGTGTGTATGTTGAAATCAACTTTTTGAAGCCCCCCGACATCGCTTAAACTCCGGTGAGGTACTAAAATATCAGAAATATTCGGGAGTAGATCGCTATTGAAAATCAGAAACATCGGTACATAAGCAACTGAGATATGAGCAAAAACCCACGACCACCTCGATTTTTTTTCACAAAAACAACATTACAACAACAACATACATACATACAAACGTGTATACTGGTTAGAGAAAACGTGGCATCGAATCCCAGCTGAGCCAAAAAAATATTTTATTTTTTTTATATTTTTTTTTAAATTTTTTTATATTTTTTTTTTTTATTTTTTATTTAATATATTATTTATATTTTTATTATTATATTTTTTTTTAATTTTTTTTTTAATATTTTTTTTGTTTTATATTTATTATATATATTTTAAATGTTTAAAAAAATTTTTTTTTAAAAATTTTTTTTTTTTTAATTTTTTTTAAAATTTTTTTTTTTAATTTTTTTTTATTTTTTTTTAACATACATACGTAAATTTATAATTTTACAATGGGATGTTTTTATATATGTATGTTTTTTATATGTATGTACGTATATCATATGGAATGGTGATACAAACTACTGTTATTGCATGACTACACGTTGTGAAGGGTATATAAGATTCGGCACGGCCGAATATAGCGCTCTTACTTGTGTCATTATTTTTTTTATGGGGAAAACATCAACAAACTGCATTTAATATTTTTTTAATATAAAAGAAAAAATATTAGCAAAAAACACTTGTTATTTATTTAATTTGCTGTTAAATGAAATCTATTTAAAGAAACCTGGTGGATTTCCTATAAAAGCGGACACATCTATTTCTAATTTACTTCAAAAGTAAGTATCTCACACATTCGATAATTTTAAAATGTGGCGGGTAAAGTTACTCATCGTTATTCTCGCCTTCTTGTGTTTAATGCCCGAGCAATCACATGAATCACTCTATATACAACATCATCTTCCTGAAAATGCTCGCACCGTTTACACAACCGACAAAACCAATTGCTACTTGTTCCGCAGTTACTATGGGATGAGAACATTTAACTATAAACGTCGCCGTGCTGGCCAACCAAGTAATATTTTGACATTTTTATAAGTTAATAATTAACCTTTTAATTTTTTTTTCAAATCATGTTTTCATAGATTTGTTCCTCACTACCAAGACTGTTTGTAAAACTCAATGTCCCAAAAATTGCAGTAATGAAATTGTTCGTGTGTGTGGTGAATATGCTGGTATTCATACTACTTTTATAAATGATTGCGAACGTTGGAAGACAGCCTGTGAATATGGAATATGTAAGTCATGCATTTTGTTTGGCATAGAAGCAGTTTCAAGTATAATAGATTTTTATTCATATTTCTCTTGCAGCCATAATTCAGGTGCCCTACATTGAATGTCATTTACATGAAGATATATTCCTTAAAGAAAGATTTCCTACTGAATTCCTATTGTATGTGCCATGATACCTTGTAATTTAGTTTAAGTTTTAGTAAAATCTTGTAAATTTATTTAGCTTTGATTTTTGACTATAGGATGCCTTTAAAACGGTGTCCCTAAGTGAATAATAAAGTGAAATTACTTTGCGAATATACTATTATTGTAAAGTGATATATTTTGTTGAATCATAAACAGTTTTGCTATAATATACATACATAAAACATTTTTTTTTTTCGAAATATTCTATAACCCATCCTCAATACGATTAAATTTCGTCCGCCAAATAACTTTTTTTTTAATGCTATGAGAAGTGTAGGTTGGGTTGTGTGGCACGTAGCGGCGTTCTGTTGAAACAAAATGTTGCCATTATATTCCTCTTCCATTTTTGTGAATAAAAATTCGTTCAAAATGGCCCGATAACGATCGCCATTGACTACAGCCACTCCTTGCTTATTTTCGAAGAAAAATTGCCCAATTATGCCTCTGGACCAAAATCCGCACCAAACAGTGACTCGTTTAGGGTGTATCGGATTTTCAATGTATGCGTGCGGGTTTTCTGTGCACCAAATGCGACAATTTTGCTTGTTTACATACCCGCCAAGATCAAAATGAGCTTCGTCTGAAAAGATGGTTTTTTTTAGCAAAATCGGCCAAAGGAATGTCGCAATATTTCCCAGCGTTGATCAAGCGCATACACAAAATGATATTCGTTCAGCGGAAGGATAAAACTAATTATCTGTCAAATCAGACATGAGCTAAGTGTTACCATTCACAAAATAAGCACTAGTTGAAAGAAAAAACGTTAGATGGCGGACCCTTTATCTCAATAAACGGGTGGTAGTCAGTAATGCCAAATTTTTGTGCAAACGCCATATTTAAAAGAAAAAAATATAAAAAAACGTAATATCGAGTTCGAAAAGCGTAAAAAGCACTGATTATATGTACATACTTTAATCATAAATGCAGTATTCATAAAAAATGTTTTAGGTTTTTTAGGTTTATGATGGCTTATTTGACAAATTTCTGTGTAAACATCTGTCAAAAAAGCCTTTAATAAACCTAAAATATTTTTCATGAATACGGAAGTAGGAAAATAACAAAGTTAAACAGCATTTAAATTATGAACTATCTCAAGAAATTCTGATATTTGTAAAATCTGGGGCATATGCGAATTAATCAGAAACTATTTTTTAGGTCAATTCCGAGATTCAATGCGTCATCCCACAGTAGGGCCAAAAGATATTTTTTAGAGGATCAAGTCTCCACCGTACGGGATAATTAAATAAATAATTAATAAATATGGTTTTTGTAATTCCGCATGGTCTTGTTGATTTGCCTGCCAATGGATCACTTGGGTACGGAATCTGTAAAAAATAGCTTACGCGTAGCAAAAAATGACTGGTAAATTTTTTAATAAAATACATACAACAATGATAACAACAACAACAATAAAAGTTTTATCATTATTGCGTAAGGCAATTACTAATTAATACATAACTTTTGAGGCGCACCGATTCGCAGCACAAATTTTTCTAAACAAACGCTCATTTGTTTAGCCTTTAAAATTCAATTAAAATCTGAGATTTTTTTTTTTTGCATTTTTAACACAAAAAATTAAAAGCAGAAGCACTGCCACAAATAGTTTTTATTACAAATTTAGGCAAAACATTTCAATAAAACCTAAAATTTATGATTGCAGGGTTCGTTTTATTTCATTTTTCAATTTACTTGATACGCCTTGTGCTCGATTGCGCCAGCTGCTCTCTTTTTTTTTTTTTTTTTCTCTCACAATGTTTTTATACCCTTCACACAGTGAAAAAGGGTATATATAGGTTTGTCATTCCGTGTGAAATTTCTACAATTTTGATATCCGACCCCATAAAGTATATATTTTCTGAAAGCTTATGAATAGGGGAGTCGATTAAGCCCTGTCAGTCTGTCCATCATGCCGTCTGACCGTCTGTCCGTGTGTATGTTGAAATCAACTTTTTGAAGCCCCCCGACATCGCTTGGACTCGGTTGAGGTATTAAAATATCAGAAATATTCGGGAGTAGATCGGTATTGAAAATCAGAAACATCGGTACATAAACAACTGAGATATGAGCAAAAACCCACGACCACCTCGATTTTTTTTTCACAAAAACAACATTACAACAACAACATACATACATACAAACGTGTATACTGGTTAGAGAAAACGTGGGATCGAATCCCAGCTGAGGCAAAAAAATTTTTTTTTATTTTTTTTTTAATTTTTTTTTTAATTTTTTTTTTATATTTTTTTTATTTTTTATTTAATATATTATTTATATTTTTATTATTTTTTTTTTAATTTGTTTTTCAAATATTTTTTTTGTTTTATATTTATTATATATATTTTAATTATTTAAAAAAATTATTTTTTTAAATTTTTTTTTTAAATTTTTTTTTAAATTTTTTTTTTTTAATTTTTTTTTAACATATATACGTAAATTTATAATTTTACAATGGGATGTCTTTATATATGTATGTTTTTTATATGTATGTACGTATATCATATGGAATGGTGATACAAACTACTATTATTGCATGATATATAGCACTTTTACTTGTTTTTATACCCTTCACACAGTGAAAAAGGGTATATATAGGTTTGTCATTCCGTGTGAAATTTCTACAATTTTCATTTCCGACCCCATAAAGTATATATTTTCTGAAAGCTTATGAATAGGGGAGTCGATTAAGCCCTGTCAGTCTGTCCGTCTGTCCGTGTGTATGTTGAAATCAACTTTTTGAAGCCCCCCGACATAGGTTGGACCCGGGTAAGGTATTCAAATATCAGAAATATTCGGGAGTAGATCGGTATTGAAAATCAGAAACATCGGTACATAAACAACTGAGATATGAGCAAAAACCCACGACCACCTCGATTTTTTTTTCACAAAAACAACATTACAACAACAACATACATACATACAAACGTGTATACTGGTTAGAGAAAACGTGGCATCGAATCCCAACTGAGCCAAAAAAATTTTTTTTTTAATTTTTTTTTTAATTTTTTTTTAATTTTTTTATTTTTTTTTTATTTTTTATTTAATATATTATTTATATTTTTATTATTTTTTAAAAATTTTTTTAAAATTTTGTTTTAATTTTTTTTTATTTTTTTTTTGTTTTATATTTTTATTATTTATATTAATTATTATTATTATTTTTTTTGAATTTTTTTTTTAAATTTTTTTTTTATTTGTTTTTTAAATTTATTTTTTTTATTTTTTTTAACATACATACGTAAATTTATAATTTTACAATAGGATGTTTGTACATACATACGTATTTCATATGGGATGAATGGTGACACAAACTACTGTTATTGCATGACTACACGTTGTGAAGGGTATATAAGATTCGGCACGGCCGAATATAGCGCTCTTACTTGTTTTTAATACGTCACTATAAAGTCACCGTTACCAATTTGACATTTAAATTTTGCTTACGGTACTTGAACTGTTTTTATATGTGTTTCGGTAAGATACAGTCACATCTCTGTAAAGATGTTATTGAAAATTGTATGACAAATTGTATACTTAATGGGAACATGCCTTCATTATAAGTCAGTAAAAAAATCACAACTATCTCAATAGTTGTTTTTTATATTAAGCTTTTTTTATAAAAATAATTTTATTTTCCAATATTTCGCTACCACATTGTGTAGCTTCTTCAGGGAAAGTATATACAATTAGATATTGTTAATTGTTTTTAATTGTTTATAAAAGGTGGGCCAAAAGAAATCACCCTATTGGAAGATGCTCTTAATTCTGCAAATGGCGGCTAATGTCAAATCTGTTTTGACATTTGTGAACAGGACAGATGTAGAATACAAGTGAACAAACCATGGAACGATACAGTTCACAGGAACGCAGAGTAATCGTCTCGAGGCCGTAGTGGATGATTTTTCGATCAAAATCATAATGAGCGATGAGGCTCATTTGCCCCTCGCTTCTGGGGCACCGAAAATCCACGAGTAATGCACGAGGAGCCATTACACCCGTTTAAAGTGACTGCGTGGTGCGCTATTCACGCTGGATGACAGTTGTCGCTGCGCGCTATAGGGCCATGTTAGCTACAAAATCGCCCGATTTAACCGTTTCAGATTTTTTGTGGGGTTTTTTGAAGTCCCGTGTTTACTTGAACATGCGCGAGACCTTGGAAGCCCTCTTGGACAACATGTCGCCGAAGTGAGGAAAAATATCATAAAATGACCCCGTAAAACAATCAATTGAGACGGCGCCCATTTAGCCGATATCATCTTCTCGACCTGACCAATAGAATTCTTACGATTCAAGTAAACATAATAAAAAAACAGAATCGAAGTTTCTTCATTTAGAAAAAAATGAGAGCCAAACAACACCGGAAGAAGTTACATATCATAATACCAGATTTAACCCATATATTAATTTATTGTTCTCCATTTTGTAGTGGCACACAACATGAATTTTAATTTGTTTTCTCTCGGTTGTCTAGAAGCTGAAAAAATTGATTTTAGTTTGTAAATTTTTGGAATATATATTTAAACAAAATTTTTTTTGCCTATAACTTTACCGATTAGAGCCCGATTTATCTAAAATTTTTCACGAATATCTCTAGAGGCATATAATATGTACAAATAGTAACAAAGGTACCTATAAATTATTGTATAACTGAAAGATTTCAATTTTGGTGGTAAAAATATGAGAAAATACAGAGGCAGTCGTGTTTATTTGCTCATATCTCTGAAAGGTTTTGGGTGATTTTGCTAAATTTTAACAGCTATTCATTCCCGGATATTTCCAAAAGATTGATACCATACACAGGCCTGAGGAACATGTGGTTGCTTCTAAAAGTTCAACCATCACACGGACAGACGGGCAGAAGGTCAGGGCTTAATCGACTCCTCTATACATAAGCTTTCAGAAAATATATACTTTATGGGGCGGAAGTAAAAATTGTAGAAATTACAAAAGGAATGTGCACCACAGGCGATGGGGATAAAAAGTGCATTCTTACTGAGACACCATTCATATTCATAAGGTATATACAACCCGGCAACAAACACAACAATTAAAAAAAAACATGCATTTAGTTTTTATGTGTACATGATGGTGAAGGGTGATTTCAGGTTCGGCACGGCCGAATATAGCACTCTTGTTCTTGTTCTATATATGCCTGTAGATGTTACACAACTTTTTTTTATTTTTTTCTTCAATTTTAATAATTTTTTAAAAAATTTAATGAAAAAATATTATATTCTCGTTTTGGAAACTTTTTAAACAATTTAAAGCAACTAAAACTGTATATGGTTTGTCGTAGACAAAAATATAAAAAAATAATTTTGACGAATGCCGACAAGTTATTAAAAAAAAAAAAACTTCGCACTATTTGTGAATGCTTAAAAAAACAACAATTGGCTGATTGGATACGCGTCCCTTATTAATGTACATTGTCCAGTACACTAAAATTAAATAAATATCAAAATTAGTACATTTCTTTATGCCAGTTACTGTGTTTTCGGATTTAAAGTAAATTTTTTTATTACAGGTAACACTGCTCAACAGCAAAATCCTCCATTAAATAAAACTATGCGGACTATATGGATTTTAATGCGCTGAACTCAAATCCGTTGTCGGTTTTTTTTCATCAGATCGGGATTTTTTTTATGGGCGTGACAAATTTTTCCCCTAAATTAGTCAGGTACGGAGACATATTTCATCCTAACTCGAGAACCAGCACCAGAAGATGTGTATTTATTTTAGTCGAATAAAATTTTTCTCTATCTCTTATCGATTACGAATTTAATGGAGAAAATTAATGGAGAAAAAAATTTTTTTTCGTGCAAAATTCGTAATATTTTTCAATTTAAAAATGGAATTAAAAAAATATAAAGCAAATATTCAACATTTTGCACTTTTCTCTGAGAGCAACTTATCTTTAAAATAATAATAAAAAAAATAAACCATAAAAATCGGTTGAAAAATGTAGATTTTATTGTCAATTTACCGCTGGTACCCAATATTGACCAAATATGTGTAATGCAGCAAACAACGTCAGAGTGGGCGCACTGAAGCGCCTTGTAGCAGCAATGAATAGCAACTATTTAAATAGATAGCTATTTACTTAGCTCTCAGAAAACAAGTCTGAGCTTCTTGCATCCCAATTAAAGGAATAGGATTTGTTGCAAAAGGACGTTAACGTCTCGTACTTTCGAAATAGAGAACAACCTTTTTTGAGTTATTTCAGCAGAGAGGAAGGTTTCTTATTTTGTGATAATGCTAATGGACTTTTTCGACAACTGTGTTTCATTCATAAATTTGAGGATTGGCGGCTTTTATTTGAATTCATCTACAACAAGTTTGAAAGCCATTTTACTTCACAATGGCAACAAATTTCAGAATACATACACGCAAAGAAAAAATATGGTTGTGGTAACCATAATCGAAGAGCAACATACTATGATTGAATTGTATGATTATCGTGAAAATATATAATGGTTACCAGTTATCATTATTATGTTTAATTGAAGTATCATGCAATAATCATATATGTATATGACTACAATTGAAATCGAAAATCTTTGCTTTTTTACGGCAAATTATTGTCTTTTGCTGTAACATACACATATTGATTGTACTTACCAATTTTATTGCAATTTTTGTACCAATATTTTTTTACATTTTCTCGTTTATTTTTCAATTTTCTTTAATTTTTCAAAATTTTTGTTCATTTTTTTGACATCTCAAACTTTTAAAATAATAAAAATTTATACAGCAAGAAGAAGAACACTTGAAATCAAATTATTATTAAAAAAAAATCATAGCTTGATTAATTTGTAATCATACTGTTGACTCACCTATTATTTAATGATTATTTGTAATTATATATATAATAGTTTTTTTAATAGTTTTTTTAAGCTTAATATAAAATAACAAATATCAAGACACTAAACCAACAAAAAACAAATATATAGATAATAAAAAACTCGTATCCTGATGATGCTACACAAAGAGGTAGCGAAATATTGATCAGATAATATAAAATAAAACCAGAAAAATTTTTATTATTGAAAAGACCTTAAGCTTAAAAAAACTATTATATATATTATTATAAAAAGGTCAAGGAAACTAATAATGATTATTTGTAATTTTTAATGCTTTCGAATATAATGTTATTTTTGTCAAATTATTTTTTTTTTTAAATCATACTATTTTTAAATGATAACCATTTTGTAAATTTTACGAAAAGTAAACATTAAATGATAGAATTCAAACAAATGCTTAATTATCGTGACAAAATATATGATGAAATGAAACAAAAATAATAATAAAATAACTATTACTTGTTTTCGACAACCAAATATTGTTATAGAAACTATAATAAGTCATCATGTCGTAACCATGATTTTTCTTTGCGTGTACAACGCATACAACGGAACAGTTTAAGCTACTTTTTTATTTTAACAATGTTTCCTAAATAAAAATTAATAATTATTAACAAAAATTTTGTGTTATTTAAAATAAAAAAATATAGAGTCAGAATATATTTTAATTTTTTATTGTGATTTGAAGTTATCTACGGATGGCGACAGGGTGGGTGCTTTAAGCGAGGCGTTGCTACAAAATTATAAACTGGAAAATTTTTTTGCTTGTATTTGTTTTTGTTGTACGAAAATAGATAGAAGTAAAAAGTTGCCATTCATTGTTGCTACAAGGCGCTTTAGTGCGCCCACTTTGACGTTGTTTGCTGCATTACACATATTTGGTCAATATTGGGTACCAGCGGAAAGTTGACAATAAAATCTACATTTTTCAACCAATTGTTATGGTTTATAGCTTCTCTTATTTTAAAGATAAGTAACTCTCAGAGAAAAGTGCAAAGTGTTTAATATCTGCTTTATATTTTTTTTTTAATTCCACGAAAAATTTAATTTAATTTAATTTTGCACGAAAAAAAATTTTTTCTCCATTAATTTCTGAATAAATCCAAAACGATAAGAGATAGAGAAAAATTCAATTCAACTAAAAGATATACAATTTTGTTTTATATCTTGTGGTGTTTTACTTTTGAAAATCGGATGACTGGTTTAATTTAGGGGAAAAATTTGCCACGCCCATAAAAAAAAATTCCGATCTGATGGAAAAAAACAGACAATGGATTTGAGTTTAGCACATCGAAATCCATATAGTCCACATAGTTTTAATTAACGGGAAGACAAAAAATGATTTTTTGTCGAGCAGTGTAACTTAGATCGATTTAATTTAAAACTTTTTACACATTTTCATTGGGTTGTGTTGGTTTTTCAAAATCCACGTAAACGTAACGTAGTAAAGGCTAACAAATAAAGTAAAGATCAAAACAAAATAAATAAATAAAATAAAAATACCAACAAAACAAAAAATAATAATAAAATTTTGAAATTAAATTTTATTGAATATGTTTTCTTTTAGAATTGTTGTTGTAGTAACGATATACTGCAACGAAATTCAGTTAAAAACCGCATTTACTTTCAGGAACCCTAATAATGGCTGTAAGAGAAAAATACAGAAAAACGTCGTTAATTATTTGCTTTTTTTTAAAGAAATGTATGACTTACCTTGTCCATTAAGACAGGCTGCTTTTCTCAATTCACATTTATTAATAAAAGAGATATAAGAACCAGCGTATTCCCCACACGCAGGTTTGTTCTGGATACCACATTTAAAATAACAAAGGGAACGACAGCACTCACGGTTAACGGGTTTCAAATCTATAAAGAGAGATACTTATATTAAAATATATGTATTTGCAATTGTTAATCATTCAAATATTATTAATCATTTATATATTATTAATATTTATCTTAAAAGTCAGCCTTATTTAAAGGCAATTTTGGAGAACATGACCAAACAAGTGGCTTTTTAATATTGTTCGTTATTAAAACTGACTTCCTTTTTAAGTAAACCTTATTATTTAGAATATAGCAACATCAAAGAAAACACCATCTACTCAGGGATGCTAGATAAATTAGATAAAAAATCGGCATTATCGGCTCTTTCATTTCAAAAAATCGGCCAGAAATCGGCAAATTAAAAATACTCATTTTAAATACAACAAAACAATTTGTTTTTAACTTAAATTAAGAAAACATCACAATTTAGCATTAATTAATCTAAAAAACATATAAAACAAGTAAAAGTGCTATATTCCGCCGTACATACCCTTCACAACTTGTAGTCATGCAATAACAATTGTTTGTATCACCATTCACCTCATATGAAATACGTACATACATACATATACAAAACATTCCATTGCAGAATTATAAATTAAGTTTACGTAGTTTACAAAAAAAAAATTACAAAAAAAAAAAATAAAAAAAATTTATTAAAAACAAAAAAACAACAATAAAAAAAAAAAATTAAAAAAAATTTTAATAAAAATTTTTTAAAAAAATTAAAAAAAATATAAATAATATATAAAATAAAAAAATTGAATATAAAAAAAAAATTTTTTGCCACAGCTGGGATTCTATGCCACGTTTACTCTAACCAGTATATATGTATGTTGTTGTTGTTATTGTTAAAAAACACGAGGTGGTCGTGGTTTTTTGCTCATATCTCAGAAAGTTATGGGGTGATTGTGCTTAATTTCAATAGCGATTCATTCCCGGATATTTTCAAAAGATTGATATCATACTCAGATCTAAGGAACATATAGTTGCTTCTAAAAGTTGATTTCAACCAACACACGAACAGACGGGCAGACGGTCAGGGCTTAATCGACTCCTCTATTCATAAGCTTTCAGAAAATATATACTTTAAGATTTAGGTGCTCGTACAATTAGTTTTGAAAAAGTACAATTTTGAAACTTCTCTTTGTACAAAATTAGTTTTATTATCCCTAATTGTCGCTATTTAGCGAAGTAGCCTATTTTAATTTGTCTTTTATTTTAAAAAAGATCGGCAAAGATCTGCTTGTCAGCTGTGTGTTTTTCATAAAGTTTGTTTTCCAAATATAAAAGAAAGTCTTGAACAAAAAATATAGTAAGGGTATATAATTTCGATATGGATTGCCTAGAGTTTTACAAATAATTGATGAAATGCGATGGTAATATATTGGCTCAAATTGTAAGTGTTGAAAAATATATGTAAAATTTTTAAAAGTGTACATTTCCGATAATGAATGCAATGAATTTTTGTTGTTTTTTTTGTTTTTATTTTCAACCATTAAATCAGAATGATATGTTAAGTTTCTATTTTTGCAAATAAAGTTTTTTCGTAAAAACAAATTTTGTTTTTGTATTTTAAATGGCGTCGTAAATTTTATCAAATTTATTTTGTATACCCTTCACACAGAGAAAAAGGGTATATAAAGGTTTGTCATTCCGTGTGAAATTTATACAATTTTCATTTCCGACCCCATAAAGTATATATATTCTGAAAGCTTATGAATAGGGGAGTCGATTAAGCTCTGTCAGTCTGTCCGTGTGTATGTTGAAATCAACTTTTTGAAGCCCCCCGAAATCGCTTGGACTCGGGTGAAGTATTAAAATATCAGAAATATTCGGGAGTAGATTGGTTATTGAAAATCAGAAACATCGGTACATAAATAACTGAGATATGAGCAAAAACCCACGACCACCTCGATTTTTTTTCACAAAAACAACATTACAACAACAACATACATACATACAAACTTGTATATTGGTAAAAATAAACGTGGGATCGAATCCCAGCTGAGCCAAAAAATTTTTTTTTTTTTTATTTTTTTTTTATTTTTTTTTTTATATTTATATTTATATTTTAATTATTTTTTATTAATTTTTTTTTATGAAGATGAATGGTGATACAAACTACTGTTATTGCATGACTACACGTTGTGAAGGGTATATAAGATTCGGCATGGCCGAATATAGCACTCTTACTTGTTTTTAAATGTGTCCTCTTTTTTTGGACAAATGTCCTACTTTTTTTATGCTGGCGTCCTCTTTTTTAAAAATAGAAATGGCAACCCTATATATACCCTTGTGCATCACAGGTGAAGGGTATAATTACATAAGAATTATTAAGATTGATTTGACTCAAAATTCTTTACATATTTGTGGAAGAATGTGGAAATACCATAATTTGTTGTTTAAACTTCTAAAGAGGCACATCAAGGATAATCACGTTTTGAATCAAAAATTGTTTGCCAAAAAAGTGTGTAAATTTTTATACATTTTTTTATAGTCAAAATTTTTTTTTTTTTTTAAATATATACATATTCCAAAAATTTACAAACGAAAATCATTTTTTTTTTTCAGCTTCTATACAACCGAAAGTGTCAATATTGGTATCATCTGAAAGGACTTGACTAGCGCAATATAAGCACTAAAAAAAATTAAAACTCATGTTGGCCGCCACTACAAAATGCGGACACTAAATTTATAAATCGGTCAAATCTGGTATTTTTAAATGTAACTTCTAGAACCTTCTCAATATTGGTATGAAATGAAAGGGCTTGACCAGTAGAATACAGTAAATTATTAAAAAATGTAAAATCCAAGATGGCGTTTAAAACAAAATGGCGGATAAAATTTTTTTAAGCCCATCAATATGGGTATCAAATTAAAGAACTTGACTAGTAGAAGACAGTGTACTACGTAAAAATTCAAAATCAAGGATGGCGTTGGAAATAATAAGGAAAAATGGCGTATAACATAAAATATAGGTTAAGCTACGATGCGGGATTATACCTATGTACATAATGGTGAAGGGTATTAACAGGTTCGGCACAGCCGAATATAGCACTTTTACTTGTTTTTACTTCATTTTCAAAATTTCTTTAAAAGTTACAAATTTAAACTCTTTTAATTCAGATATGAAGTTTGTTTTTCTTTATAACAAATAAAGCTGGAAATTCTTTTAAAATCTTTTGATGATTGATATGGAATAAATACAATTATTTACAATTTTGAAAATTTCGCTTTTGTTAAGTTTTGATTCTAATATTATCTCTTTAACCAATAAGCCCAAAAACACCTCATCAAATTTCAAAAAATTCTTTTGTTCATAAATTATACAAACACTGAATATAATTTAAATAAATTCGTTGGTATGTGAAGTAGATTATGGTTTGCCACATTTGAAGATACGCTTTCGCACATTTACTTAAACTAGCTTATGCATAATATAGTTAAGGCTTAATTATGTCTATTTTAAAATATTACCTCGTTTATTTAAACTGCGTCGTTCTTCGTTTTTTCTGTCCATGTCATAATAACTACGAAACAAATTGCAATTGATGCCATCGCTGGCATAAATGGTCAGTTCATTTGCAGGACGACAGTGTTGGGATGAGACGGTAGCTTCTGATTGATCGTGCATCAAGCATAAAATAACGACGATAGCGGCTAAAAACTTTGCGTATAACATTTTTAAATGGATGTATAAAAGAGATACTTAGTTTGGAAGTGAAATTTAAAAGCTATTTGGGGGTGCTTTTATAGAAAACTACAACTAAGAATTATTTATTGCATCTGTATATGTATTTTATTGTATAAAAAAATTAGGTAAAAATAAGTGTTATACCCTACATAGCCACCAAAATTATTATGGATACAATAACTTTCTAAATCGAATAACAGTCCGTTAACTTTGTAGTCACAGTAAAGGTCGGAACTTAAATGATATACATCGGGGGCTTAATGCTTGATTTGTGAGTTAGCAAATGATCCAGCTCCTACAGACAATTTCATTAAAAACTTGAGTTTAAAGCAAAAGGATAGAATGTATGGAAAGAATTGATGAGATTAAGAATGAACAAAATTGCGTCGCTTTCGAATCTCAGTTGAAAATAAAAAATTTTAAAGAAAGTTATTATCGATGCATTAGAAAACCTTATGTGCTGTCAACTTAAAAGGAGTTTTCTTAAAAGCTTTTTCCCATTCGGTACGTTACATAAAAATGAAAAAAATATTTAAAGCAAAACAATTAATTATTATTATTTTTTTTCATAACATCATAAATAAAATGAATCCAAAACAGTTTTTAGATATTTGTTATAGTTTTTGAGTTACAGCACTTTATGGTTAACTTTTTAAAAACTACATACATATTCTTGTTTAAAATGTGAAAAATATACAGCGTTATATAACACAATTGCTTCTTTGACTCTCATAAATTAACTACAGTTATAATATAGTACATAAGTATCATGGTACAATCATCAGGTAGCCTCAGTTCTGCAACAACAAAATCCTAAATGTATTTTGTTGCTGGAAAACGACGACTTAAATGTCAAAAAGCAAATGTGTGTGCGTGTTTTTTTGGCGGTAGAATATATACGTACACAATATATACACATACATAAACAAAATTTGACATCTTAGTTAAACCTTAAGGTAGAAAAAAAATAATCAGCTGTTTTAGTGAGGCTACCTGATAATTCTACCATGATAAGTATGTATATGACAGCAACTTTCGATTTCCGCTGATTTCACGTTAGTCTCTTCATAAGAAAAATTAAAAAGTATATCGATTGAAAATAAAGATAACCATACGTTGCCACATACAAATTTAAGTGAAAAAAGTCAATACACAAAGACTTTTATACTAAAACAACCCCACTTGCGACTCAATTTGCAATGAAATTTTAAAGCAAGTAAAATTTTCACACTTGCAGTTAACCCACTAGTATATAACGCAATTGTGGTATATAACTTAGATATTTTTTTTTGCATTAATACATATGTATATTAAGAATATCAAGAAGTAGCAAAGATATTTATTTTGAAAGTAAAATTTAATATAAATATCACTTAAAAAAGCATATATTAACAAATTATTGTCTACAGATAACATTCAATAATAACTACTTGCCAACATATTTTTCTTATTTTCACTTTCGTTTCTTAATTTCTTTAATTCGATTAATACGAAAATTTCTGCTAGAAGTTTAGTTGTTGACGACATTTTAAAAATGAACTTTTTCTCTTGATTTGCGTTAGTAAGACGTATACACTACTTGTCAAGGCTATAATACACGGCATGCTTTCTTCATCTGACTTAAAAATTTGTGAGACATATGTAAATCTACATGTCTGTCAATATTGTACTTTTACGCTGACTGCTTTGCAGCAGCAGAAATTTTTGCCAACGACTGATGTCACATGTTTTGACAGATGAAAATAAAGCGCACTCTAACTAAAATTTTGTCAGATGTCTCAACACATGTTTTTTTACAGAAGTAATGTTTAAAGGTAACACACGACATTTTTGTATTAGCAGTGGAGAATTTGACAAGTCAGATGTAAAAAACAAGCCGGGTATTAGCTCTTTAAGTAATTATTTGCTTGTGGCAACGTAGGGTAAAAGTTGTGCGCCTTAATAACAATAAGTGTGTATATAAAATCATTGTTACGTTTGTTGGTAACGCTTGATCTCAGGAACCGTAAGAACTATTAAGCTGAAAGTTTAATAATAGGTTCAAGACAGTTATTGTTGGTTTCTTATTTTAGTTTGGATTCGATAGGTGGTGCTATAGTCGTATAAATCATAAATTCTATATTTATGAACCACTTACAATCAAAACTTAGAAATATTTAAATTTTAAAACTTAACAGTTTATTTATCTATTTATCACGTATGCCAAATTTTATCCCTCTACAATAACTCCTAATTTTGCCACTTATTATATGTAGCTAATTAAAAACTAACCTGCCGCAAAGTCCTTGAACTTTATAAGTAGTCAGAATTAATTCACACACAAAGGCCCAACAAAGTATATGTTGTATACTTATTTCAGTATAATTTTTTTTATATTTCTCCCTTAGATTAGGTTAGGTTGAAAAAGAGTGGCATTGAAAAGCGCAAACCCATAATAAGTATAAATGTATGTCTAAATTGTCATGTTGTGCGCTCTTAACAATGAAAATTCCCCTATTAGAGCCATAATCGTGAACTTATCCAATATTTTGACTAGGACAGGAACCTGGTCCCTTTAACGTAATTACTTAATGATCTTCAATTTGAAATCCATAGGTATTTCAAATTTGGCATAGTGTCCACGTTCAAGTTCTTGTGTTTAATACGCCTAAACGCAGGACAAAGGTAGTGTTACGAAGTCTCATCCTCTTCTACGCATTCTCTACATGCCGATATGTACGACAATTCCTTACAAGCTAGATAAATTCTCAGCAACAACACTAATATTGGTCAACTCAGTTTCAGAATCTACTTCGATTTCTTATTTTTGGGTCACCATACTGGCAGCAGTATTTTGCCACTTTCTAGCGTGATTTTCCTTCGACCAAACTTTAAGTTCATCTTAGAACCTTCATAAGGTGATGGAATTCAAAAATTTTTCCATTTTTGATAATTTGTCGGCTTCTTTGTTTCCGATTACGACGTTACTTGCTGCAACCATTTTCAACATTGCATAAGGAGAAGATATGATTAAGCTGTTCTTAGTAGGCCTACGAAATGCGTTGTAGCATATAAAAATTCTGCCTTCTGCAAGCATTGGTGAATGCTTGCAACCACTTAATAAGAAGTGCTTTTTGGTGTGAATATTTATTACAAAAAAAATTTTATTTTTTATTAAAATGTTATGGTTGTTTTAAATTGGTAGTGCTTAATACTATCGTTATGTGTATACCTTTTGCATATACATACATACTTATGTAGTATATAATTGTAGAAGAATCACAATATTTATCACATTCAAATGTACATACATATGCTTATGTTTTCCAGTCAAGTTAAAAAATAGTTAATACAAATAACTTTTTATATTTGTTTTTAACTAACAAATATAACGCCTCGTGTAGTCTATTTATTGATAAAGATGTCTGACTTTAATTTGCAAATGTTAATAGAAATAAAGGAATTTAATGCAAGATAATTTTTAATTGTTATTATAATCTTTTGCTTTTGGATAATCCCGATGTATGTATAACAATAATGTTTTGTCAGATAAGAATTGTATGCTAAAAATAATAGTTTTTTTTTTTTTTTTTGAAAAAACCCATTGTTAAACAAATTTACAGTAAACAGTTTATTAGAATACATATATACTTTTTTATTTAGTTGTATTTATTTGTTCAAGTCGAAACTCTTTTGTTATGTCCTGCTTATAGTAATTTCATATAATTTTGCAGTAGGACAGATTTGACATTTGAAAAACTTGTTTATTATCTTACAATTGTCTGTTTGTCAAATTACTAAAGACTTTGGTGAGATTTATTGACGTCTATATCAGGTCGACAATCGATATAACCTTTTTTTTATACTATGGGTAAATTGGTAGAACCGGCTCTCCACTCGCAATTTCGGTGGTGCAAAGAATATTGGAATAATTTCTTCTTTGCTTCGAATCTGCTATCACACAGGATCATAAGATCTGGTTCTATTTCCATTGCAGTGGACATCTTACTAAACGTGCTACTCAGAAAGGTGAATACTATGAACTTTAATGAGATAATTTGTCATATTAACGACATATTACCTCAATTATGTCTCAGCGTCAATGAAATGAAAATCATTTCATAAATAATTTGTGTTCTATTCAAAATTCACATCGGCAGTTAAAATATAACCACCCTTTACCATTACCTACTATTTCGCAGAGGACATGCTGGACGTAAATCCCTCTAAAAAGGAGCTTGTAGTATTTAGATACAATCTATTGATCCCCCGATGGTTAACGTGTTTACTTTGACTTTATCAGATAATGCCAAATATCCAAGCTATCATGAAGGATGAACATAGAGCTAAGAGTGTTAAAGGCGATGATTGTTATCTATGTATGCAAACGCGCTATTGGCAAAACATGGGCTTAAGCCCTAGGAATACATTCGAACGTAATCGATATCTATATCTAAAGCACAGCTTACTCGATCGTTCGAATAAAATTTCGATCATGATCGAATGCCGTAAATTGTTTCCTGGCAATATAAGGCGCTCTAATAACACTGGAAAACAGCATGTTCGTTGCATGAGATTTTTTACATGAATCTGAATAGTTTTTCCACACTGATTTCAAAAGTATATGACGTTTTCATGTAGCAGCTCTAGTTTTGGAGTTATGAAGTGACAGGATTTTTAATTGAAAATGCACATAGATAAAGTTTAAAAAATTTCTTAAATATATTTATTCTGAATAAAATTTTTTTTTTTGGATTGTCTATAGTGATATGTTATATGAGTACTATTTTGAATGCTCCAACAATAATCAGCCATCATATGTTCATTCCAGTACCTCTGATACCTCTTCTCCATAGTACGAATATTCTGGTGAAAGCGCTCTCCTTGTTTCTCGCTTAGGTCACCGAGATTTTCAGGAAAATAGTCTAGATGGCTGTGAAGGTAGCGAAGCTTAATACTCATGTTGCATTCAAGCCGCTGGAAGTGTATCAGCAACTGTTCAACGTGCTGAATGTAGCTGTCACATTTAATATTGCCCAACAAATTTCTAACTACCCAAACAAACTCTTCCCATGCACATTTCTCGACAGCTGTCATATGGTTGATGAAAATTTTATCATCTATCAACTTCCTGATTTGTGGGCCATCAAAAATACCACTTTTGATTTTCTCACTACTTAATTTTGGAAACACTTTTGCAATGTATTTGAAAGATTCGCCATCCTTGTTAAGAGCTTTTACGAACTGTTTTATCAACCCCTGTTTTATATGCAAAGTAGGCATATAACAATTTTTAGAGCAATTTTTATGGCTTATTCCTATGATTTTCGTTACATTGAAATAACAGTTGTCATGATGGTTGGATGATTCACGACAAATCATAGAAGCTTTGTACTTAAAAGTGGGTATTTTTTTTGTTTTCCCACAGTTGCAAAGATTCAACACATGTTTTACATACCAAACTTGGTATCTAAGGTTTAGGGTTTGACGGCAACGGAAACCTAAATAGTCCAAGTATGCCTTTTTCACAAAGTCCGACACATTTAAACGAAATTTTTGGAACATATATTCTCTACAAATAACACAAAAACAATCAGGATAATTTAAACACGTCCTGCTTGAGAAACACATACAAAAATTTATAAAGGAACTAGTTAAAATACACCGCTATTGATATAAGCTATCTACTACTTATGTAAATTTAAGACGGTACCTGTATCTCACTAACTAGAGCTGCTACAAAAAATCTGAGGGTAGATTTGAAATCAGCGCACCCAAATTAGTAAACAACAGTAAAAAAACTTTATGCAACAAAAAAATTGTTATTTTGTTTTTCTGTGTAATCGATTCCTTTCTACAAAATTATGGTCTGGTGGAAGGCCATATACCGAGGATAGGTTAAGAATCTTGCAAAATATCTTGATCATAGGCGTATTGAACTGGATGCCAGTGGCGAGAAAACAGGCGATGTAAGCGGAAATAATACTACAGGGATGTGAACATGCCAGGATTATTGAAACCAAAAAATTCATACTCGAACTTCCTTCTTTTGTAGAAGATTCCGAATGAATGCATTATAATTTATGCTGAGGCACTTTGGCTTAGGTATTATTGTATACTTTATTGAAATATCAGAAGTTTTACTGGTAGCCGAGCGGTCACCGAATCCCTGAATGATGTTTACTTGACATCACAACTCGTCCAAGAGTGTCGAGCACTCGATGCACTGAACTAGTGATGATTACTGTACAGCTGATGACTTTGTTAAGGAAAGCGCATCACTTAGTGCGACAATGAAAAATATCCGAAGGATAATTTTCGGATCCTACAGACTACACAGTCTGTCGGAGATAACAATGCTAAGTATTACTGAAATTTTCACTAAGTGAGCTGCACAAAAACTATCTGTTCTACCTAACCTGACCTTGTTTGTCAAATTCCGAATCGAGAAAAGAAGCCTGACCCAAAGCGATTTAAATGTACGCTAATGTTAAAGTTAATAATAACTGCAAGAGAACTATTAAACTCAGGTCGACTTCGGTGCCAAAACCAACGTTTTGTGTGTTAACAGCGATATTCCGAACAGTTTCACTTCCGAATAATTTATTTCTGTTCTGTTCTGTTACGTGTGTTTTAATAACCACCACCAAAAACAGATGGTTTAGGGATATACTCATTTTGCCATTCCGTTTTTAACACATCGATATATAAAGTATGTATATATTTTCTGAGTCTTGGTTTCATTTTAGGACGATCTAGCTATGTCAGACCGTCCGTCCGTCTGTTGAAAGCACGATAGAGCTCGAATCGAAAAAGTTAGGGGGATAAAATTTTGCAAAAATATTTATTTTTAGGAGGAGAGTTATAGCTCGATACAACTTCTATGATTTTCTAGCATTTGTGTGTAGTCCGTTTTCACAACACTATGCCTCGGTTACTATAAGCGATTGTCTCATGCAACCGCATTGCCTGCGTGTAGACTGTCTTCGGCTATGTTTCACAACAAAAGTGATAAAATACCTCCAGTTGCTATTACGTTTTTACCTTCCTCTGCTATAAAATTACAATTATTAGAATTAACGCCTTTTAACTAGTAATCACCAAGATTCTTGACATCACAGGTAAAGTGTATAATAAATAGTATTCATAAAGAACTCTAAGCGAATCCAGAATATCTAGAATAATAACAGCTATTTGTCAGTTTGCATCATTCTAAATGTATAAATTACAGCTTATGCATTAGTTCATTTTAAGTTAAAAAAACAAAAAGATCAGGAAGTGCTTACTTCAGAAATATGTACGTAAAATTCTTGTTAAAAACGAAAAAATTTTTAGCAATCAAAAAACGATATTTATGCAAAATGTCAAGGTACATTTATTCACTTACTTTACTTATTTTAAATTTCAGCTGTCAAAGTCTATAGATAAAAAACAATTTTCTCTCCTCTCTCATTTATTTCAAATGTCAAACTTCAGGCTCCACGAAAAGCCCCCCAATGAAATAACGCCCAGGAAACAACCCCCAATGAAATAAACCCCAAAAAAATGGAAATAACACCCAAAAACAGTAAATGAAATAACATCGAAAAATAAATGAAATAAACCCCAAAGCGAAAACGAAACAACCCCCAATATTTGGGAGTTATTTCATATTAAATAACTCCCAATGATGAAAATGAAATAACCCCCAATGAAATAAATCCCATCAGCAACAAAAATGAAATTATGCCGAAAATTCATAAAAGAGTCAGTTTCACTAAGGATTTCATGAAGCCAATATGGAGAATATGAACAGCAAAATCGCAAAATTATTGATATAAATCGTGTGGAGGCCCGCAGGCGTCGTCTTCATAATAAGGAATATGCAACTTCGAAAGTGTGCCAGCATTCATAATCAATTTTTTTGATAAAGGAACATACAAAGCTCGTTTAATAGTGACTACTTTTGGTTTTATAAATGGAGTAAGTCCACTGCAGTTATTTTCCCTTTTACGATGGAAGCTATTTCAGATCAGCCACCAACGAGCTATTCTTAAACTTTCGAATGGCTTTAAAATTCAACTCATGGAAGACGTTATTATAGTTACAATGTTGTAAAGAAGGCAGTAATTTTCTGTAATGGAGATGTGAGGAAGTATGCACAAATAATTGTTTAATATTTCCAATATATTTATTTTTAAAACCCAAATACCAAAAAAATATTTTCATGTACATACATAAATAATAAACTTATTACATTGTACGCAAGGAATGGTAAGAAAACAAAATGGTTGCTCATGAATTCAAGATGGAGAAAATATACGTTATATGTATAAATGCTGCCAGTTGGTTACACTTTGTTATTATGTACCTCCTCACTGCTTGGCAGAAGTGGAACCAACAACCGATTACTTTTGATTTAGGGATAACAATCATTATTGCCGTCCGTAGACTAATTTCGTAGTCTGTCACGAAGGTCGCACCATCCAAATCCAGAACGTTATCATTTATGTATTTGAAAAGATATTGTAATATATTCACGGGCTAAAAGTTTTCTTGTAAAAGGTCTATTTTTATATAATTTATTTACAAAAACATCCCCAAAAACCAACAGCTTTTAAAATGAAATAACCCCCTAATACAAAATGAAATATCACCCAAATTATACACGCTTTGAAACAAGCCCCGAATTTTAAAAATTTGTTGGGTGTTATTTCATTGGAGACTATTTCATTATTTGAAAACCCCAAATTAAAAATAAAATAAAATCCAAAAAAAATGAAAAACGGCTCAAAAAAATTGGGAGTTATTTCATATGAAATAACACCCAAAAATGTATGAAAAAACTTTGGAGAATATTTAATTTCTCGTTTGGGCGTTATTTCATTGGGGGGCTTTTCGCGGAGCCAAACTTCATACTTATATAAAAAATATAAACAAAAAAAAAAAACCCTCCGAACTGCAATTACCTGATGAATTAATATGCCTTGACAAAATGTAAAGATAATATTATTCTCGAGCATTATCATTCATTGGGATTTATTAAGCATAGCGTCAACTACTTGAATTTATGTTTAGAGCCTTGTTCGCATAAAATGTTTTTGATAGTTTTTTTTTTTAAACATGTAGTAGAAAACTTCAACTTTTTCTATACAATTTTTAGTTTATAATAAGATTTCTTGTAGAAGTCGGGTGGCTAGTTGATAGGCAATGTGTAAGGACTATTTTTACTACTTTGATTTTCTTCCTACTTTTTTTATTAATTAAGAGACGCACAGTGGACTTTAAAAGTCTTCGGGTGTAAAAGTTAAAAGTGATTCATAGTTGTCATCTCTTGATCTTTACCATTACATACCTACCAATCATGATGTTACAACGGTATTTCAAAAAGCAAAATTTGTTGAAAATAGCACAATAATAATACATTTTCAATTACTGTCTATAAAGCTTAATTTTTTAAATAATTGTATTATGACAAAGTGATTTTTTTAATAAACATTTTTTGAAAACAATAATTTTAAATTTTCATAACAAATATCCAGGGTAAACAAAATTTTTTTCAGTAAAGTTGAGTAAAAATGTGAAGAAAATTGATTTTCGGCAATTGAAGGAATTTTATTTAAGCAGCAGGTAACGGTTTAATACCGTTTTAAGAAACTTTATTTTGGACTGCAGTGCACGACATTTTTTCTTCTGTTATAATTTACTGCGTGATAACTTGGTTACATACCACATTTCGTTCCGGATACTTTAATAAAGGCTGTGTAAAAAATATACATTTAGCATATTATGTACTCTATTTTTGTTATGTTTCTGATATACAAAATACAAAACTTACCCTGACCATTAAGGCAGGCTGATCTCCGCAGTTCGCATTTATTATTAAAACGTGTATACAGGCCAGCATATTCACCACATACAGGTTTATTTACAGGTTTACAACCATGACCGCACAGGGTACTGCAGTCTTCCCAGGTAACGGTATATAATTCTATGGTAAAATAAATAAATATTAAAGAGAGTTGGGAATTTCCAATTGTATATAAAATTATTAAATATACATAAGTATGTAGTTAAAAATTACCTCGTTTATTATTGTGGCGACGTTTCAGGTTCTTTTTGATCGCATCATAATGACTACGAAACAAGTAACATTTGACACCATCGGTGGCAAAAACAGTTTTTACATTTTCCAGAGGAATAGGATGAAGTGTCGAACAAGTAACTTTGGATTGTTCGGGCATTAGGCACAATATAATAAGGAGAACAGAGATTAAATTCACGCATAACATCTTGAAACGAACGGATTACTGCATTGAATAGTTAGTAGTTGTGAAGTGAATTTAAAGGGAGCTTTTATACCAAATCAACTAAGAATTGTTGCACATGTACACATGTACATGCTTTTTTTCTTTCTTAAAAAAAAAATAACAATAATAAAAAGTAAATAACAAGAATTCTATTTACACCCTATCAGCTGAAACTGGCAAAACTCACTGCTTTGTTGGGATAAACGTCCATTAACATTGGAAAAAAAGTTTATTTTAATATACTTGTAGCATTCAAATCATATCTAATGAAATTTGGTATTGATTTTGATTGTAGTTAAACTCCAGGTTTTAATATTCACAAGTGACTTATCATTGTATATTTTATATACATAAGTATTTTTTTTTTTTTTAACTTTATAAAACTAACACAATTCATTTCTACTATCTTTTGTGTCATTTCTAGAATATCTTGATAAAATAGGTGCACAAATAATAGGTATAGAAGAAATCATTTTTGTCGGTTACAGTATTTAAACCCCTTTTGTTTATCGTCAACAATATTTGCTCACAAACAAATTAGATTAGAACAAAGATCTAATTTTTTATCTTAATTTTTTGTACACAATCAATTTATTTTTGTGGAGCGTATTTAATATTAAGCGCAGATATGTTTCACATTTTGTTTTATTTGAAAGTAAAAATAACAAAAAACCAAATAATACTTAAGGGTCCGCCATCTTACATTTGTTTTTTTTTTCAACTAGTGCTTATTTCATGAATGGTAACACTTAGCTCATTTCTGATTTGACAGATAATTAGTCTTATCCTTCCACTGAACGAATATGGTTGTGTATACGCTTGAAAAACGCTTCGCTAAGTGTGCCTGCGATCGACTTAGGTTAGTTAGGTTAGGTTGAAAAGAAGGGGTATAAAAGCCCAAACCCATGACAGGTATGCACTTATGCCCAGTTGGCATGCTGTGCGCTCCATATGGAAAACGGAATTCCCAAACAAAAACCATAAACATAATTTCCTATAAATAACGGACTAGTGCAGGATCCCAGTCCCCTCAATGTAACGCCTTATGGATCTCCAGTTCGAGTTCCCCAGGTATTCCAAGTTCGGCATAGTATCCACTGTAAAATTTTCACGCCTAATATGCCCAAATGCAGGACAATGACAGAGGTAGTGTACCAAGTCTCATCCTCTTCCTCGCATGCTCTACATGTTGTCTCCTCAGATAATCTCATGCGAGCTAGATGAGTTCTCAACTCCGTATGACCTGTTATTACACTGGTTAGTTTCCTAAGTGTAGGTCTACTTAGTCTTAGAATCTCCTTTGATTTCCCAAGATTTGGGTCACCCCATAGTGTTCTTAACACCTTACCGACATCAGTGCTTTGCCATTTTCTGACATGTTCCTCCATCGCCCAATGTTTAAGTTCATCTTTAAATCGTTTAAAGGGTTTAACATTCTCCAAAGTTATAGTGCTCAGAAGAGCTCCCATTTTGGATAATTTGTCGGCTTTCTCGTTTCCGATCAGCCCGTGATGGCTTGTTCACAATTTGCATATGATTTTATCTCACTCTTGCATTGCAAAACGTTCCGGGATTCAACTTTCTCTTTTCTCTATGTCTTAATCACTGATTGGCTATCCGCAAAGATACGAATCGGGGTTTCGCTATTCGTTTCCTTTATCCATTTAATTCCTTCCGTAATCACCATGATCTAAGCCTGAAAAATAGTGTTGTGATCTGGTAGACGGAAGTATTTGCTTCTATTTTGGCTTATGTCGTATAAGCCCATTCCAGTTTGGTCACCAATCTTTGAACCATCTGTATTGCGATCGACTTACAGAAGATGCCGATTTTGCCAAAAAAAATCATCTTTTCAGATGAAGCTCATTTTGATATTGACGGGTATGTTAACAAGCAAAATTGTCGCATTTGGGGCACAGAAAACCCGCACGCATACATTGAAAAGCCGATACACCCAAAACAAGTCACTGTTTGTTTGAGAAAATGAGCAAGGAGTGGCCGTAGTCAATAGCGATCGTTATCGGGCCATGTTGAACGAATTTTTGTTCACAAAAATTGAAGAGGAAGATATTGACAACATTTGGTTTCAACAGGACGGCGCTACGTGCCACACTGCCGAAGCTACACTTTTTTATAGAATTTTCGAAAAAAAAAGTTATTTGGCGGACCCTTTATAAGTCGAATGCTAGTTTTTTCATATTATTTTTTTAATACAATGACCCGTGTAGAATATTTGTATAATATGACCTCAATTTCACAGATGTTAATTAAAATTATAAAAAATAATAATTGAATTGATAGTTGCTTTTTGAAAAATCTCACAATATAACAATGAAACTTAGTAAACATTTGACAGAGAGTTTGATAAAAACTTTCCATTAAAAGACATTTTGGAATACAAATACTTATATACATACATATATTATACGATTCTATGAAAAATAACTATATATATATTTATTTAGGGCAACTAATTGAAAAGATTCTCGGATCCCCTTTGCTTCGCAGCAATCTCATGTCTCCCTATTGGCATCAATTACTTTAGTGAATTGCTCGCCACTTCAGTCGTTTTCCCTGGACTACAAAACGATTTCACATTGCTGACAATTCTAGTCGCACAGTCGTTCGTAACCACCAGCATCTTCGTTACCCTGAGGACCCCATTCACACTTTATGTGTGTCTTCCACTAATCCTTAGTCTACTGAGATTTGGGTCTTCCTAACATCTTTAAGTACATGTACAAAGATTCTTTTATGTAAAGAAACTGATGTCACTGTCCATGCCCTCATTGTCCATGAATCCATCCTGTATGAGCGTTCAAAGAAACCCTTCGATTACCTTAGCTCGACACATGCGCTCTACCAGCATCAGAGTTCACCCACCCTCTTTATGCACGAAGGCCAAGGTTCTCCTATGTTCCAGTTAGAGTAGCTGGTAAGACCTTTATATCCCGTGATGGCAATAACACCAAGGCGTGGACAGTTTGCTTTAATATGCAAATAATAAAATATAAAAATGGACATAAAAACACTATCTATACTCACCACAAACAGGTTTTTTTATGGTAGGGCAACTTTGTCAGCATAGGCGAACACAACACTACAAGAATTGAATGACTGAAACAAACACATACAAACTGTTTTTACTAACACATTTGCAACAATAAAAAATTAGGTATCATTTTTAGTTACTTGCACTTGACCGATTTTTCTGAAACTTTGCACACATATCGTGCTAAGATAAGAAAAGTGGGCGGGGCCACGTCCCTAAAAAAGTTTTAATTTTGAGGTACTTGCACTAGACCGATTTTTCTGAAACTTTGCACACATATTGAGCTGTCATGACTTTATAATTTCGTGATTAAAAAAGTGGGCAGGGCCACGCCCATAAAAAAGTTATAATTTTGAGGTTCTTGCACTGGACCGATTTTTCTGAAACTTTGCGCACATATTGAGCTCTCATGATTTTACAATTTCGTGATTAGAAAAGTGGGCAGTGCTACGCCCATAAGAAATATGTTATAATTTTGAGTTACTGCCTCTGGACCGATTTTTGTAAAACTTTAAACTATTAAACTGTCATGACTATAAAATTTCGTGATTAGAAAAGTGGGCGGGGCCAAGCCCTTAAAAAAATTTATAATTTTGAGTTGCTTGCTTTGGACCGATTTTCTGAAACTTTACACACATACTGAGCTGTCATGATTATACTATTTCGTAATTAGAAAATTGGACAGTGCCACGCCAATAAGAAATAAGTTATCATTTTTAGCTACTTGTACTAGATCGATTTTTCTGAAACTTTGCACACATATTACACATATTACTGTTTAAACTGTTAGCTTACGTTTTTCGAAATAACAAAAAATTTACTAATAAGAGTTAAAATATTAAGGAAACAATTTTAATTGGGTATAATTAAGAGTAGGAAATGCCCAGCCATCGATCTTTATACGGATGGATTAAAGACTGGTGACCGAAATGGAATCGGTTTATATGATAATATCAACCAGATCTGAGATTATAAAAATTACGAAAGGCATTAAATGGATTAATTTCTTTACGGATAGCCAATCACTTACACAGTACAACACATGATTTGCCAACTCAATTCTGTTAACTGTATGTGAAATTAGACCCAAAAAGAAGAATTTCTGCATCATTCGTTTTGTCTTCTTACCTGCGATTTGAATTTAGTAACGATTTGAAGTTAGTACTATCGTATAGGGGAATTTATCACGTTTTAGGCCCTGTTGTTTGACATAGCTCGACAACCACTAGCCCAATTTAGTTGAAATAAATTTTAAAAAATTGAGAATTACAATTCCCTTAATCTGTTCATATATTGTTTTCCTATACAAGTAACACTTTCGAAGTTAAAAATGAATGTATGAAGGGAAAAAATTATTTTTTGCCTAAAAATTTAAATTTTTTTTTTTTTTAAATACATAAAAAATCCAAAATGGAAAAAAGTTTCAAGTCTAGTTATTTTTTCGCAAAGTCACATAACCTATGAGCAAAATGAGACAAAGATCATAAAAATCGATGCACGCGTTTCGCTTTTATTCGCAATTGAGTAAATGTATGAATTTCAAAAATTTGCTCGAGATATGCACAACATTATTTGGAGAAAACATTGACACCTTTTTCATGATTCTAAGAATTAAAAAAAAAGGAATAAACAAAAGGTTATTTGATTTTTATGATTGCGGTAATAAATGTACGTGGACAATTAAACGGAAAATGGAGCTTTTTATTATTTTGGTATTTCCGGTGGCTACCTATATGATTTTTTTAAAGAAATTGCACCCACATTTAAGGGTGGTCATTATTTTGAAAGTTTTGCACAGTTTGAAACGTACAAGTGCTGAATCAGGTATATAGCCAGCCGCCCTTAAAATATGCGCCCATTTATAAGTACCTGGCAGTAAAATATTCAAAATTACGTAGTATTTATAGGTGTGCATTGATCGATTTTTGGCATTCAGCCAGTGCCGACGAACGCGAACAGTAAAAGTGATTTTTCTCCAGTTTTTTAAAAGTGAATAACAACAAAACATAAAATATATCAATTTGGAAAACAACAAGTGCCCATATTTGGATGAATATTGTTACGTTTGTGGTCATATCGTCCGAAAAATACAGAAAAAAGATCGAAAAAATTTGTTTACTGAGCAATTCAAAACCGCGTATTGTAATTATTTCGATGAAGCAGATGTAAGTGGTGCAAATTTTACGCCGAACACAGTGTGCAACAGTTGTTATACTACCCTTCTAAAATGGATTCACGGAAAAAGTAGAAAGTTATCTTTTATGAAGCCAGTAATTTGGGTGGAAGACACAACTGGACATGATGAATCCAGGTGCTATGCATGCATAAATTTTCGTCCTGGATTAAACAGACAACAATTGAAAACAAAAGTATACACTGCTGCATTTACTGCCACACTTCCAGTGCAACGCCCTGCTGATACCGATGCACCTAAACCTCCGAGTTTTCACCAATCCGACCGATTTGGATGATGCTGATTGGATACCCGATATTGAAAATAGTGCACCACAACCGCTACCACAAATCGAAATAGATTACATTGTGGCCAAGCTGGGACTATCACAACACGACTCCGAATGGCTGACATCATTTTTGAAGAGAAGAAAACTCACACAGCAAAATGTCAGCGCAACATCACACCGACAACGCCAAGCTGATTTTCAGAAATTTTATTCCGTTGACGAAGCAAATACGTTCACGTACGGCCATGATATCCCAGGTTTAGTGAAAAAATTGGGAATGGATTATATCGCTGGCGACTGGCGTTTATTCATCGATGGTTCAGTTACTAGTTTGAAGGCTGTGCTGCTGCACAAAAAAAATAAAAAACCATGCATTCCATTGGGATTCAGCACAACTATGAAGGAAACGTATGAAGCATTGGGCGAAATTTTGAATAGTATGTGTATCTCGGATGACGATACAGACTCAGACCATGAATATGAACAACCTACGAAGAAAACAAGATCATCAGAACCACAAGCGTCAACTTCTACAAGGATGGATATTGCCAATAATTGAAAAAATGTTCTAAATTTTGTTTTTATGCATATTATAATTGCGTATTAATTGCATATTATTTTATTTTCATTAAGTTTTTATAAATAAAAAGTTTTTTTTTGCATGATAATTTTTTAATTTATATTTTTATTTTTATTTTAAGGGTGGTGGCTATAACTGATTTTGGAAATTCATACATTTACTCAATTGCGAATAAAAGCGAAACGCGTGCATCGATTTTTATGATCTTTGTCTCATTTTGCTCATAGGTTATATGACTTTGCGAAAAAATAACTAGACTTGAAACTTTTTTCCATTTTGGATTTTTTATGTATTTAAAAAAAAAAAAATTTTGAATTTTTAGGCAAAAAATAATTTTTTCCCTTCATACATTCATTTTTAACTTCGAAAATGTTACTTGTGTAGGAAAACAATATATGAACAGATTAAGGGAATTGTAATTCTTAATTTTTTAAAATTTATTTCAACTAAATTGGGCTAGTGGTTGTCGAACTATGTCAAACAACAGGGCCTAAAACGTGATAAATTCCCCTATACGATAGTACTAACTTCAAATCGATACTAACTTCAAATCGCAGGTAAGAAGACAAAACGAATGATGCAGAAATTCTTCTTTTTGGGTCTAATTTCACATACAGTTCACAGAATTGAGTTGGCAATCAATTAACTGAAAAATGTTGTACTGTGTTATCAATACCCTAATAAATTATTCAATGCAAGATTGAGCCAAGCTCAATTGTGAATTGTTAACGTCTGGAGATAATATAGATCCGACAAATAATCCAAAATGGTTACCTTTTTGAATACCATTACCTTAGAAAATGCTAAGCCCTTTCAGAGGTTTAAAAATGAAATCAACGTTTGGGTGATGAAGGAACACATCATAAATGGTAAACACTGCTGTCGGTAAGTTCAAGAACATACTATATATAGGATGACCAAAAACTTGAGAAATCGAAGGAGATTCTTAAACTAATTAGCCCAGCATTAAGGAGTATAATTACAGTTCAAACGAAGATGAAAGTCTATTGGATAAAATGTCATGTAAATTATGCGAAAGAAAGATGAGATCTTGAAGCACTTTCTTGACATTATGCCGAACTTGGAATAAACTGAACGTTATATACAATTGGAGAGAGAATATGTCAAAGTTCATATTAAGAAGCAAAATGAAGTAAATATAATATATTTTTTTAAATAAAAATAATTAAAACAAGTAACAGTGCTATATTCGGCCGTGCCGAATCTTATATACCCTTCACAACGTGTAGTCATGCAATAACAATTGTTTGTATCACCATTCATCCCATATAAAATACGTGCATACGTACACGTTAGAATAAATGTGGCATCGAATCCCAGCTGAGCCAAAAAAATTTTATTTTATTTTATTTAATATATTATTTATATTTTATTATTTTTTTTTATATTTTTTTTAAATTTTTTAAAAATTTTTTAAAAATTTTTCTAAAAAATTTTTTAAAAATTTTTCTAAAAAATTTTTTTAAATTTTTTTAAAATTTTTTTTTTCAGTTTTTTTTTATTATTTTTTTTCTTATTTTTAATTATTTTTTTTTTGTAATTTTTTTTGTTTGGTATGTTTTTTACATGTATGTATGTATGTATGTATGTTGTTGTTGTAATTGTGAAAAAAAACGAGGTGGTCGTGGTTTTTTGCTCATATCTCAGAAAGTTATGGGGCGATTGTGCTGAATTTCAATAGCGATTCATTCCTGGATATTTCCAAGAGATTGATACCATATACAGATCTGAGGAACATATAGTTGCTTCTAAAAGTTGATTTCAACCAACACACGGACAGACGGACAGACGGATAGACGGACAGACGGACAGACGGTCGAGGCTTAATCGACTCCTCTATTCATAAGCTTTCAGAAAATATATACTTTATGGGGTCGGAAATGAAAATTGTAGAAATTACAAACGGAATGACAAAGCTATATATACCCTTGTGCACCACAGGTGAAGGGTATAATTATAACAAGTAAGAGCACTATATTCGGCTGTGCCGAATCTTTTATACCCACCACCAATTTTGTGTACATTTAAAGCACAATATTTATTATTTTGTTAATCGCTATGGAATAATCTCTTTATAATAAAATATGTATCACTTTCTTTGTTGAGGGTGGTTAAATTTTAAGGGCCCATGTTGAAGGTGAACTACACCTAGTCTTTAAATTTGTTTTCTGCACTTAACTTGACGTTTCTCAATCTCAAACTTACTCAATTTGATCCGTGGAAAGATACGCAAATGAGCAACGCTTTAAAGTTATTCAGGTTTTTTTATAAAAATGGGCGTTCAAGTCAAAATGCATTTTGTGCATAATTCTTTTGATCAACATAATCGTTCAAATTCGTCCACATTCGGGAAAATTTTAAAAAATATTTAAATTTCTGCAAAACAGGTCTGTATAAAATGTTAGAAAATCTGTGAATGCCTTCTTAGTTCGTTGAATGGGCACCATTGCTGTTTTTTGCGACAGTGTGGCAACAGAGCAGTCAACCTCGCCTCATCATCATGCCTAACAATTGAGCATCAACATTGTCATTGAAAATTTGGACCATCAGATAGAGGACTGGCGCCAAGGATGGGGGGAGCCATTTGGCAGATATTTTGTTAAATACGTAATTGAACCATACAAATATTATCATTACAAAAAGAAATGATAATAATTTCTTAAATAATTTGTGTTTTATTTAAATTCAACATCGGTCCTTAAAATTTAACCACCCTTTATAACTTCGATATGCTACTAAAATGCTTTTGTAAATGTAGTCTTTCAATGAAAGTGGGCATTAAAGTAGGCGTGTCAATAAAGTTTCTGCTAATAAATACAACTTAGATATTTCAATATAGTCCTTTATTTTCCCAAAAACTTTGTCAATAGAGAAATTACATGAATTTAAGATAAACCGTTATATGGGAGGTAGGCGTTAAAGTGAGCGTGTGACTTAAACTTTTTGGCACAACAATTACATTGATTAGAAGGATATACGTAGCAAATTTTATCATCATACCTCTAATTTTGGCGGTTTTATGAGCTTTAAGTTTCATTAACGGTAGATAACGAGAAAAGTGGGCGTTATAGTAGGCGTGTTTATGTGTTTTTAAATTTCATTAACGTTAGATAACTGAAAAGTGGGCGTTATAGTAGGCGTGTCAAAGTTATTTTTGCGAATGAGTACAAATTAGATGTTTCATATAACCCTTTATTATTCCAAAATCTTTATTAATAGAGAAATTATATGAATTTTAGGTAAAACGTTATATGGGAGGTGGGCATAAAAGTGGGCGTCGCACCTTAATTTTTTGGCACGGTAATGACATTGCCTAGGAGGATATACGTGGCCAATTTTATCATCATACCTCTCATTTTGGCGGTTTTATAAACTTTTAAATTTCATTAACGGTAGATAACGTGAAAAGTGGGCGTTATAGTAGGCATGTCAAAGTTGTTTTTGCGAATGAGTACAACTTAGGTATTTCAATATAGCCCTTTATTATTCCAAAATCTTTATTTATAGAGAAATTATATGAATTTTAGGTAAAACGTTATATGGGAGGTGGGCGTAAAAGTGGGCGTGGCACATTGATTTTCCGTCACGAAAAAGCGTCTCACCAAAAAGCAAAGTGTGCAAAATTTCAGAGTCGTACATTAAATTTTGTTGCTTTTATGACGTTTTTGTTTTTAAATATACCGAAAAATACACTGTGCGGTATAATTTTTCGTACATTTTGATCGATAACTTTTTTCCTAATTCATAGATTTAAGCGATTTTCAGGAAAAAATATTCTTTTGACTCGGTAAATATATATTCGAAGTTTCATGACTCTACGTTTATGCGTCTGTACACAATTCCATTTTATTCGATGTGCGAAGGACACGGTTTTTTCGACCTACTCTTGCTTTACGAGCTATAACTCTCTTCCTAATATTCCGATTTAGCCCATTTTCAATACCAAACAAACCTTGTCTATAAGAAAGGTTCTGGCAAAATTCGAGCTCCCTAGCTTTTTCGGTGCGACCTCTATCGTGCTTTCAACAGACGGACAGACGGACGGACATAGCTAGATCGTCATCAAATCAAACCCCGATTCAGAATATATATACTTTATGGGGTCTAAAATGGATATTTCGATGTGTTACAAACGGAATGACAAAATGAATATACCCCCACCATTTTTTTGGTGGCGGGTATAAAAAGATAATCCAAGTTTCTTATATTTTATAATAAAGTATTAGGCAAAGTACAGCTGAAATATTGTGATCATCCAGCTTATTATTTTTCAATTAAATAAAGGGTCCGCCAAATATCTTTTTTTTTTTGAAAATGCTATAAAAAAAGTGTAGCTTCGGCTGTGTGGTACGTAGCGCTGTCCTGTTGAAACAAAATGTTGCCAATATCCTCCTCTTCAATTATTGTGAACAAAAATCCGTTCAAAATGGCCTGATAACGATCGCCTTTGACTACAATCACTCCTTGCTCATTTTCGAAGAAAAATGGCCCAATTATGCCTCTGGACCAAAATCCGCACCAAACAGTGACTCGTTGTGGATGTATCGGCTTTTCAATGCATGCGTGCGGGTTTTCTGTGCCCCAAATGCGACAAATTACTTGTTTATATACCCGCCAAGATCAAAATGAGCTTGATATGAAAAGATGATTTTTTTGGCAAAATCGGCCAAAGTAATGTCGCAATATTTCCCAGCGTTGTTCAAGCGTATACACAACCATATTCGTTCAGCAGAAGGATAAAACTAATTATCTGTCAAATCAGATATGAGCTAAGTGTAACCATTCACGAAATTAGCTCTAGTTGAAAAAAACGTTAGATGGCGGACCCTTTGCAATATATTCTTTAGTTAAAGTTTATTAAAAACAATTAATTTAGATACTAAGTGAACTAGTTTTTGTTGCAAATAATAAAATTATTTTTTATGACTCAAAAAATCTTTCTTTATTAGGTTTTATTGTTTATTAAAATTCAAGTGCAAACGAAAAAAATTTAGTAAAGAGCAGTGAAAGAAAATAAAAGAGGAATTAAGCATAATTTATTTTAGCAACAAGTTACAGTTCAATTTGTATAAATTTTAAATAAAATATTTTTTCGAGGAAATTCGATTAAATATAACATTCCCTTTTGGACACCCTAACAAAGGCTGCAAGAGAAATAGCCATGATAACGTTATTTATTTATTATTTTTTTTCTGAAACTTACCTTGACCCGTTAGACAGGCTGCTTTACGCATTTCACATTTACTACTAAAAGGGTAAAAAAAACCACCATATTCAGCACACACCTTCTTCTTTCCGGTTGGACAATTATGACGGCATAGGGCACGACAATCTTCCTGGGTAGTGGAAAACAATTCTATAGACACAAAAATGTTGATGGATTTTAGAAATTTTCCATTCTTCAACTCAAAAATTAATCAAAATTTTACCTTGTTTTTTAGAAAGGATACGCACTTGATTTTTAATTCCCAAATTATATTCACTACGAAACAAATGGCAATTGGTACCATCGGTGGCATAAATGGTACTTACATTATTAGGATTAAAGTCAATCGAGACTGTTACTCTTGATTGTACGGTCATTATGCACAAAACGATGACGATAATACAGAGTAATTTTATGCCCAACATTTTAGAATGAAAGGTTATGCGTGTTTCTCAGTTTTTAAATAAAATTTAAAATCTATTTAGGGTTCCTTTTATACTAAATAATTGAAATAATCTTTTATATGTTTTTTGTTATAAAAAAACTAAGTAAATAATAAAAAGTGTTTTCTTACACCCTACACAAATACGGGTGGCAAAAAACGCTTTCCGAATTGAATATTTGTTCTTGTGACTATCTCAATAAATTAATCTTCTTATCGAACATACCGCTCACATATGTGACAGCGCATAGAGAAAGGGACCTAAGGGTAAAAAAAAACTAACGGTAAAATTTATTTATTTTCATTTTTCCCCTACTAAATTAACAAAACAACTTGATATTACGAAAATACAAAAAATTTATTTTTTTCCTTATGAAAAATTAAAAAAAAAGAAAAATCATTAAATCTTTTTATCCTTAGGTCCCTTTTTCTATGCGCTGTCACATATACGGACTAATTTTTAAAAATTAAAACAGAGGCTTAAGGTGAATTTACCCATTTGTTCTGAACAAAATTTTTTCCGGAGAATAACATTTTTTACTGAGAGTTTTCTGCAGAACGATTCACCCATTTCAGAAAATTTGTCCGAAAAAACAAAGCTGCCATATAATATAAAAATGCAAACAGTTGTACAAAGTGGCAGCACCGCTAGCAAACTATGTAAATAAATACAAACGTCAATAATTTCATTAAAATATATGTGAAGAAAATGTATTGCGACCGATTATGACCCCAAGGCTAAGTTTTTGTAAATAAATGAATGTATAAATAAACTAAAATGTACTTACGACCGATTCCAGTGGCGGCTCCTATTTCATTTCATAAACCCTGTTTTAAATAATTATTTTTGTATGCACTATTGCTCATGTCATACAAACATTCTTTTCCTGGTTTTTTTAATTCTTCTATTAATTTTTGAGCAATATTTTCATTAAATTCCATTTTAATTGTTAATTTTCGGCAAAAACAATTTTTGTATAATAAATGTACTGACACTGTGTGATGTGGCAACCAACTTCAACTTTTATGTAAATATTGAAAAAAAAAATGGCATCCCAATTCAGTTTCTTCTGAACAAGAATTAAAATTAAACCAATTCAAGAAAAAACTTTCTGAACAAAATAATCTCTCTCTCAAAAGTAAAACGTCAAACTCAATATAAAAAAAATTTGTTCTGAACTAAAATTTTATGGGTGAATCCAGCTTTATAAGTTTTACATTTTCACAGAAAATCACTTTTATAAAACCCTTATAAATCTTTAATAATTTTTAAAAATAAGGCAGATAGTATCTTTTATAGTAAAATGGAATATTATAATAATTTTGGCTACAATTGACTCATAAATGATTTACCAGCAGTTAACGTAATGCATCCATGAAAATGCTTAAGTTGTTTGCATACGAAAGCACAATAAAGTATGTCTTCTGTTCTGCTTATTATTTCAGCATAAGAAAAACCAATTAATTAGGTTTTTTTTGTATTTCTCCTTCTGTAAATGGAATGAAATTTGCGCTTATTAACTGCAAAAAAGACCTATAAAGTGCGGCATCTTATTTAAAAATCAAGTATTCTAGAAGCGCTCTTGGAAGCAGATAAGCACTAAATAAGCGATTCAAGAAGCTCTTTCTGGTAATGAAGTTTTTTGGTGGGAACCTTGAAGCAAACAAACAACAACGTATATTATCCCCGCATTACTTTAAATATGAACTATGTACTTAATACATTTAATTATACCTGTGACAATAAGAAAAAACTGCTTATGTCTGTTTTTTAAGTTTTTCAGAAAACTTTTAAATTAAAGAGCATATTAATTTTCAGCATAATTTTTTACTAGCTGGGCTTTAGTATTTCCGATTTTGTTTTTATACCTGCCACCAAAAAAATGGTGGGGGCATATTCATTTTGTCATTCCGAAATATCCATTTTAGACCCCATAAAGTATATATATTCTGAATTGGGATTTCATTTTATGACGATATAGCTATGTCCGACCGTCTGTTGAAAGCACGATAGAGGTCACACCAAAAAAGCTAGGGGGCTCAAATTTTGCCAGAATCTTTCTTATACACAAGGTTTGTTTGGTATTGCAAATGGGCTTAATCGGAATATTAGTAAGAGAGTCAAAAAAACCGTGTCCTTTCAACATCGAATACAATGGAAATGTGACCAAACGCATTAACGTAGAGTCATGAAACTTGGAATATATATTTCCTGAGTAAAATAATATTTTCCTTAAAAATTGTTTAAATCTATGCATTAGTAAGGGAGTTATAGATCAAAATGTATGAAAATTTATACCGCACAGTGTATTTTTCACTATATATAAAATTTAATAAAAATAATAAAACTGACAAAATTAAATGTACGATTCTGAGATTTTGCAAACATTGCTTTTTGGCTAAAGGCCTTACTGTAACGGAAAATAAAAGTGACGCACCCACTTTTAAACCCACCTCCCATATAACGCTTTATCTCAAATTCATATAATTTGATCTTTGAATATAGATTTTGGAATAATAAAGGACTATATTGAAATATCTAAGTTGCATTCATTAGCAGAACCAACTTCGACGCGCGTACTATAACGCCCACTTTTCACGTTATCTGCTGTTAATGAAATTTAAAAGCTTATAAAACCGACAAAATTAGAGGTGTGATGATGAAATTTGCTATAGATATCCTTCTAGACAATGTCATTGTTATGCCAGAAAATTTAGGCGACACGCCCACTTTAACGCTTACCTACCATATAACGGTTTATCTTAAATTATAACATTTCTCTATGGACAAAGTTTTTGAAAGAATAAAGGACTATATTGAAATATCTCAGTTTTATATATTAGCAGAAACTATATTGACACGCCTTCTTTAACGCCCACTTTCATTGAAAGTTTAAATTTACGAAAATATTTTACTAGTATATTGAAGTTATACAAAGAAAGTGATACATATTTTAGTATAAAGAGCTAGTTATTACTATATAATATGTGAATGAAATATTTTTGTTTGTTTGTAAATTTTTTTTATTGAAAAAATATTTTCTCGCCATTTTTACAAAAGAGTTTTTCAATTTGTGATTGTTTTAAATTTGTTTTTTGTTTTATCTAATTTGTATACATATTTTCTCTGCAGAAGCTGCCTATTGTTTGGTAGCGAAATATTGGTCATTAATAAATAATTTTTTATAAGAAAACAAAAAAGTGGTCTCAAGTTGAAATCAACTTTCAGAAGCAAAACATGGGGTTCTTAGACCTGTGTATGGTATCACTCTTTTGGAAATATCCGGGAATTAATTGCTATTGATTTTCAGAACAATCGCAACATAACTTTTCGTGATATGAGCAAATAAACACGACTGCCTCTGTTTTTTCCCATATTTTTACAATCAAAATTAATTTTTTTAGCCATAGAATAATTTATAGGTACCTTTGTTATTAGTTGTAGATATAATATGCTTCTAAAGATATTCGTGAGCAATTTTTGGATAAATCGGGCTCTAATCGGAAAAGTTATAGGCAAAAACTTTTTAAGAAAAATATATATTCTGAAAATATACAAACAAAAACTTATTTTTTTCAGCTTCTAGACAACCGAGAGAGCCAATATTAATATCATCTGAAAGGACTTGACAAGCGCAATATAAGACATTTTAAAATGTAACTTCCTCAACCCCCACAATATTAGTATCAAATGAAATGGGTTGATCAGTAGAATGCAGTAAATGATTAAAAAATGCCACCTTGCGTCTAAAACAAAATGGCGGAAATTTTTTTCTTAACTCTATCAATGTGGTTATCAAATGAAAGGCCTTGAGTAGTAGAATACCGTTAATTATGCAAAAATTCAAAATAAAGGATGGAGTCGGAAATAATAAAGAAAAATGACGTATAAAATGAAATATAGGTTAAGCTACGATGTGAAATGATACCTATGTACGTGATTTGGCACGGCCGAATATTGCGCTCTTACTTTTTTTTTTATAAAACAGTTGAAAACAAGAAACTATAACGAAATATTCTAGATTGTGTAAAAAGGAGAAGTGCTGCCAAATATTCAAGATTTTAATTAAATGAAAACGGAGCAAGTTATTGTGCCTTTAATTTTGTTCCCCACAAAACTGAGCTTTTGTAATATTTGTAGTTATTGTCTTGTTCGAAAATAGAATCTGTTTAGATTTTATTGTTATTTTTAAAGTGTTTTTAATCTAAAGCCATAACATGTTGACAGAGTACGAATTTTTTGTTCAGGAATACGAATAGAAGTACATTTATTTTGTTGGACAGCGTGTGCCTAAGCTTACGTCCACCACTGCATTTATTTTTTTTTTATTGTTAAAATAATAAATTTTAACAACTAATTTTATTTAAAATATAAGGCCCATGGTGACTTTTGGACGACCCTCTATCTTATTTGCAATAGTTTTAAATCGATTTTGTGAACGTTTTATAAGCAATATTCTATGAATCATAATTTAATCAAATATTTTTCGCTCACCTTCAAGACTTTTTCATCAATAGCATACACTATTGGTGTCTTTATGTTCAATCATTTTTTAAAATTGTTCGACACAGACGAATTTATTGTTAAAACTTATTTTAATTAAAAGCAAAAAAAAAAAAAAAAACAAAAAAACATTCAATACAAATATTAGAATTTGTTTCAATAAAAACAGAAACTAGTAAAATATTTAATACAAAGAAAATTTTTGTTATTCAAATACAAGTACAAATACAATAGGCACGTTTAGACTCTTTGTTTAATTAAGTTCTGGGACCTCAATTTTGCAAATGTTATTTAAAAATATAAAGAACAAAAATTATATTTATTTGGAAAATCCCATAGTATAACAATAGAGTTTATTAAAAATAGTGAATTCGTTTAAAAATGTCAATAATAGCACATTCAAATGTAAATATATACTTAGATGTTGTGTGTTAAGCAGCTTGTTCTATAGGATTGATTAAAATATCTCTAAACATTGAAAAGTTGATTTTAAAAAACTTTGATAGTTTTTGGATCAATAAGTTTTTTTTAACATGTATTAAACTCAATGCGTGAAAAAGGTAAAAAAATATTTGCGGCTCTCCAATTATAGATTTTGTTTTAATTTTGACGTACTTTAAATGCTTTTACAATGCATTCCACTTTCCTAATATCTTTCGAAAATATGGTACATTTAACGGTCGACACAAATGTCTAATTAGGTTTTATATTAGTATTACTTATTAGAGAGCTCAGATAATTTTATTCCAGCAAATCCTTTAGTAACTACAATTCCCATTCAACCAGAATGATATTTCTTACTTGCATATGCTATTTTACGATCAATTACTAATAAATGTGTGGTGGAGAATTTGCAGAAACGATCATAAATCATTTTTGCATCACTTGTACTCTTAATTTGAATACGGATTTGCGCAAACATCACACAAAGAAGAAGCAGAGTGAACAGTTGGTCGATTTGAGAAGAAGAGATTTTCCAAATTTTTTTTATTCTTTGAAATATAATTTTACATGTATAACATACCTAAAGGGGTAAATTAAGTATGATTTACTCGTAGACTACATTTAAATCTTAATCTGCGGCCATGTCCTTTTGGATCTATATTCCGCGTGAATTGATATTGTCCATGTCATATTGGGCCTTCCTGTACGTCCCAATCATTGAGTATTCAATTCGAAAGTAATTTTTGCTCTATAATTGTTTTTAACGCCTGCAGCTCATGCAACTTTTTGATTTTTTAGCTGTCAAGCTCTGCCTATACTCAAACAATAGTAATAATAAATAAAACAATGATGAATTTTTTGAATTGATATGAAATTTACTTTATTCGATAGATAGTCTTCTGGCATTATAATTTAAATATAACTTCTGGCTTTTATTCTCCTTTAATTTATAAAAATCTCACTGCTTAAATCTTGCTTTTGTTAAGTGCCTGGTTGTACATACGACGAACGAAAAACCATTTCTTGGGGACGACATGTGCCCAAAATTTCGATTTTGCGAGCAGGAAGTAGTAATCTTTATTACATTGTTCTTGCGTATACATACTTTGCTGTATTTTGTCAATAACTCGTCGAATATTTGCTTCCCAGTGCTCTTTCATTTTTGATTTATATGTATAGACTTGAGAATTTATATATTCCCAGAGAAAATAACCGAATGGCGTCAAATCACATGCAAGAGGTTATCAGTTAACACGTCCATAAATATACATCTCTTATATTAGAGCACATCCTAGTACATATATGTATGTATAAAGAAGTGTAAATTTTGGATTTCACCACTAACTGCGGAAACGGTACAGGATTTCAATAAATTTCTGGGTACGTTTGGGATGGCCTGCAGATGGTTTATGTAAAGTTTGCACGAAATCGGCCAAGTGGTCTCCAAGATGTAGCATTTATAGTTTCCTATACATACCCATACATATACATATCAACAAAATGCCCTCCATTTTCCATACTTTGATTTTCTATTGTCACTTGAAAAGTTACCAAACCATGTATCGTAATGTCTATGGGTATAATGAAATTCGGTCAGTCTAATTGGAGCGGTCCGGGTTCTGCTAGTGTTAATATATTTTAGTTGTACCATCTGTTTCGTTGCCTAATGTGAACATCACTTTACAAATTTTTATTGGGTTGTGTCATTTATGCAAAATCCAGTATAAAGAAATGTAATACATATAGTAAAGCTTAGAAAAAAAAAATAAAAAAATAAAAAAAAAAGCTTTTAAGTAATTGTTCATTTCCATGCATATTTATTAATAAAATTTCAATTTACAATAAAAACAATATTTGACATTGGAGCAGGAACGCAGTGGAAAGGATATTTTCTGTCACTTTGCTATAAATGTATAACATTTTGATATGGGCACTCTAATCAAGGCTGTTTGAGAAATTTATATGAAACAAGTTTATCTTTATTTATTTATTTTTTCTGATAAACGAAATGCACGACTTACCTTGACCATTAAGACAGGCTGATCTACGTAGTTCGCAATTATTACTAAAGTAGATATAGACACCGCCATACTCACCACAAACAGGTTTTTTTGTGTTGGGACAACTTTGTCGGCATAGGCGAGCACAAGCTTCCCCGGTAATGGTATATAATGCTATTGTAAAAAAAAGCTTTTAGTTTTTAAAATTTTTTAACATATTTAAATATTTTTTACGTAATTTATAACTCTGGCGACGTTTTTCGCTCTTTTCGATCGCATCTTTAATACTGCGAAACAAATGACAGTTGGTACCTTCAGTGGCGAAAAAAGTTTTTACATTTTCAGAATGACTAGGACGAAGTGTTGAACCTGTAATTAAAGATTGTCTTGACATTAGGCAACAAAAGGTGAAAAAAATAACGAAGAGTAACTTCGCGCACAACATCTTTAAACAAAATTTAAATTTAAATGAAATTTCCGGGTGCTTTTATACCGAATCAATTTAGAACTTTTGCACACGTATTTTCTTTTAAAAAATAATAATAATAAAAAGCCAATAAAAAAGGTTTAGTTATACCCTATATCATCTAATAAAATTGTGATGGATTTAATATTGATTTTGATTTCAAGCAGTTCGTAATTAAGCAATTGACCAATGTCTGGAGTTAATATAGATCCCAGGCCATTGGAAATAACAAAGCCGACAAATTAAACAAAATGATTAAACTTTTGAATACCACTACCACGGAAAATGCTAAACCCTTTTAGAAGTTTAAAAATGAAATCAACGTTTGGGAGATGGAGGAACACATCATAAATGGTAAAACACTGCTGTCGGTAAATTAAAGAACATTCCTGCGAAAACTAGGAAATGGCGTGCTCCTACAACATACTTTTCAATGACTATTACATATCGTCTATCTTACTATGAAGATTTTTGGTAATGACTTGATTTATAATGTGATGCGTAAGAACGTTTTTTGGACATTTGCTTAGATACACACACAATATAATTTCTTATGGCGAAAAACCATTTAGAAACCATTTAAATACATAACTTTTTATAATTCTCATTTAGTTTAATAAGCTTAGGGTATAAGTAGCAATAATTTAGACAACAGCGGCAAAGCGTTTCATTAACAAAGTGATGACTTTTAGATTCTCACTGATTTTTAGATTTTCACAGAAAAAGAAAAGAAACGAATGACTTTTGTAAGTCTATAATATTAATGGGTTATATATGTTATTAAAATCAATTTCTAATTTATTGCTATAAAAGTAAGGACTTACTAAGATCCCAATTTATAAGCGAGCGTAATTATATGATTCTCTATTTGTAAGCGAGGGTGGTAAGTACTTGCCTCAAATGACATTACCATGTTTAAATAATGGATTTAGATGCCAAATTGTAAGTAGGGAAAGCTGGTTTTTGGTACATTCGACTCATTATTTTGTAATGAGAGGTTTTGCTGCGATACTATCAGATGACCTAAAACTTGAGAAATCAAAGGAGATTCTGAACCTATAATTGCTGGTCACATAAAGATGAAAGTTTATTGAATGAAATGACCATGCGAAAGAAAGGATGCGATTTTGATACACTTTCGACATTATGCCGAACTTGGAATGCGTAAGGAATTAGAACTGGAAATTCCTAAGGAGTTATATTAAAATGTTTTTGATCTAGTTTAGATAATAACGGAATTGAGATAATGGGGGTTTTTTTAGGGTTATTTAGTTTACACCTGTCATGTATTAGGGCTTTTATTGAGCATCTTTTTTAATATAACCTAATCTTGGGTATTATTTATTTAATAAATTTAGTAAAGGGTCCGCCATCTAACGTTTTTTTTTTTCAACTAGTGCTAATTTCGTGAATGGTTACACTTAGCTCATGTCTGATTTAACAGATAATTAGTTTTATCCTTCCGCTGAACGAATATGGTTGTGTATACGCTTGAACAACGCTGGGAAATATTGCGACATTACTTTGGCCGATTTTGCCAAAATAATAATAACAGTTACAGTAATTTTATTAACATGAATTTAGAAAAAGCTCATTTTGATCTTGGCTGGTATGTAAACAAGCAAATTTGTCGCATTTGGGACTTAGAAAACCTGCACGCATACATTGAAAAGCCGATACACCCAAAACGAGTCCCTGTTTGGTGTGGATCTTGGTCAAGAGGCATAATTGGGCCATTTTTCTTCGAAAATGAGCAAGCAGTGGCCGTAGTCAATGGCGATCATTATCGGGCCCTGTTAAACGAATTTTTGTTCACAAAAATTTAAGAGGAGGATATTGGCAACATTTGGTTTCAACAGGACGGCGCTACGAGCCACACAGCCGAAGCTACACTTTTTTAGTGTTTGTTTCAGAACACATGTGATCACGAAAAAAAGTCTTGATTAAGAAAAGTTTTTGTGGATTACTTAGTCGTGTAACGCTGCAACATCAAAATTAAAATTGGTTTTATAAATAAAATATGTTCGAAAATTTAAGTCGAAAAGTGAGGTTGTAACATTTTTCTCTCCGGCACCAGTAAAAAGTAAATATTTTATGTGAGCATCCTGACGTATAAATTGTGAGTTTTATAATTGTAATATGTTTTTAATTGCAATAGGCCTAACTATAAACGTAAAATTAGTCTATGAGATATTTTGTTACGGGCAGTATTCATGGCAATTAATTGCTTCATAATTAGACTTACAATAAGCACAAACAAATTTTTATAATATATGATCTTAATATTATTCAATATTATGAATTTTTGAATTTTGTTATCTTGATATATTTAAAAAATGTACATTAAAAAAACAATAGTAACAAACGTCTCTACAAATATCCTAGAAGTAAAAAATCCGAATTCTTGTAATAGGAGTATGAGAAAAACAAAGGCAGTCGTATTTATTTATTCAAATATCTCAAAATTTTACTTTGGAAATTTGCTGGATTTCAATGGCTATTAGTTTCTGAATTTTTCCATCGATACCAAACTCAGGTGTGCGAAATATGAGCGGTCTCCAAAAGTTGATTTCAACCAACACAGCGATAGACACGATGTTGCTTCATCGACTCTCCTATTCATTAGCTTTCAGAGAATATATGCTATATATGTATGTATGTGTGTATGTATGTATGTGGGGTCGGTAATGATTATTATAGATATTATAAACGCAATGACAAAAATATTATATCCTTGACACCACAAGTGAAGAGTATAAACGGAAAACGTTAAAATTTTGAGTAAATAAAATATTCGCAAAGAATCCTATATAATTTTCTTCTCTTTTATTTAAAGTAATTTTGTAAAAAAAATAAATTTAAAGTTTTAATAGGACAACAAGTTTTTATATTTAGCACCAACAAATTACATGACTTTCTAAATTAATTATCAGAGCCAAAGCTTTTGAAACTCTTTTATAGTTATTGAATAAGTTTGTTAAATTTGAAAATCAATTTTTTTTGGATTTATAAAATCAACTGACATTTTTCCACATTTTCATATTCATTTATGTTTGTAATACATTTTCACTATACCAAGGCGAATTCATACAGGTGAAATTATCAGCCCAGCTGATTGTGAAATATTTTGTCAAAATTAGTTGAATTCGCTTTGATTTCATTTATTAATGCAGGGATAGGAAATGTGATTTTGGTTTCGGTATTAAACAATTAACTTGAGTGTACTTTTTTGACAATAAATGTGCTTAATTTATGTATATTTTTTGCTTTTGAGTCATTAATAATGTGTTTAAAAAATTTATATTCGGTTTTTAATCAAATTTTATTATATTTAATATGTAAAAACAACTTTTCCATCCCTGATATACGAATTGGCCTTGACATAAAACATCCCATGAAAAGTTGCTTTGTTGTATCAATTCGCCGTTGCATATACCTTAAATCAGAATAAATTTTTATATACATACATATGTATTCTTAAAATGATTAAAATTCAGAGAAATATAAATTTTTACAATATTAGCCTGTGTTTTACACGCTTGAACGTAAAATTATTTTATTATTTGTATTAGTAGAAAATAAAACTAAAATTATTATTTATAATTCCTTACGAGATCACGAGATTTATTTTTGCAAATTATGTATCTACAAATAGAAACTGCATTTTCTTTCAACTGAAAACATTAAAATTCCTTAATACTCATGGTGAGTGATTTACCGCTTCGCATAACAAAAAAAGACTTCAAATTTCGATGCCATACATACAAAAAAAGTTTAGAGGGTACACACAGGGAATTCCCTAAATTTTAAAAATCGAAATTAACACATTTTAGTAATGTCGACATGCTTAAAAAAATATTTGCAGTGAAAAAAAACTGTTGAAGTTATAGAGCTTACTGAGTTTGTTCATGTTACACAGTAGTCAACGTAAACAAAAGCTTGTTCACGTAAGGCGGTGTTCACGTTACCCGTTGCACTGAATTATATAAATAATTTTAGTTAAAATTTAAGCCCCATGATGACTTTTGGCCCACCCTGCATCTTACTTGTAATAATTATGGGTCGATTTTGTGGACGTTCTATATGTAAAATTCTATGACTCAAAATTTTATACAAAAATTTTTCGCTCACCTTCAAGACTTTTTCATCAATAGCATACACTATAGCAAAATTACATGCTCTAAAATTTATTAAAAGTAATTAAGATTCGACGCAGACGAATTTTTTATAAAAACTTATTTAAATTAAAAGAAAAAAAAAATCATTCAATACAATTGTAAGTATTATTTTTCAATAAAAATAGAAACTATTAAAATGTTTAATACAAAGCAAATTTTTGTTTTTCAACTACAAATACAATGGGCACGTAGAGACTCTTTGTTGAAAAAAGTTCTGGGACCTCAATTTTGCAATTGTTAATTAAAAAAATATAAAACAAAAATGATATTTATTTGGAAATTCCCATAGTATAACAATAAAGTTTATTAAAAATGGCGAATTTGTTTAAAAATATTTTATTTAAATTTAAATATATACATAGATGTTGTGTGTTAAGTAGCTTGTTCTATAGGATTGATTAAAATATCTCTAAATATTGAAAAGTTGATTTTAAAAAACTTTGATAGTTTTTGGATCAATACATAGTATATTCTTTAAACATGTATAAAACTTTATACTTGTGGTGGTGTTATTGCAATAAATCATTTTTTATTCACATGTAGAAACGCCCTAACTCAAACAATTGTAGCTTTACAGGAGAAGGCAAAAAATTAATAAAAACTGTATAATCATTACGTAACTTCTTTTGTAAATCTGTTATTTTTAATGGTACTGGATTAAATTTTTGTGTCGAGGTGTATTTGTATGAAATGTGGTAAAATCATTGAAAATCTCAATTCTGTAATAAATGTGAGTTAAGACCTTTCATAGGAGCTGCTGCAACTGCAACTGCCTTTGCGGAAGGGTGGTTGGTCTTCAAAAAGTTGATTCAAACATACTCACGGACAGACGGACTTAGCTGAAACAATTCCTATGTATCTCGTATGGAAGGTATTAAAACATAACGATCTTATGTGTATAAAAATTATATACATACATATGAAGTTCCAAAGTTTCAGAATTGTATAAAAACTAAAAAAAATTTAAGTTGTTGAAAAGATCGAACATTTTCTGTTAAATTTATTAGCTTTTCTATAAGAAGCAAAATAAATCGTTATAACATTAATTGGTAGACCGAGACTTATCAGAAATTCTCTTCAAAAGCCAAAAACTTTAAAACAATTTTCTAGTTAAAAAGATTTTCACGTATTTGTCATCAAATTCAAAATTTCCATAAAGAACTTAATACTACATTTACACCCACACAAAATCTACTACTTAAGGGATTTTGAGCGAAATCTTTTCTACCAGATTTCCCATACAAAACGAAATCTACTTCGCCACTAGATTTTGGCAGAATCTACTTAAAATCTAGTACAACTTCTTGATGCAACTGTGGTTTTTATTAAAATGCAATAAAATAAACTACGCTGCATAAAGAAAAATTTAATAAAAATATATAAGGTGGTTGCAATTGCACAAGTACTTTATTGTTTACATTTTTTTATATGGAGTTTGAATTTTAGAAAAGTAGAGCTTAGAGAGCCTCTCAGACCACCTGGTAAATAAATATACTGTTTTGACAACGAAATCTTGCAAAATTTCAAAAAACAGTGGTATAAACGGTATAGAATCTAATAAAGATTTTTAATCAAGTCTACTAGATTTCGCTCAGGTATATTAAAAAAAAATGTAGTATAAGGAAAATTATATTAAGTCGAAGATCACACACTACGATTTTAGTTGCCCAACTTTTTCAATATTCTCTTTTGAACTTGCTTTAATGTTCACCCACGACACTTTCTTTGACGATTTTTCTGTTTTGTTTAGCTTTTTTTTACAATTTGTAATTTGTGCTTTAGCCGTAAATAGCAATAACAAAAATAACAAGTAAGAGTGCTATATTCGGCCATGCCGAATTTTATATACCCTTCACAACGTGTAGTCATGCAATAACAGTAGTTTGTATCACCATTCATCTCATATGAACATACGTATATAAAAACATCAAATTGTAAGATTAAAAATTAACGTATGTATGGTAAAAAAAAATAAAAAAAAATAAAAAAAAAATTAAAAAAAAAATTTAAAAAAAAAGTTAAAAAAAATTTTTTTAAAAAAATTAAAAAGAAATAATTAAAATATAAATATTAATTATTAAACAAAAAAAAAAATATATATATATATATAAATAATATATTAAATAAAAAAAAAATTAAAAAAAATTTAAAAAAAAAATATAAAAAAAAAAATTTTTTGGCTCAGCTGGGATTCGATGCCACGTTTTCTCTAACCAGTATACACGTTTGTATGTATGTATGTTGTTGTTGTAATGTTGTTTTTGTGAAAAGAAAATCGAGGTGGTCGTGGGTTTTTGCTCATATCTCAGTTGTGTATGTACCGATGTTTCTGAGTTTCAATACCGATCTACTCCCGAATATTTCTAATGTTTTAATACCTCACCCGGGTCCAAGCGTTTTCGGGGGGCTTCAAAAAGTTTATTTCAACATACACACGGACAGACTGACAGGGCTTAATCGACTCCCCTATTCATAAGCTTTCAGAAAATATATACTTTATGGGGTCGGAAATGAAAATTGTAGAAATTTCACACGAAATGACAAACCTATATATACCCTTTTTCACTGTGTGAAGGGTTTTTTATTTTTAAGTTGTAATAATTGCCCTAAGTCAATTAATTTTCATTAAAAGTAATAAAATTTATTTTTTTTATGACTCAGAAAATCTTTTTTTATTAGGTTTAATTGTTTATTAAAATTCAAGAAAATTTAGTAAAAAGCAGTGAAGGTAAAAACAGGGTAATTAAGCATAATTTATTTTAGCAACAAGTTACAATTCAATTTATATAAATTTTATATAAAATATTTTTTATTAAAAAAAAACAAACGAATTATATGTTGGAAAAGCAATCAGTGCGCAAAAATTTTTGTTACCGTGATAGTTTATTTCGAGGAAATTCGATTAAATATTACATTCCCTTTTGGACACCCTAACAAAGGCTGCAAGAGAAATAGACATGATAAAGTTATTTATTTATTATTTTTTTTTTTGAAACCCACCTTGACCCCTAAGACAGGCTGCTTTACGCATTTCACATTTACTACTAAAAGGGTAAAAAAAAACACCATATTCTTTCCGGTTGGACAATTTTGACGGCATAGGGCACGACAATCTTTCCGGGTAGTGGCAAACAATTCTATAGACACAAAAGTATTGATGTATTTGAAAAATTTTCCATTCTTTAACTTAAAAATTAATCAAAATTATACCTTGTTTTTTAGAAAGGATACGCATTTGATTTTTAATTTCCAAATAATATTCACTACGAAACAAATGGCAATTGGTACCATCGGTGGCATAAATGGTACGTGTATTATTACGATTTTGGTGAAAAAAGGCTGCTACTTTTGATTGTACAGTCATAATGCACAAAACGATGACAAAAATACAGAGTATTTTTATGCCCAACATTTTAGAATGGATGGTTATGCGTGTTTCTCAGTTTTAAAATAAAATTTAAAATCTATTTAGGGGCCCTTTTATACTAAATAATTGAAATATTCTTTTATATGTTTTTTGTTATTATAATAATGTTCGTAAATAATAACAAGTAAGAGCACTATATTCGTCTGAGCCGAATCTTTTATACCCACCACCAATTTTGTGTACATTTAAAGCACATTTTTTTTATTATTTTGTTAATCGCTATGGAATAATCTCTTTATAATAAAATATGTATCTATTTCTTTGTAGAGAGTGGTTAAATTTTAAGGGCCCATGTTGAAGGTGAACTACACCTAGTCTTTAAATTTGTTTTCTGCATTTCACTTGACATTTTTCAATCTCAGACTAACTCAATTTGATCCGTGGAAAGATACGCAAATGAGCAACGCTTTAAAGTTATTCAGGTTTTTAATAAAATTGGGCGTTCAAATCAAAATGCATTTTGTGCACTTCGTAATTCTTTTGATCAACATAATCGTTCAAATTCGTCCACAATCGGGAGAATTGTAAAAAATATTTAAATTTCTGCAAAAAAGGTCTGTATCAAATGTTAGAAAATCTGTGAATGCCTTCTTAGTTCGTTGAATGGGAACCATTGCTGTTTTTTGCGATAGTGTGGCAAAAGAGCAGTCAACCTCACCTCATCATCATGCCCAACAATTGAGCATCAACATTGTCATTGAAAATTTGGACCATCAGATAGAGGAGTGGCGCCAAGGATGGGAGGGCCATTTGGCCGATATTTTGTTAAATACATAATTGAACCGTACAAATATTATAATTACAAAAAGAAATACTAATAATTTCCTAAATAATTTGTGTTTTATTTAAAATCAACATCGGCCCTTAATATTTAATCACCCTTAATAACTTTGATATGATAGTAAAATGTTTTCGTAAATTTAGTCTTTAAGTAAAAGTGGGCGTTAAAGTAGGAGTGTCAATTAAGTTTCTGCTAACAAATAAAAATTAGATATTTCAATATAGTCCTTTATTTTCCCAAAAACTTTGTCAATAGAGAAATTACATGAATTTAAGATAAACCGTTATAATGAA